>JBBDHG010000140.1:1200000-1800000 GCA_037951165.1 Lophius americanus
AATATGAGCAACAGGTTTGTGATGTTTATCCTAATTGCCATGACTACTGATTAATAAATGTGGAGTATGCGATGGAGTCCTTGGGTCTGATAATCTGCTCAATCGTCTCCTTTGATGTAATTACACATTTAACGTGGTACTCCTTTACCAAATAATTTCCTGTAGATGATCCATCTTCAGAAATATCTGTTAACTAACAGCTGATATCTTTTATGAATAAGTGCAATGTCTCTTATAAATTTATATCCGGCTTTTAGCCGCGTCACAGCACAGTATCTGCTCTCAAAAAAGTGACAAATGACCTCTAACTTGCAGCTGATCCATGCGATTGGTAAATTTTAATTATTTTGGATCTCAGCTCAGCTTTTGACACAGTGGGCATTAGGGGAACTGCTTTACAATAGTGTGTCAAATCCTACTTATCAAATTAAACTCTCTATAGCCATGGGTAATGCCTCCTCCTCGGTGGCTCTTTTGACATGTGGTGTCCTGCGGGGCTCCATGCTTGGCCACTTACTTTTTAGCATATTCAAGTTGCCACTGGGTCATATTATAAGCAAAAACTAAATACTGTAACATCGTTATTCTGATGATGCACAGATTTATGTCCCATTAAAATCCATTGTCCCAACAGGGTAATTTCAAAAGTGAAAAAAGTCAGAAATAATTCTCTTCACTCCCCTGAAGTACAGCTCTTGGACCTTGAACCACTGTCATTCAATATCAAACCTGCAGCCAAAACCTGGATGTGAATTTGATAGTGACCTTTCTTTTGAAACAGAATTAACTATTGTCTTTAAATCTTCCTTTTATCAATTAAGAACCGTCTCGAAGATAAAATCCTTTTCTTGCTCTGATCTGGAGAAGGTCCTCAATACCTTGATTTCATCTCATTTTGAGTACTATGATTCTTTGCAAAGTGAAGTCTCTTCACTGGTTATCCATTCTTTTTAGAAGTGGTATTAAAATCTTGCTCATTATTATAATGATAATAATAGTAATTATTATTATTGCTCATTATTACTGGTTTTAGGAATCTGCCTCTTCTTCTCAGTTTTCTCCATCCTGCCTTCTGGTACATCACAGCACAGAATGTCTTTCATGGTTGCAGATACAACATGTCAGAAAGAGTTTGGCTTTCCTCATGGATTACCTCCAGGTCTCCACAGACCCTCTTACTCGGCTTTTCTGTGCTGTAGATTGGGGGTACTGAAGATTCAAACCCAAGTGTCTCTGTGTGTTGAACAGACTCAGCTTGCTGAGATGGAACAGTCACACAGTCTGTGTGCAAGTATGGTGAGGCAGCATGACGAGGCCCAGCAGGAGGCTGAGAGACTGAGGACCAGCTTCAGAGACATGGAGCGAATGCTGGGAACCAGAGAGCGAGCTCACAGACACAAAGTCAAAGGCCTAGAGGAGCAGGTATGCACAATATTTTGTTGTATGGGTCTAGTAAAATCTTTATCTGGTTAAGTCTACTCTTTACAGCTTGTCCTCAATTTCCCTTGGGATCAATAAAATATCTATTAGGTATTGGTTAAAATGAAAAATGTAATTCTTATTATCTGTATAGTGGCCACGTAATGTTAACTTAACACAATTGCCCAAGAGAATAAAACAAGAAGCAGTAAGACCATAAACAGTTTAAGCAGCTTGAAAAATTTGCATGTTGACATGACAAGGCCTTAATAAATTAGGGTAACTGAGATAAGTCAACATGCACTGGAATTTTGTTCTCGCTCCATGAAAGAAACTGCATGTCTTGAACAATTATCACAATTTATATGTTCTGCTTACAGGTTTTGTTTGTGCTCCCTTTTGGATACTCATATTGGGGTTCTACGTTTTGGTTGAGCTCAATAAATTAATATACTGGGAGGGCTTGTCCACCCTAAGATCTTATAAGTTATAAAATTATCTGTATACACTGGAACGATGGATAATCCTCATCAACTGACATCTTCTAAAATTACAAATGGAACAATTACATTTGTTTTCATGTGCACCCTGATTAAGTCAACCTCTATATTTGTCATGCTTTGCTTTATATCATGTCAAATGTAATAAAAGAGTATTTTAGATCAACATAAGATAGTCTCATCCACCTGGGTTGGTCTCCAAGCAGTGGTATTCCATAATTAAGAATCAGTTTTGTCACCAAACTGTGTTGTTGTAGGTGTTGACCCTGAAGGAGCAGCTGCAACAAGAGATGAAATGGCGACAACCTTCTATTTCATCTTCCCTGTCGTCACCAGGAAACTGAGAAGCAGCTTGAAACCAGAAGCACCAGCAAGACACACATCTAATCCAGGGGAAAATATGCATGATGAATGTCTGAAAGCAATACTTACTCACAGAAACATTCCTAAAAGTGGTCATTGCCTAGATTTACAGTTTTTATTATAATTTGTCTATTTATGATTCTGAAATGAAGTCCACTGTGATTGTTTATGGTGTATTGTTGATGTTTGATGCAGAGAAGGACACTTAATTCCGACTGCAGCTCAATGACAGGTGAGAGAGTGCAGCGATGTGATTCAGCAGCTGTGCTGAAAACACAAGCAGCCGACTGATTGTTGGAATCCATGTGTGCTTAATCCTTGCTCAACATCTTCCCAAACTTCCAGCTCGTATTCAAGAAGAAAACCAAATTCCCCTCCGGACGGAATCTGGATGTGGTGCAGGAACAGAAATCTGCCAACTGTACTGTCCTTTATTCTTCCACATTTATGTTAACAGTTGAAGACACAAAGTGAAGGAAAGGAAGGTTTTGCTGTGTGCGAGTGTCAGGGAAAAAAACAAATCAAGCATTTATAGGAGCTTCAATGTGTTTTCACTCAGAAACAGGCAGTTTTGACTAATTATTTGAAATAAAGTGTTCTTTAACATCTCAATATTGTATTTTTGTATCGTGTGTTTTTCATCAGTTAATATTAGCTTTACTAGCTGTATACACTACGTATCATAAAAAGACAGATGAATGATTAATTGCAGAAAGTGACTTATAATGATAATACATATGGAAGCCACATGCAGGAGAATAAACTCCCTGTGTGCAACATAATTCATGTCTTACATAAGTACCTTTCAGCAAAATGAGCTAATGCTTGACAGCAATGACGCATGTTTGACTTGATCACACACTGAGAAGGTATATTGAAAAAAAGTTTATTTTTTTTCAGTCTTTATAATGACAGGTTTACAAAGCAGTAGTACAGAGGCCACTCGTGAGATGCCTTTTAAACCACTTGTTGCCATTGGGATATACCTTTATTAGCTTGCTGCTTGATTGCTTAGCACAAATCCTGGTGGCAGTAGTAGAAAAATTAATAATTACCACCTCTTTCTTCACACATCTCATGATCTTCAACAATGAGGCTGTTGCTCGCTGATTAGTTTTGTCTGATGTCAGTGCACAGTGGCCACCATTAAAGAGCTGATCATCACGACTATGACTGCTTTCTACACAAGTACAGTACCGTCTTTAAAAATAAGCATTAGATTAATAAGATACAATATGCCAAAAAAAAAGAAGAAATTCTGTAGTTTTATGTGCATTTAATAGTCTTTATAGCACCAGTGTGTTGGTTTAATAGCACCAGTGATACATACAATCATCAATGTTCCTTGGAGTATATTTGTCCACACGCACAGGATCTTATGAGCAGACATACATGTAAAAGGACAAAGAAAAAAGAACCACAAAAATTAAACTCGGATGTGCTTTTGGCACAGGGGCACAGAGAGAGTAAACTAGCAAAGTGAGGAAGAGAAATGGTTCGGAAGAAGGACAAAGTAAGAGGATGTGGATGAGCGGTAGAAAAAGGTGGCAGTATCTGGGCTGGTAGCTTCATGGCTGTCCAAACTCAAATCAGCAGCCACAGCTCTTCCCACAGCTTCCTCCTAGTGATGAACACCCACCGCTGAGCGCTGCCACGCCACAGCGAGAGAACTGATCACGACACATGTCCGCTAGACACACAGAAGCAAGAGTTCAAATACAAAGTCTCAATATTCAGCACACTAGTGAACACACGCCGAGTGGAGTGGGCCTACCTCTGAGCAGCTCCTCGTGCGCGCACACAGTCCTCACGCACACTTCCTTGTTGATGACGTACACCCGCCGCAGACTTCATAAAAAACATGTGCAGAGGTCACAATTAGGGCTGAATGGTAAGGTCACCCCCAAAAAGCCGTCAGCATTATATCTTTCTTATCAGTAACACAGCTCAAAGGATAAGTCTTCGGTAAAAACGACCTCCAGTGTTTCCCAAACATTATTAACATTTCATAAATAAGCAATAGCAGTGCAGCAACGGACATCTGGTATTTGTTTATGAGAAGAACACAGGGATTGTTGCTGCTATTTTATTGAAGACAGACAGGAAGTTGTATTTAAGTTACCCTAGTTAATTGCAATTGTTGTTGCGATGCATATCTGAGAAACAGTTTGATATTCAAAATAACTATTAAAATGACTAAATAAAATGTTATAATGTCTGTACACGGCAGATGTGTAGAGAATGTTTTTAAATGTACGCCCTTGAGACGTTCATCTTAGACAAATCCCACTCACAGAATGAACCAAAATTTATATTGGAACCTTCGACAGTTTTTGAGATATGCTCTGGAAACAAAACATGATGGATGGGATTAACCATTCCTCTATCCCTAACCTCACTGTGCTCATGGCAGAAGATGATAATTGGCTGATTTTTGAAAAAAGTAAAACAACAATTCTCTCCTTTGGGTTTTAGTAGGAGTATGTCATGTCATGTTTCATGTCATACCGATTTGTCTCTTTGCCATTGGGCCTATACTAGACCACAATGGATGCATTATTGGTGAAATAGTGGACCGACTGTTTGCTGTATTACTGTGTTCAATACTGGCTGTTGAGAAAATTGTTTTTCAGAAATATAATAAAATTTGTCTCAGTAGTTCAGAGAAAGGCTTAAGTAGCTACAGGTTTGTGCTTTATACTTCAAGGAGGTTTTGACTTTGTGATAGTGACCGGGCTTTGATAGTAGAGGGCTCGTTTAAAGAGTGATTCCAGGTCCCACCTGTAGAAACAGAGGCTGTTCAGGCACTGCTTGCATGGCTTGTGAACAGAGTAGAGTCTAGTGCACGGATACTGCTCCTCTCTGCAATCTGATAATAACATCACAGCAAATATAATTTCTCCACTCAAGCTAAACAACAGATTATCCATCCTCTTTTCTCCAGAATGTTCTTACCAAGAGGGCCAGGCTCTGTAGGCTCCGTTTCAAATTCAGACTCTGATAACCACATGGAAAGGATATAGTCAAATGAGCTAGAAGCATAGTTACTCTTGAACATCATGACTCAGACAGAAAGGGGAATGCAGTGATGACAATAATAATAAGAAAAAATAATGATAAGAATATAAGGTTAAAGGTATACCTGGTTTTTCTGGCCGGACTACAGGCTCAAGCTTAACCTGCTGCTGGTAGGTTCCAGGAAGAGATTTCGGATTCTCGGGATCTAGACCATCTTTACAAGAAAGAGATTCCCCACTTATAATAATATAAATATAAACATAAACACCAGGAAATACCTCTAAGAAGATGAAAATCTTTACCTGGAAAATAATCTGACCCATAATCGTCTGTGAAGCAGGAGAGATAAATGTTGAACAACATGAATGAATTACAGTCACCAGTACAGAGTGTAAAATAAAATGAACCGCCTGCATGCCAAACAGAGTGGTGTGGGTGTAATGCATGACTTCATATGCAAGATGTTTACAAATAATTACATGCAGAGAGCTCAAAGTGCTGTTTGCACAATGGGAACAGTTGCTGTGCGGGTGGTAAAAAACAAATGGGGAGAGAGAAGTCCTCGAGGCGCGGTGACACATCAGAGGACAACTTGAAATCAACAACATGTGTTCAGCGCTCTGACATAAACTGATGCTGAGCTGGAACATTCAAGGCCAATCATCCTTTAACCAACTCACCCAAAAAAGGGAACGGTTCCTGGTACTGGATCTGGGCAAGCAGCAACACTGTTAACATTTCAGAACATTAAAGAAGGTAATCACAAATATAGTTGAGGAGTGAAATATTGGGATCAAAGTCAGTAATCAAGCATTACCTCAGAATGCTGTGGCCCTTATGGTAGGTCTAGGTTTTTCAGTTATATCTATGATCCTTAATTTACCTCTTGATTTTAAGTTTAACTACACTGAGAACAAACACAGCAAGATTCGAGCCATTGCAATAGGCTAGTTAATGTGGTTCTATCTATAAAAACAAACGAAAAACTGCTTTTTCTTGTCACACATAAAACATTGAATTAACTGGAAAAAATATTCAGCCCCTTTCAGTTTGAGATGTTTTGTTTCTACAGCCTTGTTTATTTTGGTGTGACGACTTAGACCTGCTCATGAACGGGAGCATCACTCAAATTTTGTCATTGTCCTAATTTCTTTCGTATATATTTTTGTTACAGTACATTATATACCATTGTTACATCAACCTTTATCCTGCAACTTCTGCCTATGGCAAATTGAAGTCACTTTAATGCAAAACCGTTAGGTGACTATAACATAATGGTTAGCATCATACTTTTTGATGAATATGGTATTCAGTTTAAATATAATACATGCAAGATAAATAACATTCCTTTTATCCATTTTATTCTAAAGTGTTATTCCATAACCCAGGAGGTTCTCTAAAGCGAGATCTGAGAAAAAAGGAGGATTTTATTCATTTATTTAACTTTTTGTCAACATTGAAAAAATAAGCATTATTGGGATTTTTTGTCTATTGGAAAAAATCGCCTCTTTGATTGACTGCCATAATAATTAAGTGGAAGGGTGGTGCGTATGCTGTGGAAGCAATCATCAATTATAGATATAAAGGGACAAATCAATGAACTTTCTAAATTCCTTTTCAGTACTTTAGCATCTTTATGGATTATGCAGATTCTACTAGACAGATTATCATGAAACTGAGTGGAAGAGTGGATAATGTGCCAAAAATGGGATTGTTGAATTTTGGAGTAGATCCTGACAAAGATGTGCATTCAATTATTTATTTTTTATTTACTTACACAAAACCTTGAAGGTATCTTATTTTGATGATGCACATATCTTTTGGAATTTGGATAAGGGTGTGCTTTAATTGAAAGGGACTGTTGGGCCTTGGAGAAGGTTGAGTGCTCTATGTGACTTTTGCTGAACAACAACCTTTATGGACTCAAAGTAACATTTGGATAATTAGCACCAGTAGGGAGGAGTCACTGAATTGTTTTATTTTAAAAACCGTTATTCAATTTTTGGATTGCTACATCCAATATAATTTTGTTTTACAACAACTCTTACGTAACCTTTGCTGAACAGGGACAACTTCCCAGCAGTTCCAGACACTTGGCTCGGTACTGGGATAATAGAAAGAATGTGGTGTAACAGTAGAATACGTAAGAAAGACAAATGGTGTCAGTTAACTGACACGATAAGAGTAGACAAAAGCATATATACCTTTATATATATTAAATGGGCAGAAGCATCTTTCTGTGGTGATATAACCATGATATACAGCGCCAGACCAAGAAATATTCTCTATATCCTCTAAAACTCCTGTGTGACCTGTTTGACAATATTATCTTTGGGATTATTGAAATAAATGAAATACACACCAATCAGCCATTACATTATAAGAACTGTTGGGTGACGTGAGAAAACCATTGATTATATTGTTATTTAGGCACCTGTCAGTGGGAATGATATATTAGACAACAAAGGAGATGTATTAGAACCAGGAAAAATAGGCAAGCATAAGGATCTGAGTCATTTTGAAAGGCCAAGTTGTGATGGCCTTGGTCAGAGCATCTCCTGCAGGTCTTGTTGTTTGCTCCCAATCTGCAATGGTTAGTACCTACCGAATTTGTCTGAGGAAGGACAACTGGTGAACTGGCAATGGGGTAATGTTGCCTAAGGCTCATTGATGCACATGGGGCGTGAAGGCTATCCTGTGCTGAAGAGTTACTGAAGTGCAAATTGGTGAAATAATGAACACCAGTTCTGAGAAAGAGGTGTCAGAAGACACCAAGGCATCATAGTGGCAAAAAAGGAGCCTACACAATATAATGAAGATCGGTTTTAATGTTATGGCTGGTGGGTGAATCATACCAGATGAGCTTTATGGGTGCTGGATGTTATAGGTTAGCCTTTTCCTCGGTTCCAAATCTATCTGAAGCTAGGCCAACTGCTTGTAGATTCATATTTATCAACAGATATGACATATAAGTAGTATTACTCTTTTCATCTGACTCTTATAATACAATTGAGAATATTTCCAAATACATCAAACTATCCTTTAACTTTTAAGGTTGAAAATGAATATCTATATTGTAATTAATGATTTTAAACCAAATCTTTTGGGGCCTTCAGTGGTGAAGATGGTGCAGTTACCTGGCATGCAGATTAGCAGGAGGACTCTCATGGTGACTCTGGGAGGTAGACTTGATCACTGGAGGTTAGATGAGGTGAGCATTAACAATCAAAAACAGTGAAACTGGAGGGTGAATGCTCCTTCAGTCTCTTGAATAGCTCTCTCTTTTTTTTTCCCCCACTCTGCCCTCGGTCACCTTTCAAACCCCCTCCTCACTAATTGAAGTTCTCTGCCCACCCTCCACCACTGGCCCCAAACAACCACAGCAAGAAAAGGAGGGGTTGAAAAATCTGACAGCAAGAATGTGGCACATTTGTCTTCTCAAAAAGAATCTCTCTGTTTTCCCACTTTTCTTTGCTGCAGCAGACGGACTTGGGGCTGCATTCCAGGAAAAGAACCAGAGGACCCCTCAACCCCACCCCTCTCTCTGGGTTCTCTTCATCCCTCCCTCCTTCTCTTCGCCTGACTCCACATCCTTCATTTCCCTTCTGTCGCCCTAACTGGTCACCCCCCTTCCCCCTCTCTTTCTTCTCCACTCCACCACGGAAAAGAGCCTTTCAGGTTGAGTGGAAATGACATGTGGACAGAAAAACATGGACAGCATCACCCACTATTAAATCACATTATTATTTTCCATAAGATGTCAATGAAATGCTGGACATCCAAGAATGTCAGACAGTAACCTTCATTACTTCAGCTTCCTGTAACACTGACGAAACTGTTATTCTACATTGTGGAAAAAGTGAATCCTCCTCCTCTGCTGCTCTGTAGGGTCTTTCAGACACACAACTCTAAGCAGTGATTTTGTGCTTTTGGCACTACTGAGCTCTCTGACATGCAATTAAAACATTGTTTGCACAACTTCTGCATGTGTATCAACTAATCTGACATTGTGTGCGTGCGCGCACAAAATCACAGACACACATTTTGGTTGTGCATCACAGTGACTATCGGAAACCATATGTTCACAGCACACATCTGGGAGTGATTAAGCCCCCCTCTCTCTGCAATTGAGTTCTTGCCCGCTCAGCTAGAGACCTCAGCCCCCACCTCACAGACACACACACGCACGCGCACACACATTCATAAGAGTTTCTGAGGGCAGTAATGAGATACAATGCTGTCATCTATTTTAGTCTGTTTATTTTAAAAGAACCAAGATATTAAGGGTAAACCGAAATAAATAAAGAATATAAAACTGTTTTTCAGAGTGTCCTCATCGACCTCCATCATTTTTTTTGGTTTGGTCTTTAGTCATGACTGCAGGCTGTTCAGTCCCTCCTCCTTATCCTCTCCAGTGAAAACACAGGACCACATGTCCGTTATCTACAGCCACTAACATCCACGCATATTAACCCCAGCTATACGTCCTAAATGGAGCAGACTCGTCAGTGCACGTGACGCTTTAGAACGAGGACTGTGCAGCCCATCATCTGTGCACAATCACCTCACGTAGCTGCTCTCCTCCATTGCTTTTAAAACTAAATGTATTCAAGTGGAACAATCTGAGCATGAAATAAATTCGGAAAAAGTACAAAGAGCTAATGCAGAAATTAGAGATATAATCAAAAGTTTTTACAGTTTCTTACCTAAATTTGATCCAGTTTGAACCGACTTTCCTCAACTCTCGTGCGTCCTGTGAGCGCAGGAGGATCTCGCAACGCCACATTGTACCACCCCGCATCTGTAGTCTCCTCCCCATCCAGCCCCCGATCCCAGCACTGACCTGCAGCAACACCAGGAGGGTCCAGCGATGGATAGATCCTGTGACGCTATAAGATCCAATGTATGGATGAGCTGGACACTTTGGTAACGTTAGACGATGACGTCAACACCTTAAGGTCACCACAGTGGGACGACTACACTTACAGTGTAGTACAAGTACATTATATCAAGTTTGAATTGTTAGCATCTTTTTAAAAGTTTATATTGACTTAATTAGAGTCCAGAGATAAAAGAACATTGAGCTCAAATTTTGCTTCAATAAATGTTTATATTTCAATCCTACTAAATGGACTACACTCAAGTCGCATACCTGTTTAAGTTCTGGTTGGCAAGGGAGACTTTTATGTATCTGCTAAAAAAAAAAGAAGTTCTATAAGGATCTAATGTCCTCAAATATTGAAGTACACTCCGGCCACGTGGTCCTTTGTCAAATGTAACTGGGCACATGAATTTTCTTTTCCTGTCATAGTGGTATACATTTATTAATGAAATACTCCTTCCAATAAAATGTTATTTTAATAAAAAGTTGCTTCATACATGAATGTATCTATTAGTTTGAGGTCAAAATCAGATTTCTGTACTCATTTAGGGTTTCTTTAGGAATGTCACAAAAACGTTTTTATACAATTAACTTAAGTACGGAAACATTCAATCAACGAGGCATGCAGCTGGAAACTGCTTTCATTTACCAAAATCCAAAACCAAATCAGTTCACCTTCGAGCAATACAGAGTAATGAGAGAATGGAATTCAATTCCACATCATATTATAAATCAAAAAAATGTAATTCTTTTTCAGAATGTGTTTAGTGAGTAGTACTTCCAGGAAATTTTAGCAGTAAGTATTCTCTGGCATGTAACCATGCTTTTGGCACTATTATTTCATTTATTTATCTTTAAGATCAAGATGACTTCAGTATCAGCTGATTTATTGTCCTTGACTTATTTAAATCAAGTCAATTGTTTTGTTGACATCAGTATGTTGCTGAATTGTGTTAGTAGTATGAATGTATGTATTGCCATTGGTAAGACCCAAGGAAGATTAACTCACGTATAGCTCCAGGGAATCTTAATAAACAAACAGAAAACTGTAAAATATCTCTGTTGTTACACATAAAACTATGTGAACTAGTTCAATTTAACATTAAAATGTTCAGCCTTAAGTTTTGTCTGACACGCTCCAAGTTCAATAGTAATAATCCAGCCAAACAGCCTGATGGTAAAACATACAGGAGCAGCTCTGCATTGTGAAGTAATACTTTTACAATAAGTGGATTTTGAATGCAGGACTTCCACTTTGTTTGTATTGTGTGAATCTTATCCTTTCATTTAAATAACTTGATTTGTCTTCCTCCACCATGGATCCATGGAAATGCTAACATGCACCACTTCTATTTACCATAGATAATGTTGAACTAAAAAAAAATCCAAATAGCCTACTATGGATAGTCAGCTTGAATTAGTACCAGTATTAGTATCTATTGAAAGGTTGTCATAAACTTTCAAATGGTTCAAACTGTGAAGCATCAGCTTTGACTTGTGCAATAGTGACATCTAGGGTGCACCAATCACAGTACACATGCATTTAAAAATTTTTGCATCACTTGTGCAAAATCAATATAAGTGGTAATTAAAAGTGGATGTGTTTCATTGTTTTTAAATTTTCCATCAAAACAAAGATCTGAGTGAGCATAAACTGATATACAGTATGAGAGTGCACGACTTATAACCTGTAAAGCAACAACCTATAAAAACATTTAAACTCCTCTTTTTGTCCTTGTATATGCAGCATCATGTCTCCAAAGTACAATCAAACACTGAAGAGTTGGAGATAAATACCTCTGTTATGTATTATTATGCAAGGCCCACACACACACACGCACAGACATACATTCTCTCCTGCATTCATACTATATATGTGTGTTTGTTTAATACCAAGTCCTCCAATCACACAAACATATTCAACCATTTGAGCTGACTACAATCAGCTGAGTGTGGTGATGGTGCTGACAAGTTTACTGGCCCAACAAACCTCAATAAGCATTTATGAATAATATATAAAATAACCATAGAGAAGAGTTTTAAAAGTGGACAAATGAGGTTCAGACAACAGCCGCCTTCTTCTCCTTGTAGGTGGCCATCGTCTTCTTCATCTCACTTATTACTTTTCCTGGGTTAAGACCCTAAAAGGAAGATGAGGGAATAAGAGGAAAGAATATTGAGAATTGTATTAAAATATCAAATAGAGGGAAGGACGGAATCCTGCATAATCATAGCATGGGCAGTGGTTTACATGTGGCGTTAGAGGTGTGTGGACAGCATGCCTTGGGGCAGGTCTTCGTGCAGTTCATGATTGTATGGCAGCGGTAGAGGGAGAGTGGATCCTGATGCTTGGACAGACGTTCTTCTGTGAACTCGTCTATTGAGTCAATCATCCATCGATATGCCTGAGACAAACAAAAATGGACATGTGTTGACTCGTTATCTGTGTGCTGGTCCTATTTTGATGCAGATAAAGGGTTTTAGCTGTAGTCCCTAAACACCTGCATCAGCACAGCTGGCCGAAGATATTTCTCTGCAGCAGGCACACAGGAAACATTTGTAAAGGCCGTCCTGCAAAGAATGCAACTAAATGAGTTTATATCAAATGTATTTTCCGGAGACTGAGCACTGTAAACTGGGCGTAGAAGTTGCTCATATCCTGCAAACACAATTATACAATTAAGGATCCAGATGCCATTCAAAAATCCAACATAACTTATTGAGAATTGAAAACTGCATTTTTATTACATCAAAAAAGTAGTAATTGTGGAACGTGTTGACCTGATACTGCTGTAACATGTCACATTGTACCAGTTGTATCAAGTATATAAATTAATAATGACTATAATTCTTAGCAGCTACATAAGCATTTGTTGCTAGGGTAAGATCAGTAGGAGTCTGTGAGAGCTGTTTTAACATTACAGGTCGTGGGGGATTTTTACTCACAGGCACAAAGTCCTTCACCACATGCATTTTGGGCAGGGGGTAAATCTTAGTGGGCTTGCAAAAGTTGGTGTCAATCTTGTTGAGACAGGCAGGTGTGTTTCCTCCATTACTTCATTGCACATGATCCACAAATCCCTGTATTTAAACAAATATAATGAAAACTTATATTTTATTTCAGAAAAAAAGATCATCTGAAGATAAAAACACATATTCTCTAAACAATGACAGATAATTGTTTATCTTGCAAAGTAGCAACAGAATGTTTTGTTGTGTAAAATAATTCAGAGGAGCTATAGAGACCTTTTTCACTGGGAAAAAAATATTTTGTAGATTTTATCTTTCATGTTAATGAAAAATATATGTGACATTAAAACAATAATTTACAAGAATATTCTGAAGACGTCTGATTAATTGATGATAAAATTAGTATAAAATCCAAGGCACCATGTTACTGACCTTCTCTGCAGGAGCGGCGGAGGGTCAGGGTGTAGTCAATCTCATTTTTGATCTTGATCAGAGCATCAAGAACCATCTCACAACTGTATGAAGGACAAAACATTGAGCCCCCCAAAAATGCATGAATATGTAAAGCGGGCTTCTATGATGTGTTTGACTTTGTCAAAGACAATCCAAACAGATTTATGGACTCTTGCTGCAGCGTAGTATTGACAGAAGTGAACTTAATAGTTTCCAAAAACGTATTAAAGGACAAGATCACCGGAGTCATTTTTTTCTCAAGGCTGTTTTCAGTTTGTTCATAATGTCCTGTTTACATATGTATGGTTATTGCTCTGAACTTAACTAAAAAATAAGCCTCGACCAGAGCATGATTAGTGCTGCTTGTAACAAGGGCCACATTCTCTAGTATTTCTAGCACAAATTTGACTGATATGTATATTCTTCACTTGAAATTTATTTTCACTGTGCCGCTTACCAATAAAGGATAATACTCTTTGTACAAATTGACATTTCAACTTTGAGATCAGGTGTTAATTAATTCTAAATGTGTTACTTCTTTTTGTTTCATAGGTGGCTAAGGAATGAATGCAATATTAGACTTTAAGGTATCTCAATATACAAAATAGAGGACATAGCCTCGTCTCGCTCATTTTATCTGAATATCTGACCATCTGGTTGTGCATTATTACTAATGTATTAAGGTTGCTAGTGAAGGAATATGCAGATTGCATTGCAATGGAAGGCAGTACAGACAAGGATCTCCTCATGCCTGAGGGAAAAGCTGCATTGCTTTTGCTGAGGTCAATGTCGTAGTTCTGCATACTGGGTTTGTCTCCCGGAGTGTCTGGGTCCCATCTGTAGATCTGGAACTTTTTTATTCTAGGTTCTGCGGCTGTGGCTGCCGCTGCTTGGGCATACTGCGCTGCCTGACAACAAGAACAGGAGACATGAAAGCATTACTTTGGTACACTGATCTTTTTATTGATACACACAAGCCAAGAGAATTCTGTATATGTAAAGTTTCAGAAAAGCAAAACTTTTATGATAATCTTTCCTGTTTTGCTAAATTGTCTTGTGGGTTTGTATAATATATGATCATTTTTGGTTTATGTGTTACAAATTATAAATATAACTTTTTAACAAATAGAGGAGCTTTAAAATATCAATGTTGTATATCAAAGCTAAAAAATGTGAAAAAACTATTGATGATTGGCATCACTACTGATTGTGAAACATGATTCTACCATTTAACAGGGTTAAGTTGTAAATTAACCACTTTTGTAAATTTCTGTACACCCTTAAGGTATAAATGTGCCAAGATCTCTTTATGCTATGAGTAGCTCAACAAGGTTTAAAATTAAGTTATTTCCTGTTAGGCAGTGTATTTAATTGAGGCTGAACACAAACACCAACCAATTAACAAATATGAGTAAGTCCGAAGTTACACATGAATCAGTCTAGCCACGCGGGATAATAAGCTAGTACCTAAAAACTAGACTGGACTTCAAATGATGGACTGGGCCCAACGATGACAACGGGGAGTTCTGTTCTGTTTTCTGTTACTCTGAGCACGTGAACCTGATAAGAGAATTGAATTACAAACTGTGCTTGATAATAATGCTAGTTTGACTGTTCAACTGTAAAATGTTTAAACATGCCACCAGACCAGCTTCCGAGCGAAACTTCAAAACAGCAGAGCGGTTCAGTACCTTGAGAACAAAAGCCGACATTTTGGAGCATGTGTGACCTCAGCGGCCTGGTTTCAACAGCGTCTGCGTCGTACTTCTGTTGGGAGCGCGTCATATGATAACCGTCGTAGCCCGCTGTCAGACGGACACATAAGAAGAGGGCTTTTATAACAGTTTGTTTGCCGTCTTTTCCATCTTTCATTGTTTGTTCTATAATAACACTCCACTGTACTGGATTAATTCTTTCGGTTCAATGATGTTGCTTGTGTAATTTATTGTTCTTATAAGATAGCAGGTGGATAATATAAAAACGACACGTGTACATTCGCAGCAAAGGAAATAAAAATCGAACGAAAATAGTCGTTTATGGAAGGTCTGTATCCCCGCTGGATAGTTAATCGGCCACGGCGTGTAGGCTCTACCTTCCTTCTGTATTACTGTAAAATTGTTAGTAAATTACAAGTTATTTATTGTTCGGGTTTTATATGTAGCTATTTTTATTGATAGCTGCCGCGAGTGTTTTGGCATACTTTATTCCGAAATTAGGATGTTTCGTAAAATTATTTAAATTAGATTGTTTTCATTATTTTGAACACATATCAATACCAAGTCAAATTAAAAACTACATCTCATAGCAGTCACATAGCAGTTTTTTATGATTATGATCTGATGCATGCACAAAAACCCACCATTAATACAACTCAGCAATTGTGCTTTTAAACAGTTATGGCTGATATGGAATGTCGATGTGAGTTTTGTATTCGTGAACCAAATGTTAAATTTACATAGCTGTTGATGCCCCAGGTAATTGTTGGGCAGGATTGTCTTATTTCCTTCCATTTACAACAGCACAATGTACATCCTCTGGTAAGGCAGATAATCTCCCAGAGTCTTCAAGGAAAACAATTAAAAATCCATATGTTTATTTGGAAAATTATTAAGATATTACATAGATATACTAAGATATACTAATATACTAAGATATTAGGAGGATTTCTTAGAGCAGGGAGTGGACGCCCTTTCCCAGTATATTATCGTGCTTCAACCCAAAGTATATAATACAATATGGGGAACCAAAAAGAGAGCACAAACAAAATTCCTGTACAAGTTGACTAAACTCAGCTACATCAATTTATTTTTGGATCATCATAACAACATGCGCGCTAACGTTTCAGCCTAGTGTGCCTTCCTCAGAGCACAAGAGAGACTGGAGATCAGACAGTGTATAGGGTGGTACCTTCTGAGGTCATAAAAGAGTTCTATGAGCCTATTTGGCGGTGAGGTTTAATTGGAAGGTATAATGACTTTGAGAGCATATTTGTGAAATATTTGTGGATGTGACTTCGAATGTTCTGTTTGTCTTAGGTCTTTCCAGTTGTAGCTTTTGCTTCTTTATGGGGATATCTGTGACTACCGACTTCATTTTTAAGCATTCCAACACAAATACTGTATGTCTTCCAAATGTATTTGAATAATATTCAAATTAGGGATAACAATGATTTATGCAATGCCATGCCCAACATTTTGTATTTATATGACTTTGTGATAGATAATGTTTGCAATAGCTTCCATTCATAACCATTGTGTATCACCCTCTACATGTGCCTTTATTTTCTTGATTAATTTACTAATATTATATGCATTATAATAATAAAATATGTGTATGAGTATTTTTATAATTGATTTTTTTTTCTGTCGGTAAGGCAACCTAACTAACATGTGGAAGTGTAAACATTATAATGGAAAATCCCCAGTATGTGTATGGCATGATATTTTGTGTTGACATTGCCCTAAGATCATTTTTATTTTATGTTTTATGTTTACTTAAAGATTGTGTTTAAAAAAAAGAAGGGCTCCCACTCATGGACTTCCGGGTCATTTCATATAGCTAGACACAATCCGGAGCAGGAGCCGGTTTTCTTTGCTGTCACTGACTGTCTTTTTTTCACGTTGTTTGAAAGGAATCCGTTGAGCAATTGCTGACTGCACGAGCAGACATGGTGTTCCTGACACTGTCTTGTTGGATTAGAAACCGTGGTCCTGACAGATACTGGAAAGTTCAAGAAGTTCTCAAACATGCACGGGTAAGGTCACGACTATGTCCTGGAAGAGAACGTGGATAAATGTGTGAAACTATGGAGGCGGTGAGATATTTGTATGCCGTGTGATGATATCCTGTGGTTCGTTATCACATTAGAAATATGCCTATCATCCTAATTTAATTGTCACAGCATAGGTTTTAATTTTGTGGAGGTCATCCTTCCTGTCCATTCCTCCCACAGCACTTCAGGGGCAGAAAGAACCGCTGCTACAGTCTGGCTGTGCGGACTGTGAGGAGAGCCTTCTGCTACGCCACTAAAGCTCGGAAGTTTAAAAAACGAACTATGAGGACGGTAAGAAATTTAGTGAGGCGTAGTCTGAGACTTGTCACATAGAGTTAAGCTTTAGTATCTGTATAATATGTTTTAAATCTAGAGCTGCCTTCCTCACTGCAGGGACTAGTGAGGTCTATGGTAATACTGGGATGTTGTATATTCTAAAGATATTTATGCTTCACCAGTATATTAAAACACCAATAATATTATTATTTACCCATTTGCTTGACTAGTCTGTGCTTTCTGGAAATAAAAATGTTAGTGTTTGGTTTGTCCTGATCTTCTAATCATTAACTTAATTTAACAGGAACGAAAAATAGAAACATAGGAATAGCAACACCATAAACATAAGTGCCATTCATTTCTTTGCTGACCCAACAGGACTATACATACATTTTACACAATCCATAATTAGATTGACCTATATCTTCTTTAATTAACTAGCTAAATCTCCAGATAAGCATCCTTTGGGATGTGGCCCACTCTTTAATCGGAGCTGGGCACAGTTGTTGTTGAGTATGTGGTGGATGTTCACACTGTCAAACTGGCTCACTCAACCAAACATTCTATTCCAAAAACTGGATGGTGTTTCATCAGCATGTCAGCAAGGTAATGTACAGGCCTATTAAGAATGTTGGTTTGAACCCGTATATGAAGTGCTGCAGGCAGATATCTCAACACAGATTCAAGATAGTTAGGTGTGGTTTGCAAGGTGACTTGCTTTCTTTTTTTCTTTCAGCGTGGCTACGGCACAATTCCAGTCATTTTAGCACGGCCATGGAGCTAATGCTTTCTCTGTCTTTCTGCCTTTTTATAAGGATTGTTTAGTTAAACAGGGCAAAAAGAAGAAGCCTTTATTTGTCACATGCAACCATAAAACCAGTACAATGTAGATAAATTGGTCCTATCCATTATAACCATCCCTGGGGACCAGATTGGGGTCGGGGGTTTTGCTCAAAGGACCCTTCAACAGGTAGACTGCTGGGGCTTGAACTGCCAACCTTTCGATTTGGAGACGATTGCTCTACCCACTGAGCTACAGCTGTCTTTGAGTTTGTTTGTATAAAGGCATGGTGATTAAAACCTCTAAAAATATATATTTCTGACTAAAAACAACTCTCAAAATCAATCAAGCATGAGCAAAATTCATGTGCATAGAATTATCACAAAACTGTCCATACATATAGATGTACAGCCATTTTAAAAAAAAAGAGAAATGGTTTTCTGAAATTGGGCCAAAAAGGAGTATCATGTTTTTTAAATCACAAGTCAAAAAGGTTGTAATTTTTTTTTTTATTGTACAGTAAGGTTAAATTAAACCAATGTGAAGAAAATGTATGTATGATATTTAATTGTAAACAAATAAACCAGTATTATTTACTATATATGTTGTGCTCTTTTTACCTCAGCTCTGGATCACACGTATTGCAGCAGCATCACGAGAGCATGGCATGAAGTATCCCGCCCTTATGTACAACCTGACCAAGGTCCATTTTGTTGAATGTGGTTATACTGTGCGAGTTCTCTTAATATTATTTGTTGTTCACTCTGTATGTATGTATGTTTACAGTCTTCCCCTTTTCCTCCTTACAGACCAGTGTTCAGCTCAACCGACGTGTTATCAGTGATCTCGCAATCACAGAACCTCGGACATTCCTCTCACTTGCAAAGATAGCACAGGCTCGGCAACAGGAAGGTTTCCGGGCAGCGTTGGGTGATGGGAAAGAGCCTGTTGGTGTCTTCTCCCGTGTTGTTTTGCTGCCGTGAAGGAGTTTATTTAGTTTCGCAGATTTCATACAGTGGGTCATGGAATTGTTGATTAAACAGTCTATCAAACAATACACCCCTTGATTTACAGCATATACTTTTTTGATATATATTTTGATATTGTGTGATGTTTTATTGATCACTTTGCCATGGAGGCCAAGAGCTTAATAACTCATATAAACAACCATTTTCCCATCGAAACTGGACATGAACAAAAGCATATGGCCATGTGTGTATGCTGGAGATACTCGTAGTTTAGCCTTCTATTGGTCCTTTGTCTGAAAGAGGAATGTTCCCTGTTGGGTATGTTTTAAACAACGGCATGTCCTGAAGGCAGAACAAGATGTAATATTTTATTCAAGGGCAATGGAGGAGGAGGACAGATGACTTCTCGTACATCATGACAATAATAATAATTATACATCGTACATGACCTTGATCCCTGACATCGAAGGATTGTCTCTTCTAGCTCTGCTTCCCTGCTCAGAATTACCATTATCCATATAAAGTGCATCTGTTAGACATTTCCCACTTTTACCTGACGATGTTGGCAGTGATGTTAGAGATTCTTTTTCAGGGGTCTCATTTCAAGTAAAGTATATTTGAATAATATGTTTGCTATTTTGAGTCATCACAATAACATAATCAGAATCTAAGATGGAACCTGATATTAATCAGCGGTTTGCTTCATTGACTGTTTTTGTTGAACATCTTTATTATGTGGGCTAGAGAATTCTGGCTGCATTATCTGCAGAATCCTCTATAACCACCCAAGAAAGAAAGGATCTTTTTATACCTGTCTGTGCACACCATGTGTGATTTTTTTTTTTTAAAGTTATGATTTGATGCTGTTATACTGTGAGTTGTGCAAAGGTTTGGAAAAAACGTGACCTAAAGAGTACACCATTTCATGACTTTCGTCTCTGTGTTAATTTATGTTTTACCATTTGTTGTGGTGACTTTGACTTCTGAATGTTTAATTTATTAAACATTTGACAAATATACTGATTCTTTTTATTTTTTGTTCTGATTGAAAAACAAAAGTCATTTTGAAAAGTATTTTATTCTACAGGAGTCAGTTTTAGCCTTAATCTATAGTCCTGATGGTGTGTATTAGTCAAAGAGTCACGATATTAGAGAGGACAAGGACAAATTAAGCTAATATTGTTAATCAGTGTCATCTCACCTAGACTTGAAGTCTAGGTAACTCATCCAGTCTAACTGTCCTGATGGATTCCCTTCGCCAGACCCTAGATGTGAGGCACAGGAATTTCAATGACTGATTTAAACTAAAATCAACTTGGTAAAGTCCGGCAAGATCTCAACATACGTAAGTACGCGTATTTGAATAGGATGGAGTGAACTTGCTGCACAAACACCAATGCTTATTCTTATTTTATCCAACAAACTCTTGCTTCAGAAACTGATGTCTCTTTTTGGAGTAATCAGTGTGGGAAATATGTGTGGTTCTCATTTGGGATTAATAGATCAGCAGGAGTTGCTTTATAAAAAGTAAATTTAAAGACCACCTGACTGATCGAGATAATTGGATAATTCTTCTTGTTGATATTAACCAGTTTAAATTTGTAATTGGTAATGTATATGACTAATAACAGAAAAAAACAATATTGTAATGTTTTTAATTGTAGAAAGTAAGGTCAATCAGTTAATAGCTAAATTTCCTTCCACCTAAGTAATGTGGGGTGGAGACTTCAACACAGTTATGGATGAAAACATGGATAGATGGCCTCCCAAGACAAGAACGGCAGGCGAATAGAAGAATGTTTGTAGTAGCATGAAATTCATTGATATATGGACACATAGCCTTATTGCAAATAGATACATTTAAAAAATAATCCCTAAAAGTGATTAACAAATACAGGAGAAAAGCAAGTTTTTGTAACAATTTTGGTAATTACTGTGAATTAATTAAATATGAAACTAAGAAGTTTGCTCTGTCGTTTTGAAAAAAAGACGAAAAAAAAGCCAACAAAAACAATATAATAAGACGGACAAAGTAAGCTGAACTGTAGAAGAACTTAGATAGACCAAATAAATGAGAATAAGGGTAGAGGGGCCTTTGTCAGATCTAGGAGCAAGCGTTTAGACTAGAGCAAGGAAAAAAGTGTACTAAATACTTTTTCTACTTAGAAAAGACAAACTATGAGCTATCTTCCCTCTATAGACTCAAATTAATCATATGATTTGTGAAGATGAAAAAGATATTTCACAATTTGTTGCAGATTTCTACCAAAAATAATACGCTGGGGAATCTGACAGTGGAGGGAGTATTGACGTGTTTCTTAATAATATCAAAAATTATACAAAATGATTTGATAATAGTTTTAAATCAATTTGCAACCAATAAAATTAAGATTGCAGATGTACAAAATGAATTGACTCTTAAAGATAATAAGTCTCCCTGATAAGTGAATTCTACAAAACTTGAACCCCATTTTTCGTAGCTGTATTTGAAGAAGCCATAGAAAAGTAAAAATTAGCTCCTAGTCTTCAACAGGGATTCATTAAATTCATCCCTAAACCAAAGAAAGAGACCAGTTAGCTTATTAAATAATGATACTAAATCATTTGCTTCAATATTTGCCAAAAGACTGAAATCAGGATTGGATGGTACTATTGATGAAGAACAGTAAGGAATTATGTTAGGGAAAAAAATATTTGGAACAACATACGGCTCATATTGGATTTTATTGATTAGAGTGAACATATAACAGATTATAGTTTTATTCTATTTATGGACTACTACAAAGCATTCGATTCAAAAAGCCATAACTTTACATGTTTAAAGCTATATTGAATATTTTAAATTTGGGAAACTTTTTTAACTGCAGTCAAAACATTATATGAAGGATGCAACAGCTGGATTAAATTGACCTATGGTACCGCACCTAGCTTTGACATTTGTTGTGGGATAAGACAGGCTGCCCCATTAGCCCATTTTTATTTTGTCTTTTTACACAAATCACAACAGTTCATATTATATAAAATACCCATTTCAAGGGATATTGGCATTGGGTAGGGAATTTCAATTGTCTCAGCTTGTAGATGATACAACATTTGTTTAATCTAATAGAAACAAGATGTCCAATGCAGTCGGATGTATTGAGGAATTCTCAGCAGTGTCAGGTCTGCAAATTAACTTGCATAAATCTGCTGTTCTTCCTCTAAAAGAATGTAATTTATCAGAGGTTTATGGTATTCCTGTGAAAAACGCATTCACCTATGTGGGGGTTATCATTGATAAAGATGAAAAACTCTGCAGTTACTTTAACTTCAATCCTATAAAATATTAAATATCCAAGAAGTTCACACTGTGGTTAATGAGAAGTCTTTCTTTGATTGGCATTATAAATTAAATGTATTATTATTATTATTAATTGCAGAGTTCTGCTTTCTAAGGCTGAGGGAATATCAAAGTTTGCCTTTTTTTCATTGTCAATTGAAATGCCTAATCTAATATAAAAAAAAACTGGATAGCATTCTATTCAATTTTATTTGCATGAATAAATGTCATTATTTAAAAAAAGATATAGTATGTAATACAAGAAGTAATGGTGGTCTCAGGTTTTTAAGTTATGGAACCCTAAACAGCAACTTCAAAATAAACTGGTTTAGTAACTCAATAAAAGAAAGAGATAATATATGGAATGCCTTCACCAAATAAATGTTAGGTTTATTGGATGGATTCAATTTCTTATTAAAATGCGACTACAAAATTTAAATATTACTTGTAAAATCATCCAATTTTCATAAACAAGCTCTGTTGACATGGAATTTAATTTATGAACACAACTTTTCCCCAACTTGCTTCTTTATCTGGACTAAAAGGAATATTCTGCCCTGCGATGAACTGGCGACTTGTCCAGGGTGTATCCCGCCTCTCGCGCGATGTTAGCTGGGATAGGCTCCAGCCCCCACATGACCCTGAACAGGATAAGCGGTAGATAATGAATGAATGAAAGGGAATATTCAATATAATAATAAATCTCTATACTATAAAAATCGGATGGATGAAATGATTGTATTGGTAAAATAATTAATGACAGCTGATGGACAGTTACTTACCTCTGAGGAATTTGTTTCTCAATTTAATTTAACAGCTAATGTTTAAAAAAACACAGAGGTGTTTGATGCCCCGCAAAGGGTATACTACAACTTATTAAAGTGTCACTAATTGGAAATTCACTAAGTGAATCATTCAAAAGTAGTATATTCCTGGGACAAATATATTCTGTGTGGACGTAACAAATTTTATTAAAAGAAATCTGGACCTGACATTCAATTCAAGGATAAAGATATTATTATTTGTTTCAATTGGCTTGATCTAGATAGGGATTCTGTTTTTTTTTTTGTGCAATTGATGATTTTTTTGAGGTAAGTTTCATATTCACAAGGTAAACTGGACAGACATAAAATCCATCTTCATCCACTTTCAGCTAGAATGGAAGCAATATTTCGCCAAGGTGAAAGACACTAGAAATAAGACGACAATGAAAACAACCTGTGTGTTTGAAAAGTTTCAGGTGGACCTTAGGGACTTTGTTTTGTTATTATTACTATATTTTTGTCTTTTTTTTAGACCCTTGGTGAACAGACTTCTTTTATATATGTTGTTCTAAATAAAGGTTTAAAAAAAAAATCCTCATGACACAATTAGAGAAAGATTGTGTGCTTCCATACAGAACGAACATTTTATGAGCATCCACGGCTACCGTATGACTTGTGGGTTGGACTTAATGTATGACCTCTAGTTAAGTCAGCTGCAGGAGCAGCCAATCAAAAGAAGAGACACTTGTTTGCAACCAGTCGTGGTTGCTGTTGTTTGGACTCTCTGGTACGCATGCGTAGATCATGCGGGCTTACTCGTGTGCAGGAAAAGTGGTGATAGGTCTGTGGTAGTTGCAGCATTCTGGTCCACGCAGAGCCGGTGAAGTCTTACTTATTGTCATTGAAATGTCGTGGCTTTTCGGTTTAAACAAGGGACAGCCTGAGGTTCCTCCCGGTCTACCTGCTCAGCCTCCACCACCCCCACCGCCGGTCGGAGGTTCCAGTGGCGGTGGAGATAAACCCAAGGACAAATGGAGCAACTTCGATCCCACCGGGCTGGAGCGGGCTGCTCAGGCGGCCAAGGAGCTCGACAAATCTCGTAAGATCATTAGACGGCAATTTATGTGTGTGACATGACTTGATAAGACCCTCGTTTATGACAACGTTACTGCACAGAGTCATGATTCACCAGAATTCAGCACCACTCTGGTTCGTTGTGGGGGTCCCTCCAGAGATGTAACGACTCAGACGATGTGGCCCACTCTGCCCGTGAGCACCGGTGTACGTGTGCATGTGTGTGTGTGTGTGTGTTTGTATGGGTGTGTGTGTGTTTATGTGTTTGTACAATTTAAGCTTTATCAATTAAACTTATTGGTTACTCATAAGACCACCACCACCACCGTGGTCTAGGTGTAAAGGTCAACGTTGTGCAATCTAACTTACAACACCCAAAATCTGATTGTGTCAGAAATATCTAACGGTTCAGTAATTGTATTTAATTCGAGTACATTATTTCAATTCAAGCATTCAGGCAGGGATGAAAGAAAATTAAGGTTTAAAGGTTAACTGGTGACCAAAGTATTAGAGTCAGGGCAACGTTTTGCACTGATCTAAGAAAATGTACATGTCTGAAGTCATCAGTCCTTTTTTGGTGTTTCCTCCGTTGTCTCACCTTCAGGACACTCCAAAGAGGCTCTGGATTTGGCCAGAATGCAGGAGCAGACCACTCAGATGGAGCATCAGACTAAAATAAAGGTACAGTAGAAACGCACATATCAAAATAGTGTTTCTCAATTTAGCTGTCGTTGGGCACTAGAAATTATTCCAGAGAATTAAATCCAAGTAAATTGTCTTAATTTACATCGGCAGAAGAATATCTTAATCGTCATATGATTTGCTGGATAATCAAGGGATGGGAGAGGTGGAGTAGAATTGCACTTACTGTGCATAACTGAATTTTTTTGTCAAAGTAGTTTACAACAAGTGACTTGTTAGAAGTAGCGTGTATTCTTACGCCGCATGAGATTGTTAAATGCCAAGTGTGATGGGTTTGATAGACTTTTTAACCCTTTTTTGCCATCCCCTGTCCGTAGGAGTATGAAGCAGCAGTAGAGCAGCTGAAAGGTGACCAGATAAGAGTCCAGGGGGAAGAGAGGAGGAAAACGCTGAATGAGGAGACCAAGCAGCATCAAGCAGTGAGAACAAAATGGCTTTGTCCTTTTCTTTTTGAATTAAAATGTAAACAAAATCTAGTTAAGTTCAGCAGTGAACAAGGTCAGTTTGAGCTGCATGGTTAAAATCAATGGTTTGTTCCGTTACAGAGAGCTCAGTATCAAGACAAGCTAGCCAGACATCGGTATGAAGACCAACTACGACAACAGGTGAGACCATCCTCTGCAAGTTTAGTATTTAAAACCGGAAAATATAAACTAAAATGATACGTTTTTATAAACAGCAATCCCTGAATGAGGAAAACATTCGTAAACAGGAAGAGTCTGTACAGAAACAGGAGGCCATGAGGAAAGGTATACATTTCCTCATTGTAACACTCATTTCAGGATCTTATCAAAACTTTGAGTGTGTTGAACTATGGTTTATGTACTCATTGTGTAATGCAATTTAATAGCGACGATAGAGCACGAGATGGACCTCAGGCACAAGAATGAGCTTCTACGCATAGAGGCAGAGTCTAAAGCACGAGCCCGCGTGGAAAGAGAGAATGCTGATATCATCCGTGAGCAGATCCGTCTGAAGGCTGCAGAGCACAGACAGACTGTCCTGGAGTCCATCAAGTAAGATTCAACACTAAGGTTTTAGATTAGTGTTAGATTAGATTTAGATTTAGTATTTTATCGTGGTTCCTAGCGTACTCAATCCTTTAAGTAAAATTTAACCTGTTTATTAGAATGGGTGCAGCAGCCTTTCCAACCACAACACATCGCGGCGCATCTGCACAGACATCAAAATATGCCAATCTGATTTGTAACTTTGACCGTTCAATTTATGGAGTTGAATTTAATTTGTGGAATACTTGAGTCTTATAGAAAGTGGGTTTGCAATGTTTTGATGCTTGGTTAGACTAAGGATCAGTGACAGACGCGTAAAGTCAATCTTAACGAGGGAACAGAAATGTCACTAATCCATAATTATTTTGTTATCCCAGCTCACTTTGTTTGGCTGATTCCACAAAAATAAATTTTATTTACTCCCTTGCTAAGATAAATGGCAAGGATGGATAACGAAAATTTAAATTTTGAACTAAGTGGAGTTGAAAAATTACGGCAATAACTCACAAGCTTGTGGCAGGATGATAAAAAGCAAGTGCACATGCTGGGGACGTTACTCGAGCATGTGTCAATAAGTAATGCACATTTTCCAATGATGATTGGACATTACCCAGACACCATGGAGCTTTAGGTAATAATGCAGGTAAACTTTTGCTAACAAAGAACTACAGTAGGTGATGATTTGAAACATGATAATTTGGCCTTTCATCGACATATATTTCAATGTTCGAAGTCATCAGTTCGAATCATTTCCATTTTTATTGAATAATTTCGATTGACGACAGTTCACTTAAGGTTATAACTATGTATTAGCAAACATACAATGAAATATTTATCATGAAGGTTTTAAGTTATATACGGGCTTACCGAAACTTTTTACATTCAACGTATATTTGATATTCCCAGTGCAGCGCCAGATAATTTAGAAAGGAGTCTGAAACTGGGCTTCAGAGTGTTCATATGACATTTAAATTATTACCTCCGTCACAATGGATTTGCATGAAATTTTACCCAGAGGTAAATTTTGATGAAATGTGTTTCGGATCATTTGAAATAAAAAATAATAATAAGCCATTTGGAGTAGTGACATTACAATGGGGATGCCTCTGTTCCATTGTTTCTTTCATTCCTTTGATGTTTCTTTGGGGCGGAGCTGGGGGCTGAGTTTCAAGAGTTGCTTTGGCGTTAGTTAGAGGCTCTTTGGGCTGAACAAAGATGCTGAAGTGGAAGAGGCAGAAGATGACTGTCTACAGAGTATTGGTGTGATACTCAAGAGAATTTGTTGGAGTTTTCAATAGATTTAGATGCTGGCATTAGCTCATCAATCGAGAAATCTGCATGAATTGTTCTTTAACCTAGGGAACTGTTGTGCCTTAGAGGAGGTTTGTAGTCTCCAAGTACTTTTTCTAGTTGGTAAATGACCATGTCTACAGCAAAGTCACATTATTGTACAACTCAAAATAGTTTCCCAAAATTGGCAGGGGTGATACTGACCCCAGCCAATACTAGATACTTACCAGTATCTAAAACAGGACCAATCAGTTGTATGATATTAATTCACTGGCTAATCTCCAATTTGCAATCTAGCAAACTTCCAAAAGGCATTGACAGTTAACTGACAAATGCTTCCAGGACCGCAGGTACTGTGTTTGGAGAAGGATTTCGGGCCTTTGTGTCAGACTGGGACAAAGTCACAGCAACGGTGAGGCATCTGTTTCCATCTACAATAAGTGTAATTGTGTATACTAAAATACCCAATAAGCGCTGAATTTACACTGAATGTTTTGTTTTTTTGTGAACTGTAAACAAAATGCATTCTCTGAATCACAATTTCTTCTGTAAAAGTGGAGGTAGGCGTAAGAGTTCTAATAAATGTATTTAGAAACATAGTATTTTCAATAACACAATGACTGGTATCTTTATACATTTCAATGCTCATAAATTCAATGGTTATCAACTTATTTTTAAACTTGCAATCACTCATACTTTGCTAGTATTAAACATGACATCCAATTGAATAAGAATAAACACATTTTCATTTCTTCATCCTTGCGGTGAACATTTTTAAAGTTTTGTGTTCCATCACTAGGTGGCAGGTCTGACCCTTTTAGCTGTGGGAGTTTATTCTGCTCGAAATGCCACAGCGGTGGCCGGACGTTACATCGAGGCCAGGCTTGGGAAACCATCACTGGTGCGGGAAACATCCCGTTTGACTGTTGGAGAGGCAATCAAGCATCCAGTCAAGGTAGCTAATTTGCAAATAATGCCTTGCTCGTATTGTTTACTGCAGATTGTATATATCTAATAGTACTTTTTCTGTCTGTTTTAACTATGTAGACTACCAAACGGCTCAAGAGCAAACCTCAGGATGCCCTTGAGGGAGTTGTGCTTAGTGTAAGTAGACAACATTATGTACAACAACCTAATATACATGCATAAAAGTGCATGTATATTAGGTTGCATTTACATACAATTTCATAGTAACCCTTATGTAAATGCATTTTATCATCTCTCAGCCTTCCCTGGAAGAGCGTGTGCGTGACATTGCCATAGCAACACGAAACACAAGGCAGAACAATGGCCTGTACAGGAACATCCTCATGTACGGCCCGCCAGGAACTGGAAAGACTCTCTTTGCTAAGGTATACCAATGGACTGAAAGGTGACTCATGTTCACACGCATGGAAAGTGGTGCTTTGTCCAACGGTGGAATTTGTTTTTGTGTTGAGCAGAAGCTGGCAATGCATTCTGGGATGGACTATGCAATTATGACTGGTGGTGATGTAGCACCCATGGGTCGCGATGGTGTGACAGCTATGCACAAAGTTTTTGACTGGGCCGTCACAAGTCGACGCGGGTAGGATCCTTGGTTACTTTAAATAAATTACAAAAGGGCAACAGTGTAGTTTAGATGTCAAATCGTCACATGATGGGTTATCACATGTTTTTAATCCTGTTATAGACTTCTGCTTTTTGTTGATGAAGCTGATGCATTTCTTCGAAAGAGAGCCACAGTAAGTCTGCATGCATTTCATTTAACAGAAACCTTACACTTACATTTTCAGTTCTCTCCGACTTTTTGTGAAAAAACAATGTTGAAACATAATTCTTATTTTTTTGTAGGAGAGGATTAGCGAAGACCTCAGAGCTACTTTGAATGCATTCCTGTATCGCACTGGAGAACAGAGCAACAAGTAAATTTATGTTCTGTGTCTTTTTGTGTTCCCAATGTTATCCATTCTTTACACTCGTCTATACCAACCTTAGCACATCTTTTTTTTTTACTTAACTTCTGTTTTTTTCTCCTCTGTAGGTTCATGCTTGTGTTAGCCAGTAACCAACCAGAACAGTTTGACTGGGCCATAAACGACCGTATAGATGAAATAGTGAATTTTGCCCTGCCGGGTCCTGAGGAGAGGGAGAGGCTAGTGCGGTTGTACTTTGACAAATATGTTCTGGAGCCCGCCACTGGAGGGAGGCAGTGAGTACAATCCTCATAACACCATTAATAAAATGGGCAGGAACCAAATCCACTGCACACCAGGGATGCATAGTGAAACAAAGTCTTAGCCTACATAATGTCTAATCACTCACATGTAGTTATATTAATTCCATGTTATTCTGATGAGTCATAATATTTCATAAAGTGATTGAAAGGCTGTGTCAGGATTCGACTTGTGCCATATTGAATTGAATCTAAAGGAAACATCTGTTTATCATCTGGAGTTTTGCCAGCCATTTTAAAGCATTATTATGAGGAGATTATTTGTGTGATGGATCTTGAAAGTTGTGGATCAATTCATTCATTCAATTTTGTGGCTGTTTTGAGGCGGATGAAGCTCGCGCAGTTCGACTATGGTAAAAAGTGCTCTGACATAGCGATCCGGACAGAAGGAATGTCTGGAAGAGAGATCTCCAAACTGGGTGTTGCCTGGCAGGTACGTTCCTTTAGCCACTATAAATCTTGATTTACACTAATTTTTTCATTTAAAAATTCTCCCAAGATTTTCACAAATACAACTCATCATCTCTCGCAGGCTGCAGCATATTCCTCTGAAGATGGCATCCTGACAGAGGCTATGATTGATGCTCGAGTTGATGAGGCCATCAAGCAACACAATCAGAAGATGGACTGGCTGCATGGAGAGGAGGAGGCTCAGACTCTAACACCTCCCCCAGCTGGAGCACCAGCCAGTGGAGGAAAGATGGGTTTTAATATTCCCCTTGGTGAGGCGTCTCAAGTTGAAGATATCGCTCCGCTCCTTGAGATAAATACAAAACAAGAATGTGGAATTATCCCACCTCTTTCAGACATCGACCAATCAGAGGAAAGCAAAGGTGCAAACCCAGCTGAACAGGACTCTAAAGATTCTGTAAAAGCAGAGGCTGAAACAACATCGGAAGAAAAAACTGGTTCCCCGCCCCCAAAGGATGGAACTCCAGTCTGAGTTGTACATTTGATCGTAAGGAGGCTTGGATTCTAAACACGAGTGTCCTGCCCCTTTATCTACTGTTAGGTGATATACAAATAGTTGAACTGTCTATGTCAGAGGATTCATTACTCAGTTTGGGGTATTATAATTGATAATGATTGAAGCGACTAATTATACTCAAGACTCCATTCTAATATATAAAGCATCAATCATGAAAGTGAATATTACATGGAAACTATAGGCTGTTTGAAATAACAGTACACAAATGTTCACAATGGAACGTCTGTTGAAATGATTAAATGGATGTGTTTTTTTATAACCTCTTTGAAGTACGTTGTTTCTTTAAGACTTTGGGGAATTATACACGGACCATTGCTTGGATTAGATTTTAATTGACTTGAATGCTTGCAAAAAAAGGAATTTGCGCACACTGAACAACTTGGAAACAGTTTTAATTTATTGCAACGTTTCGGTTCTAGACCATCAGGCAAATGATTTTTTGAAACTGAAGAGCAATGTTAAATAGGGACTGGCTGCATATCAAACAATGTAATGAGCCGATCGCATTTAGATGGATTGGTCTTTACTCATCACTGATGTTGATTCTCATAGGCCCATATAGTGAACCCTAGTTGGGAATGTAGTTAATCTACAAACGATGTTACTTTGATACACATTTTTGTTATTGTTTTCATTGTTTATAGTAATGCCTTTAACTATATATCTAGGTGGATATGCAAACTTTGTTTCTGCTGATTGACCGGTGTGCTTCCTACGCCACAGGTAAGGTGTGGTTGGTGGCAGAAATGCAACCACTCCCTATTTAAGATGGTTCTCCATTTTCAAAAATAATTTGCCGAATGAGGTCCAGCAATGAAGTTCTGCAATAAATTGCAATTTTTACAATTTAGTCACTGTGATGGAACTCCTTTTGTACTTTTTTTTTTTTTTATACTTTTACCTGTCCTCTGCCCCTGGCAAAAAATAGATGTGCCAAGTATTTGTTTGCGAATAGATCATTTCTTTCTAAAATCTATATTGAATAATGATGTATTAACTATATTACAAAACAAATACCCATTATTATGATTGATAATAATATCAAGTCAAGATACATGGGAAACTGCCAGAGAAGGAATATGCCCCTCAGGGATGAAACCAAGTTGGTCACATGCATTAATATAGTATGAATGTGTGGGCAGGAAAAGAAGTTTAGTGCACCGTTGCAAGCCATCAAGCTGTCTACGCCTAGGGACAACCTTAGCCAACCTTAACGTAAGGGTTGCCAAAGAGGAACGTTTTACATCTACTCTTAAATGCAGAGAGGGTATTTCCCTGCTGAGCTGGGACTGGGAGATTGTTACAGGAGAGGACCCTGGCTACCATTCCACCCTTAAAAACCAGATGCAACTCAGCACTTTATAATGGGTGTTCATTTTGAGCTAAAAGTGGGATAGATTTGAATGGAAGTCAGTGTAGAGAGATTATATAGGAGACAAGTGATATACTAGTTCTGAACACAGATCTGAGTAAAGCCATGTCACCAAGGTGAATCTATACAATGATGTTACTGATCAGCTCTAATGGCTTCAGGGTAGGTGTTGGCTCTGAGGACTTAATATATGATAGCATCACACAATATCTCAGTTGACTCATCACTTTAGTCTGCAGTTTTTTTTTCATTCACTCTTAGTATTAACAATGTTGGCAAAGATGGTTTGTTGTGGTTTAGATAGACAAAAGAAAATCTATATCTGTGGCTGTTTAATTGTCTAGTCATACTAGATTTCTGTTTTGCAAGATTGTTGGTGCCACAGTCTATAAGTTTATTTAAGATAAGCCTATACAAATATTTGTCATACCATTTCCAGGTTTCAGCTTTGACAACCCATCGGTAAACCACACGAGGCGCAAACATTAACCCCCAAAGCCAAATTGATGAAGCTTTTCTTACCCAAAAATTCACCTGATGAAATATTTTTAAAATAATCTAATCTTTGTGGAAAAAACCCATCTGACATCTAAATGAAGTGTAAAATAATGTCATTTCAATTATCATTACTTGAATACTAATGAGTTTAGAGAACAAGCCTTTTCCTTCTTACAGGGATGCTCAAACGTAAACCCACGATGAATTCAGTATCACACAGGAAACAGAGTCATCAAATGTTTCTGAGATTGTTTTTTTGTGGTTTCTAAACAAATCAGGCACTCTGAACTTTCAGTTTGCAAAGAATTACAATGCTTCAACTCTTGAAGATTTACAAAAGAAAACATTCAACACATTATACTAGAAGCATTTTACAAATTCTTACAGGCTTTCTAACATATTGTCTTTAACTTAATCATAATCTCCGACAAATCGCCGCACAAAAACAACAAATGGCTTCACAAAATCAAATACATTTCAGTTATTCATCCACATTTAAACTGTCCTAGATCAGACAAATCCGCTTCAATGAATAACGATCCTATGTAATCTAGAGGAAAAATAATTCAACCAGCATCAATGTGCTGCATTGGGCAAATTCAAAGGAGTTGTTCAACCACCGTGTGTGTAATCACCCTCCCTGAGGAGACTGAGTGATTTCACATGACTTAAGTGGAGGGAGGACCTTTTCCTGACCGTGAGCCAGAGAAATAAAGGCAGATTGCGTGCAGCGAGTCCGTCTTCTGCAATGAGGAAAGCTCCATCATCACCAACGTGTCCAACAGCAGCCATTTCTTTGATCCTGGCCCAAAGCAGTGAACTTCTGTATGGCTGTGTAGGCACACAGTGTGTGTATTGGGATTTGCTGGATGGCTGAGGGACAAAATGTGTTTGTGTGTCCTTATAGTATTTTTGTTTACTTGTGATCTGGGTCTGTATTTATTGCAGAGCTCTATTGTATATCAGTAAAAGCAGACAGTGTGAAGGAAAGGTCTATTGCTCTTCTCCTCAAACTCTTGAAGGAGCTCATCAATTTCATTCTCCATGTCGTCAGTGTGCTGGATCTGCAGGGGGCCAAGGAGGAAACATTAAACACAGCCCATGTGTACAGCTTATTAGCACCAATAAATCCATTGTTTTCACTATCGTTGAAACGATATTCTTTTATAAATTTTGATTTATAAAAGATTCAAAAATCAAGATTTGATGATTTTGTATACTTTATATGAAGCGCGTAGACTACAGCACTACTATCATAACTCCAATGTTATAATTCAGATACTTATGAGTGTTTGTTGCACTCTGCAAACAGGTTTCTCTTGCAACAGCATTCAAGGACTCTGGTTGGAGACACTCACACATTGACACAGCTCACAGATAAGGAAGGCGCCCAGTGTAGCTTCCTCGTGGTTATCCTGAATGTCTACATTGATGACGTGCACAGACTGAAGAGTCTCCTGCTCTCTTGAATTTAAATCTGGGGAGAAAAAAAATGGCAGACAATAATTTATTAATTAAGACTGATAACTGATTTGGGCCAGAAATCTGATTGTTTCATCAAAAAAGTAGTATATCAAAACAGTTTCTGCCAATTGCTTTCTTTCACTGATTGGACCTTTCATTTGAAAAGCCTCACCTTCTACCACTTGGTCATAGACTCTTTCCTCGCAGGTGATGACCAGGTCAAACTTTTCAGGGCAGCTTTGAAAGCGCTCTGGCTTTGATTTAATGCGCTTGTTGCGGTCCAACATGTGCAGGATGCCGTTCTGTGTGTATCTGAGGATTTGGTAGGTCAAGGAACGCAGGGAGAGAAACGTTTCAAGGGAATAAAACATTAAATACACTTCTTGAGAAAGAATATCAGAGAATAGAGCACAGGAAAACACACCAAAATCCCTAGAAAACTGTAACACTGAGTTTGTAAAACCAGAATTATATAGATTGATAGTTTGAATGTTTCACTGTAGGGTGCACACTTGAACAGTGCCAGTAAGTCTTATTTTAAGAGATACTTTAGCACCATCTGCTGGTTCAAAAAAAACTAACATTCCTTTTGGGCCTGCTGGGCAAAATAATAGAAAATAATTAGTGTAATGGTACTTCAGAGCACTGTCATTAAATGTGAAACTTAACTATCAACATTTTAGTAATGATGTTACCAACAAGTCATTCTAGTAGTCAAAGGGTAATTGTGATTGTCCGTATAACAGATGATTATGATTCTGTCCCAACTCCTTTTCTGAAAGTTGGCAATAGTCTAACACTTTTATCACAACACGGTCATCCTAAAAGACCTTGCTCTATATGCAGGTGAAAAAAAGACCACTATGGCAACTTGTCTGTCACAGTGAACTATATTTTCAGAGCAAATTTGCAAGAATACAGCACTTGACTGAAATGTATCACAGTATATACATCATCCTCTCACAATGTATTGGGGTTTATGGGTAGTGCTATAATAGTTTACAGCATCTTTGACAGAGAACAGCGTTCATATCTCAACCCGTCATATGTTGGCAAAGTAGGCATGAAAAGGGGATCAGTTTTAATTATTTCATTTTCCATTTTTAATGAAATGCTCATATTTTTATGCACAAAAATAAATTAAGTTATTCAATTTATAGCCCTGGTATTGTGACATAATTGGAGTAGCATATTTCTATTACTTTGAAAACCAGATTATCTCATGAAACCAATTATATATAGAATAACTCAAAATTAAGGGAACAGTCTAACATTTGATTAAGTATTTAAGCAAATTACAGAGGTATGAATATTTTGAACGCAATTTATGCAGAAAAGTACTACCAGTACTGACCACGGCCATTTTAATTCAACCGATGTGCCAGTGACTGCACTTAAAGAAGCGACGATTGTGTTGCGTGAATCACCAACATATGTGAAATACAGGTTTTGGTAGAGACCTAGGTTTTTGGGCATTTTCAGGTTGGTGCAACCTGCAGAGACAACCTCATCCCTAAAATATACCTTGACTATAAACAATAATAGTAAATCTATTGAATATAACTAATAGTCTTATGGTAAGTATCTTACTTAGAGGTCTCAGAAAGCCAATTCCGTTTGCAGGATTAACTCTTCAATTACTGGTTTCATGTGTACTATATTCACAAAAAAACTTTTAATTCATTGTTGGTAATTTGGTGGTTGTTTACCGTTTTCCCAATTACCATCTTTTAAACTATTACTCATTAATCAACGTTTGAATCAAAAGATGACATAAATGAACAAAAACAGTTTTAGTCAATTTGACCTGATATTTACCGTCTGAAGAGTAGGCTGCCACTGTGACAACAGAGAGGCTGAAAACACCGGAAACTCTAGTGTTGACATTACGAGCCCCACAAAAACCGCACAGAAAGTAAGAATTTTGAAAGAAATGGTGGAACAAAAACTTCGATTTTCACTAAAAAATATACTCACTGCTTCACGGCTGTTGTAAAACAAGGGATCTTTCCACACACTGTATTTTATAGATTTAATAAAGCATATTTGTAACAGTTTCAAAGTCCTGCAAGCGATTTACCCACTGGTGCAGTCCATCTGCTGTGGCGTTCAAACGCCATCACACTTTCACTCAGATTAAAACCTTAACATAACATGGACACGGGCCATGTTTACTTATCTGGCTGCCAGTGTATAGTCTGTATGTATGTGGAAAAGTGAGTGAAGAGGGGATACAGTTCCTTGTCCTTGCGGACCAAGTCGTTGTACATCTGTACATATGTCGTTTTGAAGTCGTAAACATTCGGCTTATCCGGGGCCGGACCTGGTAGCTTCACATGAGAACCCGTCCCAAATGAACGCACATCAAATCCACGTTTGCTGCAAAGACGAAAAGGACAAGACGGTTAATAACATCTCATTTCTGAACAGGACAGAAGTACAGACCAGTAAACTGTCTTTTCAAGCTTTCAGTGCAAGGTACCCTAAGGCGGCAGTTTTTTTTCAAATAACTGAATATTATGGTCTGGTTGTCAGACGTAATTACATCCTCACTGAGAGCATTGACCCATTTCCTGCTTTCCTCTTCTACTGTGTCATGATCCATCTCAAGCAAAATAGCTCAACCGACTGTAGAAATTACGTTTTAAGGGTGTTTCCCCAAAAATCTAATCACGCTACATTGGTGAGTTAGTCAATGAGCCTACGTTGGTCTGTAAATCCGTCTTGAGCCAGAGGTTCAACTGCTTCCAATGAGACACGAACAGCAAGATAAAAAAAGAATACCTTATTGGAAAAGTATGTTCAAAAACACATATAGTTTAAAATAAATTCACAAACAAAATGTCTTAATGGTGTGGGAGTAAGGGACTGATCATAACCGAGTAAACCACCCCTTGCGTCACAGCTGCAATGTCTACTTTCCGACATTCTCTCCACAGGAGGGCGCCCTTTTCGGCATGTGGGTGAAAAAGACACCGCTAAACAACTAGTTACTGAACGAACCGGGTCAGTCTAAAAGCAAACGGGCATTAACGAACTTTGTTTTAGACAAACTTCGGCGCCAAGCATTTTCAAGTAGACTAGGTCTATTTTCGGTTGAGGGGTCTACGCTTCACTGCCGCTGGCCGGACTGTCAAGTCACCGTGTCGCCATGTCTTATGGCCGACTCAGAAATCGGCTCGATACCGCAACGTTTCGTCGGCTTCAGGGTCGTTCCGATGTTCTCGTCTTCCAGGTGGCTCATCTTTACCTGAGGATATTGTGCGCTTCCATACTGCGGTTCTGGTTGCTTGAGCACACAACCGCTACTCGCAGCGGGTGGCTCGGCATTGTGACTGGCCGGCCGAAACTAAGAGATACTCGGTAAAACAACCTACTACAGGTAGTTAGATAAATGCCTGACACCAAAATAAACAGGAAAAACCTCTATTAAACGGCATCCAGCAAGGAAGTTCGGTTACATATACAGCAAAATATATCACTGTGGTCCCGTCGGCCACTGAGGAGGAAGTGAAAATGGCGGAGCACCGTTGTGAAAGGTTTTGTGACGAGGAGGGAGGAGCTGCAGCATCAGAGACGACAGTCTCAGGACTGCATACACGAACCTTGGAGCCTCCTAACAGCGCCACCGAGCGCCGGAAGAGAGTGCAATACACGGCCAGTTAGCTGAAAAACAGCTTTATGAAGAGATGACATCTTTTGCGTAATTTCCTACATATACTTTTGTCGCAACAAAGATGTGACCGTCACAAAAAAACATTTTAAAAATGAAAAAAAAAAAAATAGATTTTATTGTATTGTATTCTCATAAAATTTTATCTTAAAATTAAAATTGTATTCTAATACAATCTCAATTATTTTCTTGATAAATTACGACTTTATTCTCACAAATTGTCCCTTTTTTTCTCGTTGTATGACAACTTTAATTTTGTAATCTTGTAATAATACACAATGATAATACAAAGATATGAGGAATTTAAGACATTCAAACAGAATACGTTCAAATATCTTGGTATGTATACATGCAAGTTTTTGACTTTCAAGGAATTTCAAGGGTATCACCTTTTTTTCATTAGTATCCCCTATCTTGGCTCTGTTTTAATGTTATGTTAAATGTATTAAATATGTAAGAACAATTACGAAAAAGCTGAGATTTCTCAAATTAAATTCAATCAAATATATGGGCTGCTTAACAGAAATTGATCTCAAAAGTAAGATCTACTCCCTACAGCAGATAAACCGTAGGACTACCTGTATAGTTGTAGTGATGGTCACATTGAGTTAACCATAAAGACAGCTGTCGTAGTTAAGAGATATAATGAGCATTGCTATGATAGGATACTAAGGTTAAAACCTACCCACCTTTAATGGTAAAGGTTGAATAGAAAGTTGCACCATGCAGACATTACAAAGTTACTCCTGAAGTCCCTCTCATAAACTGATTGCCTCGCTTCATACTTCAACCATGAAGAGACATTTTTACATCCGCCAAGGAGGTTATGTTTTCACTCTTGTGCATTTGTCTGTTTGTTTGTTATGCTTTTATGTCTGTTTGTTTGTTTTCGAGCAAGATTACAGAAGAAAAAGCGGAACGGATTAGCATGGAATTATACCCAGAAGTAGTCGGCATGTCGTAGAGGTGATAACATTTTGGTGACGTTGCGTTTTTCGCAGCATTTAAAATGAAAAAAAAAAAGAAAAAAAAAGCCGTTAGCAGTGATGTCAAACTTTGGCTACGGTTCATTCAATCCTTGGATTCCTGTGATCTTTCTTAGAGGTGGAGGTTGGTGCACAGTTTCAACAGTTCCTTCGATTTCTTTGATGTTCACTTGGAGTTTGAGCTAGGGGCTCCATGGGTTGAACAGAGACCCTGAAGTGGAGGGTGCAGGGGAACCGGTTTAAAGAGTATTTGTGAGATACTCAGAGAGATTGTTTGAATATCTCCATAGCTTAGGGTGCTATTGTACCTTGGTGTATATTTGCACTCTCTCAGTGGCTTTTTCTAGTTTTCTTTGAATACAATTACTCTTGTCCAACATGATGAACTACTTTAATTTGCAAGGGATTTAATTTGCTAAATTTCTGTCAGTATTGCAAGGTCGAAAACTTTTTTTTTTGACAAAAAAGACAAAAACAGAGCATTAACATAGGTTGCATGGGCTCACAGGAGTTATTGCTTTTATTGTTGAAGTAGATGAGCACTCAGTGGAGAAAAACCTCTTCCTAGCATACCATCCAAATGTAATGTGTTTTTCCATGCTAGATCTACACCCTATTCACCAAACTTTCACCAAAGTCTGTCAAGTAATTTGTTCAAAATGGGCAGACCTTTTTCGGGGAAAAAAGCCTAATTTTGCACTGCTAAAGAAAGTTTCAAAAAAGCGTTTAGTACTTAGCTAGATCAACTCCAAAATTAAATAGGCTTTTCCTCAGACGCTACTATTCAGACCAATGAACCAAGAGGCTTCGGTGACGACCTCCTTTATATCATCCACCATTGCTGATGATCTGTCTGATGTGACGGTAACAATCCATGGACGAGGAAAAGTTTTCATGTTTTATTCATATTTGTTTTGATATTCATGGTTGCCTTTCTCACTCTCTGGCTTTCTCACAGAAGTTACATGTACAGTTTGGAAAATGAAATGCACTTTCACCTTAAATGCAAATCTGTAGTAAATACAGATTTGATATATAACAATGGTCTAGTAATTTTTTTATATTTTATTATCCCTTTTAAGATAAACTTCTACATACACGGTTAAAATATAGGAGTAAGGTCCATTTTCTGTTTTGGGATTTTCCTGCACCACGGTTTGTTTTAATGTTGATCATTTGAATGCATATCTTGCTGAGGAATGATTGCTGGATGTGAAAAGTAACTTGCACACTCTTACAGGGAGAAAAACTAAAAGACAGCTGTAAAGTATTGCAAATATCCTCATGGTCATTTTCTCACTCACAACTGGATATAACAGCATTGTAACTCAAAATCCTTGGCACAGTATTTGAGGGATTTAAAACAGATTGGATTGCCTTTCACAAATACGTTCAAATAGATACTGTATGCAGACCTTAAAGCAAAACTAGATGGTGGGACGATTAAGTCAAGTGCAAATTAAATTTCACTCATCTTAGTTTATTTTCCTCTGTCCCTTGAAAAAGTCGACACTTTCACTGTTTGCTTATTAAGGTGTTCCCCACTCAAAGCATTTTAATAATCATATTGCTGTATGAATGCTGATTTCGGAGAGCCTTAATCAAAACAGCAAAGGGCATTACTGTATCACAGGAATGTAGTATTTCTGGTTCAGTGGATCCTCGTTGGTTGACAAGGCATGTTATTCACAGAGTATAGTGTCCTTCAATTCAATAACATTTTGTATGTCATATTAAGTTGATGATTTAGAAAAATAACAGTGACTATGAATGAGTGAATGAGTGACTATGATTCTGAGTTTAGTTATGGTCAGTATGAATGTTGAATGCAGGCAATTTCATTAATTTTCTTAACTTAGCTGTGCAACTTGGATTCCGTAGAGCATCAGTGATGCAGGTGAGTGCGGTAGGAGTATGAGTGTTGTGTTAAGGGGCTCATGATGTTTTCTGTGATATATGCTACCAACAAACAGATGATGACCAGCATTACACAAATAGCTCCCCCCACTGTTGTCATGGCAATCACAATGTCCTGCATCCCAGAAGGTGGCAGGGTGAACTCGACGCAATCCCTCTGGCCTGCTCTATGAGCTGGATTTAAGTGGGTCAGGGAGCGCAGGCAGATGCGGTAGGGGATGTTCTCATGCAGTTCAGACAGGAGAAAGTCCCTGCAGCCAGATCCAAGATGCACACCAGCACACTCAAACTGGGTGTAGCTTCCATTCCACCAGCAGCTCAACTCGTAGCCTCCCTGCCAGTGGCGTCGGACCCCAAAAACGGTGTCAGATCTTAGCCTTTCCTCTCTTGTTAAATTTGCTCCAGGTTGCCAACTTTTCTTCAGACTAGGTGCCATGATTGTTCTCTTTACATCTCTCTGATTTGTTGTGGATTGTCCCTTATGGGCCCACTGTAACAGTATGCTGCCATTGATAAGAACATTTGCCACCAGATTCCCTGCAGCCAACACTGTCCTGCAGTCTCCTTTCTGACACTGATAGGCAGGCAGTGTCTTTCGGAAACACAGCTGTCTCCCAATGCCACCCTCTATCACTCTGTAGGCACACAGCGGTGACACCCCTTCCTCTAGGCTCCAGCTTAGTGCACTGTCAGACTTTGCAGATATCGCAGTAGAAATATGGCTTCTACCTGTGTTGATGGAGGAGCTTTCCGCTTGGCCTGTAACCCCCTCAAGCTTTGGTGATTGCGATGGCACACTTTGATGGCCCTGATTGCCATAGCTTGAGGTTTTAGTCTGTTTTACCCAGGTTAGGGGCGTTTCCAACTGGTCTCTGCTCCTCTCCTCTGGTGGGGATGAAGTTGATGTTGCTGAGCTGCTTGGCTTTGATCTGCTGGAACCAGCTGACTGCTGTAATGTACAGAGTAGCAGTGCCAACAAGGCGAGCAGTGGCGGTCGGCGTTGGCTTCTCATTTCACTTCCTCTCATCAAATTATTGTTTCTCATAGCGGATCATAATGACGATCGGCGAAGGTGGCTCTTCCATTAGATCAGCAGGGCACACAGACGAAATCCGTCTGAAACAAGAAAGAAGGTCCATGGGCGTGAGGAGGAGCGGGCATCCGTCTACGACGAAACAGCATTTAATCACGCGGTCAGTTAGAGAATCGAGCGTGACCTTGTGAAGGATAAGGTTACAGGAATAAGATAATACAACTCAAACGGCGATACTACCCACCTTACTTCAGCTTACGATGAAGCGACATGTTGTGACATTGTGTTTTTCTCCTTCGTGTCTGGCTCGACGTGATGCTTTTGATGTCGGTTATATGAGAGTTCACGAAGAGGAGCGCGCGCCGCTGTGTGCGTGGGTGCGTGCACAAAATATTTGCAGTTGATTCATGAGTCATTAGTCCATACAGTGATCCAGGGACTTGTCACAAATGGACAAAAGAGTCCTGACAAGCAGACGGGGGCTTTAATGCATCCCAAGTGAGCTGCAGCTGCAGCTGCAGGTCCCCCAGATGCAGGCAGGATGATCTGAGCAGATGTTTGATCCTCCTACGCCATTCACATATATACTCTAAAATAACTTCACCCTCCCTGTCTTCTTTTACTACGACGTATAGTCCATGTTTCAGATAGTGTTTCCATGATCCCTGATGAAATACATAGTTAAATACTAGTAATCGTGTGCACTCAAACAAATCAATAATTGAATTTACTCAACACAGATGTCAACAATTTCCATCCGACTGATACGAGTTAGATTTACTTTTATGAATTCAGATGAAAAAATGAAGGACCTACATTGCTATATTCACAGCAAAATGTGTTTGACGTGGTCCATGCATGTCCACATTTTCTTGTAAAACACAAAAACAAAACAGTAATCAACTCCCAGCTGAGTTGCCATTTACTTACTTTAAAATGTACATTATTTTACTGTTACTTAAATTTACGGGTTGTTCTGTTAATTAAAAAAAACAAAACCCATATGAGTATTTTGTGGTCAACAGACTAGTTAAATTTTTTGCATAATAAACCTATTTACTGTTGTTTTTTTAAACCTAAATTCATACTGACTTGGCAAATGACACTTATTATAGTCAAACTAAATATGAGTAAACGGACTTTTGTTTAGAAAAATAATAATAAAACACAAAGACGAAACAAGACAAACAAAGATCAAAAGAGAGGCAGTAACACAACAAGCAGCGTAGTGGCTCATGTTCCATGTGAAGAGAATCTCTTATTAAGCAGCCATGTTCATCTGATAAGATTCACAATGAAAATACATCATAGATGTCAAGAAAAAGTTAACGCTCAGTACTTAATGAACATGATAAACACCATTATCTCAATATCACTTCATGTCCAATGTATGGGTGGCTGTGATGCCATTTACTGATTATAGGACTATTTTATATATATATTTTATGTTTTGTCATGCTTCCCTTAAACCAGGGATACAGTTAAATATGGACAATTCAAGTCAGATGAATTAGGCCAAGCATAAAATAACACCATATGAACCAAAGAACCAACATTTGGCCTCTTTCTGTATTCTTTACCTTGTTTCACTTTTGTGAATTTGATCCATATATAAAACCTGCATTTTCAGATTTTGTGCATCTAATACAGAAAATATATTAGTGCGTTTGTTTTCAAATGCTAGAAACAACAATGATCGTTTGCTCACACCAGATGCATTCATTATTAGTGTTGCTGCTGATTTGTCCTGATGTAAACTGATTGAAGTAAAAGTGCACTTCATACAGAAGGGGTGGGGATCCAATTAAAGCAACACATGAATCCAATGTGAGGAAGTCGGTCAGTGCCTGATGGCTTTATCTGTGAAGCGTAATGGAAAACTATTTGATAAGGAAGTATAATTTTCTCCACAATACCTTAATTCAGTACCCTTTATTTGATATAAAATTACTGCCTCATTTTAAGACCGATGCTCCGCAAGCTCAGTAAACAATTGGTACCATGGGAGAAAATAGATGGCTGACTAATAGGAGAAGAAATGCTGCATCAGTGTGATTGACTTAGCTCCACCTGTCCCTGGAGATTTTCACAGGATAATTGGTTAAGTTTGTGTGATCTGCAATTAACGGTACATCAGATGGACTGATGATAACCATGTGCTTAGTTAGGACAATGGACAACAAGAATCCCTATTGAAGAAAACAGACCGTTGGTCAACAACATACGTTTCCACAGCAGAAATAAATGATTGTTAGTTCAATAATTAAATGGAAACCTGCCGTAATTAAAAATAACAGAGGCATACACCTGTTGATGTGATCCTTCCAGTAATCACAGATGAAGATGCACCTAATCAGTGATGGACAAACTAAACAAGGAAGATACCTGCCTTTACATGTAGAATCTCAGCATCAACATATTAGATTAAATTGACCATGAGTCTCTTCAGCAGACATGGAGACCTGTCAAATGTATTCGCTCATCTGTGTGTGTCTATATAAAACAACATGAGGATAACGTGCTGCAGTTGTGGGGGCTGTGAAGTGTCACAAAGAAAAAGCAAGCTACAGTATGTCGCCATGCAGGGGATGATGCCATGTCAGAGGTCCTTACTGTAGACGCTATTCTCTTTGGGCTCTTGGTCTTTTCCGGCATCCTTGGAAACATCTGGGTAATCCATGTGGTGAGACAATATAGAATATTTTACCTGTTAATGAAGATGAAGGTTTTTTGGTAGGATTTTTTACAGCTTGTTTTGCTCATACTCTCAGGTGTTTCAGTCAGCCATTGACAGACCGTCTCGGAGACTCCCTCCCTCTGACACCATTCTAGTTCACCTCTCGCTGGCCAACCTGCTGACCTCACTTTTCCGCACAGTGCCCATTTTTGTGTCAGACCTTGGCTTGGATGCGTCTTTGTCCCCGGGCTGGTGCAGAGTCTTCATGCTTCTGTGGGTATGGTGGCGAGCTGTAGGCTGTTGGATGACTCTAGCACTTAGCATCTTCCACTGCACTACCCTGAGGCGACAGCATGTGACCTTTGGACCTCACGCTCAGCAGAGGGATCGGCGTCGGGTTTGGATTGTTCTGTGGCTGGTGTGGGGGGTGAATTTAGTCTTCTCTATTCCAGCTCTAATATATACCACTCATGTTCACGGCAATGCCACTGTGGAACTGATGGTGATCAGCTGCACCACCAGGCCATTGCTTGGCTGTGTCTGGGAGTTCCCCTCTGTCCAGCAGGGCTCAGCCTTCGCCTCCAGCTCACTGGCACTTAATGAAGCCTTGCCACTGGTGCTGATGGTTTGCACCAACCTGGCCACACTTCATGCTCTGGCAAAACACATCCGAGCTGTTACCGCATGTGGAGAATTAGGGGCAACCCATGGGGAGCTGGACAAACACATGTCCACTGAGCGCAAAGCAGCTCATGTAATTATGTCGCTAGTGTCTCTCTTTGTAATCTGCTGGGCACTACAGGTTGCTGCTGTGACATATTACAACCATGATGGCGGACACCACGCAGAGGGACTGCTGACTGTGGCCCATTTTTCTGCCTCCCTGTTTGTTGGATTCAGTCCCATGGTGGTGGCCCTGGGACACGGCAAGCTGAGGAAGAGGATCATGGGTATGATGCTGAGGTGGTGTAAATTTCTTAAATGTCAGTATGAGGATTCTGAGGGGGTGGGCAAATCCCCGAAAACTAAAAGATATGGAAAGCAAACTATTTTTGTTGTTCAACAACAGAGGGAGGTCTTAAAAGTGGATGAGGGAGGTAAATCAAACAAATAATGGAAGAAAACTATGATTCGATTCTAAAGTACTGCAAAAATACTCAATCTTGAATACAAATAGACGCAAATGCATCATTTATTTGAGTACAACAGAGACATGTAAATGTTTGCAGTGTCATATCTGTTTGCGAGTATTATTTTGAGATGTCATTTTTAGGTATTACAACATGCTTTTGTCTGAAACATAGTATGTTGGTGAGTGCATTTAGGCTGGTGATTATATTTCCCTGATTAAATTATTTTATCCAATCAAATGTTTTGTTTGTAAAAAATGGTTTGTTAAGTGAACTTTATAAGCCTATGCTCCGTGCAATAAAAAAAATCTCCGTCCACAAATAAAGCACATTGAGATAATTTGATGGAAGAATAACTCAGCAGGTGGTCTCCAAGGGGGTATGATTCATGTAGTATTAAATTGACATATACTGACTTTAACTTTATATCAATATATTAATAATCATTTTGACTCTGTGTTTTTTATCACTAAATCTCTTTTGAGGATCTGTGGACAAAACCTGAAGTTCAAACATTTCAAATTTTGGGCTAGAGACTGCCACCCTATAATGTTTATTCTGGAGGTTTACTTTGGTTAAAATATAAGCTTAATAAGCTTAATACTTTTTGAAATTTACTTATGATGAATTTTTCCACTTTGTAACAAAGACATCACATTCAAAATTGGATTCATTGGGTCATAGACAACAGTTCTGTGAAAACTTAATGACTTTTTTAGCACTTTGTCTTTCCATTACGTCTGTCCAACTGCACGGAGAGAGTGAGTGAGTGAGAAGGTGAAAGAGAGAGCGAGCGCATACCCCGTTTTGTGTTTGAGAGAAGGTAAGCAGATTTGGGTGGGCTGTACCTCCGGTGCTTAAGCAGAGCACTGTGAGTCAGAGGTCCTGTCAGTGAGCCAGCACAGATCTGATGAAAGAACGCAGTCTTCTGTGACCAACTGCCAGAACAACAGGTGACATGGCAATGAAGATAATGTTGGCAAAACGAGCAATGATCAGAAGAAACTCAGCAGATGAGCCACGGTTATAGTTGAAATAGTTGACAGAGATAATGCTGGTTCCCCATGAGGCAATGAAGAGCATTATGAGCGCAAGAATCACCTGGAGAGACAAATGTGATAAGAATCAGGGAAGTGAAACTCTGGCTCGTTATTGAAGTATGAGGAAATACAGTAGGTTCACACTGATAGATAAAAAATATTTTTAAAAACAATTAATATCGATGTCTAATCAAAATTAGAGACATTAATTATTGTTCGTATTTTCTGTGGATATACATATCCCCTACAAAGCTTCAACGCTATCAGTCACCCTCCTCCTCCTGACCTTGGCTGCTCTTCTCTCAGCAGGCACGCGTTTTATGACTGGTGCATCTTGCGTAGAACTCCTTATCCTGCCATGGGTGTAGAGAGTGTAAAGGGAGCCCAAGTTGGTAAAGGCCATGAGGATTATGGGGATTGTTTCATGGATCACCATAGATGTGGTGGCGTAAGCCAGGCCGGTGAAGCTGGAGGGGAAGTCCCACACACAGCCCAGCAGGGGGCGCGTTGTGCTGCTCACCAGCATCAGGGTCTGAGAGGACAGAGGAGTAGAGTCGGAACACATTTACTACTTATTATTTCCACCTATTTGAACCAATGAAACTTTCAGAAAGTTGAAAATCCAGAATGGAATTTCCTCAGGATTTTAATGACGAGGATTTATTTAAGTTGTCCCTTTTAATAATAAAATGTTTATTTATTTTTTCCCCATTTTTATATATCGATACACCCATGTACATATAGCAAGCAATTCAAACTCCTTCTCCTCATCCGCAAAGCTCTCCATGGAGACCCTCCTACCCCATGGACCTCTTCCACCCTCACAATCCATCCTGCTGCCACCGCTCCACTGCTGCCACCCTTTTCTCCACTCCACTCAGGACCAAGCACTGGACCTGGGGTCACAGAGCCTTCTCAATTGCTGCTCCCTCCCTCTAGAACTCCTTACCCAAACACATATGTGACTGCACTGTCCCCTCCATTTTCAGATCACAACTCAAGACCCACCTGTTCAGTTCTGCTTTTAATGTGTAATAAGTGTCTGACTTTTTATTTGTTGTGGTTTGGAACGCCTTTTATTTAATTTTTGTTTTTTTATGTGATCTAAATTCCTGGTTTAACATTTTATTGTACTCTGTATCTGTAAAGTGACTTTGAATATGAAAAGCGCTCTATAAATAAAATGTATTGTTAATAAAATAATATTGTATAGTTTTTGAGATACGCAACAGAAACTCTCAAGTGAGACAAATTTCCATCACAAACTGAATCTAATTTGAATTTGTGACCGTGAAAAAGAAAAATACATTGCATATTTAAAAAAAGCAAAAGCCCAACTGTAAAACTTGTTGTGTTTAACAAAGTTATTTGTTATAATTCTATTATTGAATAGAACTGAACAGAATTTGAGATCTGCTCTCGAAACTAAACAAACCACCAGAGTGAGCATATATGTCCAAATTAAAACAATGGAAACTTTAAAAAATAAAAATGACAAATATGCCTGGATAGAAAAAGATGACATTTAGTCAATTGTTTGTGGAGAGTACAAAGTTTCATGAAATATCATCAAACAGTTTTCTTGATTTTGTTTTCTGCTTTTGAGACCAAATGTGGCGGACAGACTGGACGAACAGAGGGGGACGGAACCCACGCCCATGTCCCTATGCTCACTCTGTGGCGGGGAAATACTGTCCCAAGAAGTGACACACGTTTTAACCTCTTTGTTAAAAACTGAATATTTTTACTATTTTCTGAGAGCACACTGCTTCTATTTCTGGACATAGTTTCTCTACAGCTCCAAGCTAACGTTGGTTTCCTTTCAAACTTTTTTAGATATGCTCTTAAACTCTTAACTTTGATTGGGTTTACTTATTCAACATGTGGTCTGCACTATTTCCGTTACCTCATACAACTGTTTTGATGTCAGTTACGCATACATGTTAATTAATGCAGCCTCATGCTGCAGAAGGCTCTCACTTCTGTGCTGTTCTCATTCCCATTAGTGGAAAAGACATGAGCAGGAATGGAGTAAATCATGTTGAGAAACCAGATGAGGCCCAGACTGAACAGCAGGGTCTTAGGAGCTCCTCTTGCCCCATGAATGTTCCCCATAACTGGAGTCACACGACGCAAAGTCTGTAGGTGGAAAGCGCTGAGGAAGAGTGTTGACCACACGTTGACTGAACGCAGCCACACCCAGACCCCCATGAAGAACTGACACCACTCTTTGGATGAGTAGAGCTGTAAAAGAGAGAGGTGGGTGCATATTCAAAAATGTTACATTTACCTGACTAATACCTATTCAGGTTTCTTTCACCAGTCTGCCTTCTATTGTAATTATATTTTAACAATCATGTCTACTGAATTTCTCAGCTAAGTTTGTTGAGTGAAACACAACATTCTTCTTTTAAAAAATCTAGACAAACAACAGGTAGGTGATCAAGAAGTCTTATCAACACGTTATTTTAATTGTGATTAAGATAAGAATCTAAAAAAACAAAAACAAATAGAGAAAATGAAAGATTCATCTTCATAATCACCACGTACCTGTATTCCTGTGTCTGAGATGAAAAGCAGCATGTTCCTCATCAAAGACACCAGCAGGTTAGACAATGCCATGTTAATGATAATGATATCTGAGTTACGTCCGCCGCCAGGATCCTTTATTACACTCTGACCAATCACTCCAACCACGGTTGCATTACCCAAAATACCAAGCAACACCAGGATGATGTAAAATGCAATTTGTACGGAAGACACAGAGACACGAAGTCCCATCCCCACAAGCTCTGTATCTACAGCCTCCTCCATCGAGTCAATCATGGCAGCCATTGTTTCAACAACCTTGTCAATAGAGCAGTTTCAACAGCTCCAGTGTTCTCAGTCCACAGCTCAAGAACTTCCATGTAAATGAAATGTGACTTTCATCCTCCAGCCTGCAGCCAACATGCTCAGCACCGACATGATCTGCCCTCTGGTCTTTGCAGGAATACTCAACTACCTGAAGTCACTCCCTCTTGGGGCCGATGGAATGAGTTGATGGTAGCTGTGTCATCGTGAAAAACTATAGGCAACAGAAATGTACCATGATCTGATAAGACAATCCCTGTTAGCTCGGGAGAGAGCGAAAAAGCAACACAATGTTAAATGCCTCGGGGAAGTGAAGGTGCAGGTTAATAAATCACTGGAGATTAATTAACTCCCCTTAATGAAATCTGCTTCCTTTGCAGCTTCATTCGTTAGTCCGCCATCTTAAGGAAGTGTTTTTTTGTGTGAATGTATGTCCTTGGTTTAATAAATGAAGAGGGACTTCATTCTTATGTTCTCACATTATTACACCTGTCCATTGAAGACTGGACTTAAAACCTTCCTCTTTGATAAATCGTACAGTATATTTAGGGCTGGCTCAGGTCACACCTGAACCGTCCCTTAGTAATGCTGCTATAGGATGGACTGCCGGGGGACTCCCATGATGCACTGCATTCTCTCTCCTTCTCTGTCTCTCTCTCTCCATGTATCGACATCACATCACTGCATGCTCCTTTTTCACAAAGCTAATAGTTGGGGCTGGCTCAGGACAAACTCTTAGTTCTGCTGCCGAAAGCTTAGATTACCTCTTTTTCTATATAATTTATTGCTGAATTCATGCCCCATAAATGCACCACTAACTTTATTCCCTCCCTGGAGTCCTTGTGGCCAGGAGTCTTTGTGTTCTATTGCCCTGTAGGTCCCCAGGAACGGTGGTTGTTCTGGGTCCTGGTTCCTGGCTTGTACTTGATGCAACATAATTTATGTTGCATCAAGTAAAGATCTTAAAGCCCATCTAGGCAAATCTGGATGCGAGATTTTGGGCTATACAAATCAAATTAATAATAATAATAACAATAATACATTTAAATTGACCTGACTTGTCTTTTAGGTTCGGGGGGTGAACACTTTTCACTTGGTGATTTAGAGTTTGCATATCATTTTGTCTTATCAAATTAAATCATCATCTAAAATTTTTTCTGTTTATTCATTTTGTTTGTATAACTGACAGAGTGGAGATACACAAAATAAACTGAAGAAATGATTTTAAACACCACTATACAATCTTCAAATTTGATTACAGGAAAAAAAATATTCAATCAATCCTCTTTCACAAGTACTCTGGAGAAATGCAAACTCGGACATGAACAATAAGACAAGAGAGAAAAAATCCACAGTTGCAATTGATTGGTACTGTATTGATCGACTTTTTCAAGTTGCTACTTTATAATTTTCCTCCTCTTTTCCAATTATTCTGTCACGAGTCAAATAATGTTTTTTCTTTTTAATTTTCTCTATATATTCTCTTACCAGCATGTGTAGTGTTATTAACCAGGAGTTGATTTGACAGCACCGGGTTGGACTTTAGGCAATGGGAAGCTGTGTAGGTTTTATCAGGGTAGAGGTTGGTCAGCTCTATCTGGCTCGACTACCCTGAGAGGATGTGACTGATCTCAGGTTCTACTTTCCCCTCAGAGGTATGAAGGAGTTCATAGTTACCACTGTGTCGGCTCAAAAGTGAACGCCGCTGTAGCACAGCACTATGTGGACGCAACTGAACCACCTGCAACCATTCTTTATGAATGGATGGATGGATTGAATTCGAGACAAGATGAGAGGAGAGAGAGAAAAGAAGAGAAATAGAGAGGCAAAGAGGACAAAGGCAGTACAAGAGGAAAAAGCGCATAATCTTATCCTACAGTCTAGTTCTCTCTCTCTCTCTCTCTCTCTCTCTCTCTCTCTCTCTCTCTCTCTCTCTCTCTCTCTCTCTATCTCTATTTAAATATATATTTTACACTTCCTGGAGAGTCCAGTGGGAGGAAAATATCTCCTTCACAGCAATTAAGGTCTGTATGACAGGAAGTAAAAAACAATCATGTGGGCATGAGGTAAACCACATGTAATTATTTTTCTCTCCAGGTTTTCACAAGTTACTGTTTACATTTTTTTCATCCATTGCCTTCAGCGTTCAAAACGGCATTAACACTTTGGACTCCGAGGTCAAACTAGGTTAAAGGCCTAACCTAAGCCTTTTTAAACCACATTAAATAATTTTTAACATGCCCACGTTTTGAATCCTTTTCAGAAATAGTTTAGTGTAGTTTTGTCTTGACTTTAACCTACTGTATTAGTATACTGAACCCAGTTATGGCAGCATTGGAAATCAACTCTCAACACATTATTTACCTTTGTGTTGATATGACTCTTATTCACAATCATTTGTTTATTTACCCATAACATTCGCATTGATTGGCGTTTTGCCTATGGCCACCTCGTGTCCATCAAGCACTTAAGCTGCTTGACCGGGGTAAACCAACTGGTGGGCCAGGCGTCAAATTCAAATCAGGAGAAGCCTCCATCCAGTCCATAAAGTCTTTTGACATCTCGGGGAAAAGAAAGGCCTGCAGTTTGGCCTATGATTAACTTTGCCTGCAAAAAGGTCAACAAGATTGCACTTTACTCCGATCAAGTCCAACAATTCTAATAGTCAGTTTGTGGTTTTGGTTTTGTCAGCTGTCTTCCACAAATTCTCTTAATTGAAATTGGCGATTTATCAGCTCCAGGAGATTATAATTGCAAACCCTTCGCATTTTGTCAGTTTGTTTGTTAGCAAGCTTTAGGAACACCACAGGACTGATTTGCATTGAAATTTACCCATAGGTAGGTTTTGGCATATCCTAGAGATAATTCAATTTAGGTCGTATTACATATTTCACAGTATTTAAAATAAAATAAAATAAATAACTAAGCCGTTTGGAGTGGTGACGCAGATAATATAGCGTTTTTAAGTTTTCCCAAAAACTATAACTTAGTATTATATGAGCGTCCTCAGGCTGCGTACTCTTATGCAACGTACGGGTACCGCTCAGTTTGTGCTGATTCTTCACCGGAACCCAAGCTAGGGCTCATGTTTTTTTGCTGGGTGATCATAATTTATTAGTTATTTTTAAGATTTGAAATGGTTTGGCGTCACCTTTTCTGGCATGACTTTTACATTTAAAAACACCTGCAAGGTTACTGAGGTTGTCCGGTCACTGCCTCCAGGATGTTCCCAGATCTAAACTCAGAAATATGTACAGTGTATTGTACATTTATGCTTTACTCCATTTTAATTCTTCATGTTTGCTGCTCTGGAATTGCAAGTGATTATAACTATAAAACAGGTACCTTCAGGGGCAATGAGCTTAAATCAAAATGTAAGCATCGAATTTTTTGCAATAATACTTGAGAACTTGAGAGCCTTTAGATGTTTCATACATAAGCTCATATAAAAATGTTTCCCTCTAGTCTGGATTTTTTGCCGCCTTTCAAACCTCGTTATGAAATAAGAAAATTTATTAATTTATTTAAATTAGTGTAATTAAGAATTTTAGCATACAGGTTGGCAGACTGTTGACTTGATAATTTGCCGAATGAAATATGAAGAAGCAATTAATATTATTAGTTATAATAATGCAATTTTGGGTCGAAGACAGAACAAGCATTGATAACGCGTCAATGTTTCATGAAGCAGTCAAGTTTTCCTCAAAGATATCGTTTACTGTGTATAAATATTTTATATAAAAAAATAATATGAAAATAAAATATTTAATACATTAAGTCGTTAAAAGTTTCATGTACAAGATTTTTCACAAGCTACATACAGTATCTCATTTGATATGAAGGCTAAATATAGTTTAATATAGAAAAGGACTTGATTATTAAGTCCCATAATGCATTTGGCAGTCACTGAGTTGGGGGGTTATCAGGTGGACAACGCCTTGATGTTTCATGGAAAGGTACTCAAAGCCTCCGCAGGACTTGACAGTTACTCCTGGTGGCAGCGTCAGTATTTACTGCTGATGTCCTTCCTCTGTGTCACTGAGGGAGCACAGACTGCTCCTCAGGTTGTTTCCTGTTCCAGGCATCATTGCATCTTCTAATAAAATCAAAATCATGTTCCAATATGTCCTAAAAAACCCTGACTTGATTTGGGAGGAGACCATCCATTCACTGTACTCCTCTAGAGCTGTTAACTCAGGTCGTGCGGGTGGATCTGATGCACGATGTGAGCACACCAATCGTGAGCTTCCCCAAACGTTTGAGTAGTGCATTTTTATTTTTTTTTGTGTGTGACATTCTGACCGTTGTTTACACGTTGCCATGGCGACAACTGAAGTCAGTATGCGCGATGGTGCTTAAGAGTTTTCTTCAGCAATTATAATACACTTTGTTTACTATAGCCTTGGGCACTGTGCATGTTAGGGTCAGTATAAACTTTATTAATTGTTTTTGCGATGTTGATTAAAGTTTTATTTTTAGTCACATAACTGCATGAGCCAGAATGTTAAGCGAAGCTTGCACGGCTAATCATGATATCCGAATAATCTCCTGCATCATATCTGTTTTATTCACCAAATGAAGCAATGAAAGTGTCTGGGGATATGTCAATTTTGAGTGTCCTTAATAAAAACCGTTGTCTTGTGGCTTTTGCAGATAATTTTTCTTACTGTATTTTGTTGTGGTTTTTGCAGCATGCTTCTGTTGTGAAATTGATCAAGATGTTTTCTTAATCTGCAGCATGAATATGTTGTCAAATTGGTGGTTGCAGTGCGTTTGGCCCTGTCGACCCCATCAAAATTAAATATCTATAAAATGAACACCAATAACAGAGACATGAGGTGTGTTGTGTCATAGCTAACACTGCAATCCTGAGAGAAATCTTCTGTCCTGTGCACACTGCATCCAACCCTGTGAGTAAATAATAAGGCACTGAGAAAACTTTCACTGATGGTACAGCAGAGGTTTTATGAGAGTGAGATGTCAAGGGAACTGCAGCAGTCTGTTTATCAAACGAAACCAGAGTGAAAATAACAATAAATGCAGTGTTAAGAAAAAACAAACAATACTCTGATAACGCCATATTCATATCAAACCTGATCAATATGTACAATTTTTTTTAGGGGATAGTAAAACTGATTCCTCTAAAATTACTCATAGTATCAAAAAATATAGCCTCACGAGGAGATCATTTGGTATTGTGTCATTACATGTAGGGCAGATCACACTCTATCTAATGTTGCTATGTTCTGCCTCGTGGCTAAGGAAGAAATTACATTGGTTTACTTGACCCTGTACCTCCACTCCTGGCATTGTGAATCCTGTGTTTATCACCAGAAGTTAAGTTATCATTAAAATCTGATTTCCCATAATGGTGGATTGGGATCTATTTTTTTTTCTTTGCCTAGATATAACTTGGAGACATTTTTATGCTTTACTCTGAATCTTTCTCCCCTGCAAATCTAACAAATGGATTATGATCCAAATCTGGACGCAATTCTGCATTTTGGTGAAACATTCTTTATCTTTTATTTTGATTGGCCTATTTTTTTTATTTAATTTTTTCTTACAAATTGACAAATCGACTACAAGCACACGTACAAACAGTGCGGTTGATCACTTTTCATCCTCCGACTCCCATTGGTGGAGTGGAGAAACAAAGCACAACCCTCAGTTGGCAATCTTTCCCATAGAATGAAAACAATCTTGCTTACTTCATCTTCAAATTTCAACCTTTTCTGAAGGAATTGGGCTCCCCTTTACTTTTGAAAAAGTTCTGAATGGAATCAAGCATTATCATACTTTTGACAACTCACTTATCTGTTCCACCAGGAGAGTATAGAGTTGATCCTCATAATCCGGCTCACTGCATTTGTTACATTTGGGGCTATCTGATGAAATACTGGTCTTATATGACTACCTTGGGGTATGTGGAGGTACAAATGGGCTGGCTATTTGTACCTCCACTGTATAATAAACTCTTTATTTTTTTGTAGCAATGGCTAATAATCATGAAAAAATCAAGGGAGGCAAATTAAGTAAATACAGAGAAGAGAAATAAACAGACAGAGAAGATATAAGAAAAATCAGCACAATTAGACACTAGGCCTTAATGAAAGGCATAACTAACAGACTGTAATATAATATTGTGTGTACATACTGTACGTGGAGGAGGAGAGTAGCCGAAGGTATAAACGAGGCAGTAGAAGAGAAAAACAGATGATGTGATAATGCTAGGTCAGAGTTGTGGATGGAGATGTAGAAGAATTGTTCCATCTTTGCATTTTTCACAGAAACTGTGTGTGAGAAAGATCAGAATATGTCATCTGTCTTTAACTTGGTTTTCAACGAGGCCATATGTTACACTGCAGTGCTGCATGGATTAATGAAAATATGTAAATGTTTCCAGTGAAGTTTATTGAGTGCCACAACAACATCAAACAGGCAGATGGTAGACACTCTGGGCTGTGTTGGATCAAAACATCTAAACTCTTGATCCTTGGACATGTTTTGCACATGAACTGTATGTGGCTCTGCTGCCTTTAATCATTTACAGATATCCTGCAGAAAAGTGAAACTGTAAATTAATAGATTTTTCCACTCGTTCCATGTGGGTATTTTCCGGGGGATTTCTAACTAAATATTTACTTCCAATTAACTGTTACCAGCTTCAAGTTATACAACTTTCTCCACGAGAAAGTGTGTATCAACAACGAACGTTAATGTCTTTAGAAATATAATAGCAGAAGAATTAAACAGTTTACCTTTTTCAATGAGCAAATGTGGAGAATTCAACTGTTGTTTTGCTCTGAATGGATCAGATCTCTGTACTGCCTTCAGAAAATGGTATGAATCATCAAAAATCGAACTCTCAGACTGAGAGCCTCTGCTTTGAGATCCGTTTTTTTTTGTGAGCTTTTGGATTCTGATGACATTACAAAGTTCACTGGTTTTCTGTGCAATATGTTCATGTACCCTTGTGTGTATGTCTGATTTCACATTACTACTCGCTTATAAAACTTTAATGCCTTTGCCTTGTGTAGCGCTGCAGGAGCTTTATCAGTTATGAGACAATGAATAATAATGTCGCCAGAGTTATCTCAGCTTGACCTTGGAGACTTAATATTTATATATATATTCACATATATATCCTCAGTTATGTTGTGGATTGTGTTGGTATTCTTATTCTGTGATGGTGTTAATTTATAAAATCAACAGTGTTCAGCTTTATTGGCCATGTATATGCAAACAAGGAATTTGACTCAGCTTAACTGAGCTCCCACAGTAAGAACGTCATATAAATAATTTTAAATTAAATGGATAAGGCAATAAACAAATATACAAGCTATAAATAAATGGAGATGATCTTGTGTACAGGCTATATACATTTAAATATAAATGCGTTAATATGTAAATATAAATATATATGACAGTGCAAAGATGTCAGAGTAATGACAGTTGGAGGTAGTTATTGTATAATGAGGTGATACAGGTTATTGTACAACACTGACACTTGTTTGATTGTTGGTGACCAACCCAGAGGGCCAGCCGTTCAACCTCCCGTCTGTATGCAGACTCGTCGCTGCCTGGATGAGGCCGATGACCGTTGTGTCGTCCGCAAACTTCAGGAGTTTGTCAGATGGGTCGTCAATATGATAAATATAATATAATACAATTCTATTTAGTCCGATTCCCATACATTTTATTTGCACAATATTAAATTAAGATACTAATATTGAGGATAATGCAAAGTGACAGAACGCTACTGGACATTGCTCTGTTGTATCCAGGCCAACATCCCATTTCAGCTACTCATTCCCCAAACATAGGGTTGGTTTCCACCTGCAGCCCAGAGATAAGAAGAATATATAGCTGTGTGGAGAGACTAACCTCTACGCTCAGAGAACAGGGGTTACAGTAGGTTACTGATTCTCAAGCCCCTCAGGCCACTCCTTAACTTTCCTCCACACCTGAAGTTCGAGACATACTAGGAACATATGTTATGATTTCTGTATCATTCCCTGAATCCCTCAAAACCATATTTGTCATTATTTAAAATTTGTTTTGCCCTGTTCTGTTGAGTCTCGCACCTCCAGTGAACAGTCAGTGCTGGACACACTGTTTCCTGGCATTAGTGTTTATTAACTGTTTCAGGTCCAACTTGACCACAGTATCTAGACAGGTGTCATAATTTTGAGCAGATGTACTATAAACAGATTGTTGTATTTAATATACCTGATAATTTGTTCCGTAGGAAGTCAGTTAAACAGCTTAGTCAAGTTCATCCACAGCCTGTGGAGGAATTTGTACTTTCAGTGACAAAAACACTATGTAAAATACCTGCCAGATAATTTAATCCAATGACATTGGCACATGTTTTTAAATAATGCATTAGAAATGCAGTAGAAGTAAATACCCTTTCTAAAAATAGAAAAGGTAATTATCATGCATAACATGCATCCTGCAAACGCCATCACATATTATACTACCTCTGCCAAGTAGGAAATGCCTCTGCAGACTTTGGATTCTGATTTCATGTTCATGCATTTATTGGAGAGTGGGTATGGCCAAATTTAAGAACAAACCTTTAGGTTACGGCGGTGATCTGGATCAAAAGTGGATCCAGAATTTGCAAGATAAGAGCTGTTATGGAAATTAAAATATATCCTTTGCCCTATTGGTTTGTTTGGTCTTTCCTTATGCTAATGATGCGTACAGTGTTCTGTCTGAAGGAACCAAGAAAGTCTGACCTGGTAGATGAGCCCTGACACTGTAATACAATGATCCTGCTGGATCTGAGTAGGAAGATTCCGGGATGACACTCACACCTGAGTGTGCCAGTTGTTCTACAGTTCATGCAAGATGAGCCCTATAAATGTGAGATAACAAATAAAACTACACATTTACAACAAATATAACAGCTAAAACTGTGCTAATTCAGTTGGGTGTTATATTTGACATATCTTACAGAGCCACTATTAGTGAAATGTACATATTTTTTAAATAAATTTCAAACCAGTAATAGTGTCAAGATGAATCCAAACTCTAATAGTAGGTTTTCATGGTCATGAGGAACATCTGAGGGTCAACCTTGGACTGTTGTCTGCGCTCTGTCAGCTGGGGACACTGCGCTGCCTTGGTGGAAGTTTGCATTCTCTTCATGCTTTCTACTTATTATTGATCCATTAGTGTGTAAACAACAGTATTCTTTAATATATAGTTGTTTTTAATCTGCAACACTGCGATATTTAGTGGTATTTTATACATTCATCGAATGTCCGTCATTAACTTGGTGAACTAACAATATTATAAAGTGTGGCAGAGAGTAAGCATGAAGGATTAAACTGAAATGTTCAAATATAGTAACATTACAAGCTGAAAGTACAGTAGCCTACCAGAGTAAATGTCAGTAAATTAAATATATGCTCAAATAGAATTTTCTTTTTCTAGCCTTTAACAGTGACGATTGACATTAATTATGGTTAGTGGGGGCTGCAGAATTATACTGATTTGATCATAATGACACAGCGATAATTTGCCCGAATCAAATTAAATTACAGTGTTATGCAAAAGTCTTTCACGTGATGACTTGTTTTAAGCGGTCTACCTGCCGAGAAAGAGATGTAACTAAATGGCAGGGATGGTTAACCTACACTGCGTTGATGCCACCCTGTGGTGTGATGAGTTTCTGTCCCTCCAAACATTTTTTAATGCGATAAGCAAAGGGTTTTTGACGATATTTTCTGAAATGGTCTCTTTCATCATCATGGCGAGTTGTTATCTTCAAGCTTCATCTTTTATCCAGACCCTATTTGCTGCTAATCTTATTTTTTTCAGATGAAAGCCTGAAGACGAAGAAGGTCACAACTTGTCAGCTTGAATCAGTCAGAGTCAGGTCTGCCATATGTTTCAGGTTTAATTCGACGCTGTACCTGTATCTGATCTATTTCATGTGTGTATTGTAGCCCATTTGTGACACCTACAGAGATGGGAAAAAGTAAAAGTAAAAAGAACTTCATACTTTCTGTGCAGCATGAAAACAGTTTGATCAGAATAAGCTCCGGCAGGTGCCAAAAGCAACAGCCAACGTTGTGTCACTGGTTCCCATCACACACATATCTGTCACAACTCCTCCAGTGTGACTCAGCAAACAGTCTCCGTTCCTTATTACCATTCGTCCTTTTGCTGCTGAGCCATGAAATCCTTATCTCATTTTACTGGATGTTGATCGATGTTGATTTATATTTGTGTTCATTGTGAAATTTCTCCATTAAAATAATCACCAAACTTTTCACACAGCACAAGACCAAGTGGGCATCCATATGAAAGATGAAGGGCCCCGGGGGAACAAAATAAATCTAATTTTTAGCATGCCTGAAGTTTGCACCTTGACTTTCCAAAGGATGATAGTTTAGTTCATGGGGGGTCATTGGCCTAGTTTACATGGAAATATGGGTCATCATGTTTTTACTGGTATACAACTGATTGTATATGTCAGCATGGACGTAAATAAGATTTTTCAACATCAGGGGCCATATGGGGTCCACAATTTACACAAAGGAAGCCATGAATATGTCTTACATCCAAATTCACATCCTTTTTAGGCAAAAAGTTTTTATATCATTTCACCAGTGACTCCATTGACACATAATTGAATCCACTTTTTAAAATCTTTTCTTCTTTATACGGTTATGTCCATCAGGAATCTCCACAATGCATTGTCCTTTTCCCCTTTGACCTGTCCTCTGCATCTTATGTTATTATTTGTATATATTTTATATACATATCATTATTTCTTTTTCTTTAAGTAATTCATTAATTATTTTTTTCCACTGGGTTAGCAGCCCAAATGTTTGGGTCATTGGGTTTTTTGGAAAATCTTTAAAATGTCAGTTTCACATGGAAAAGACCTACTACATAACAATATTTGAAAAATGCCAATAAAATATTTTTAAAAAAAAGAAAAAAAAGAATTAATTTTAGCTAGGAAGCATTATTTAATGTGTAATGACGGAGCTTTTGATGTGTAGGTGGGCTAATTTGTTACCTGAAATCTGTTTCTACCTGTTGTGTGTCTTAACACACCTCTACCTGACTGACTGCTCTGTGAGAATCCTGAAAAAATAAATCAGTAGAAATGAAAGTTATGTTTGGTTTTTGATGATGATATTTATTTTGACATGGACGAAATCGTCATTTTAAATTTTAAAGACTATCCAGTCTTTTATATCATCAGAATTTTACATAGCATTAGTAAAAAAATTAAATATTAATACCGAAGTCCCATAATATATAATAAATACAAAATATTTTCATGGAGGTGATTAAAACAAAAGGAACATTTGGCACCAATTATCATGAATGTGGCAGTATAAAATGCAAAATAGTATTATATTGAACTTTGTCTAATCTGTAATGTCCAGGTATGGAGTCTGGAGGTTTCCATCCCATATTGCCACTGGCTAGAACAGGCGTGAAATTCATAATATGTCTTAATTTTTGTATATCATCGTCTGATACTGCAAATTGAATGTGAATCACCATGAACTCACCAGACACTCCATATTTAAACCAAAAAACTACAGTGACATTCATGCACACACACAAAGTACAAACACGTGCATTATCATGGAGGAAGACAAAGACTTTTTACTGGCAATACAGTCTAATATACCATTGGAAACCAAATTAACATTTTTGTATCCCTGATAAATTCCTTGTCTTGTATAGCGAAGTATTTATTTTTCAGCGCATTGTTGTGGATTTTAGCATTAATTGTAGCGATACTCAGTATTGTTACTTTTCCGTAACTCTTGTTGGATTCAGGCGAACAAAATTAATTTGCAATGTGAAACAACTCTCTTCCAAGACTATCAACTTAGAAAACAACTCAAATGTTTTGACCTAACGTGAATCCAAACCAACAAAATTCCAACTTCCAACTATCTTTAGTGAAGCGTGTGCATCAAGCATGTATTTTTACATCCACAAGAAAGACAACTTTTTATAGTCTTGTGTCTAGGTAAGACATAATGACAGACAGCTTCATGTTCTTGTGCTCTTAACCTCATTAATCAAAACATAACTGCAAAAGCTGTACAAACTGTTACAAATGTCTTCTCTTCGTGCAGCATGAAGAAACACATGATTAATCAGCCACAGGCACTTCATCGCACGATAAAAAAACAAGGCCTGCTTGCAGCTCAGGAGTAAGAGGTGTTATTAAAAAGTAATATTATTAACAGCATGTTGTAGGTTCTGCCTCTGCTGAGAAGTCCTGCTGATTAACTTCAAGATAAATGTGTTGTCGGCTGTCTGGCCCTTTTCCACAAAATAACAGGGTTCGTTATCACAGCAGCACAGTGATATAATAATATTGGCCAGGAATTAAGTGGAAACCTTTTTTTTCAATTAACATTAATGCTTCTATTAAGAACATGAAAACACTTCCAAAAAGTGGCGTGAACAATTAAGCTTCCTATACTCTTTCTAGGTTGAACTCTGTGGCCAAAGAAATAGTCCCTAAGAACAGCTTAGAATGAAAAAGACTCAATATGCACAGCACTGAGAGATATTGATTCAATGTCAAAATTCAAGGGACGGCTGAATAAGCAGGGAATCTCCCTTCCTTCTGTCATCCAACTCCTTCGCTGTCTAGTGCATGTCCGGGCCTGTGGTATCACCCACCCTAAATGTATGATTAAAAAATGGAATTAGCACAAACATATACCTATGTGGTAAGAAAAACGGTGGTGTTTCTTTGTGTTCAACTGCTTTATAGCACACATTCCACAATTGCATACATACACACTGTGTGGCACATTTATGGATTTTCCAAACAGGTATCTTTTTTCTACATCGAGAATTATTGTTTACAGTTTTAGAGTACACACAATTATCCAGTGTCATCCAATATTAAAACATGCTTTTCCATTACTTTACTTTTCACAATGAAAGACTGATAGCCATATTTATTTGAAGAGCATGGTCTTACGTATAATCTTCATAGTTGTGTTGCTTATTCATAGATGTTTGTTGGGATAATTAATGGAACACCCTCTTGTTCTTTTTAAATCCCAGGTGTGCATGAACCTAGCACATTGCCATTTCCACAGCTTTGCTCACCTCGCTGAGTTACAGGTATGCGTTCCTTATGAAGTCTCCCTCTCAGTCATTGTGCAAACTCAAGTGAGCGAGGAGAAAGGCTGCTCTGCATTCCTGCGCCTACCAATGATGATATGGTTCACTATATGAAGATCAGGCAGTCAGATTTGTCAAGCTGTACATCATTAAATGGAAATTAAATTGAAAATATTACATTACATGCAGCAAACAGAGAGGAAATAAATGTTTCCATCATTTTTGCCAGCTGAGCTTCATTATCTATTGACATGCTGACAGAATCTAATGTTAATTTACGTAAACTGTTCATCTACACTTAAAGTTCTCACTTCAATTTTTGAAAAGCAACCAACCGCCTAATGAATCCTTAAGCCCTTATCGAGTGCAAGAATGTGCCAGACTCAAACATGAGAAAATACTCACTTTGGTATAACTTACCTCGTAGTTACTCAAGAAAAACAGATGGACTAGGTGGAGATGGGGAGATGGAAAGTGCACAACCTAGCAGCATGAAAGAACTAGATGAATGGAGAGAGAATCGTATTTAAAGACAGCGGCTGATGGTGACACATTGATTGGATGAATGAAACTTCCAGAATGAGGATAATACAGTGGTATGAGCAGTACCGGAGCCTGACTCTACCTGGAAGTGAGGTCGGTCTTTCAGACTCAACTTTTCTTAAATATTTCTAAAGATTCAGCTGAGTAACTTCTGAAGATAATTCAAAACTGATACCTATCTAAATAAACATAGTTTCAACTAGAATTTAATCGTTATTCTAGACTGTAGAATTACTGTTGGTCATCTCTCAGTAGTGAATTTCAATTGCTGTGTTAGTGCAGTCTTTAATCTGATGGCAGGGCGTTAGCCCTGTAATGTCTTTCCTGGAGGAAAGATAGTTGTTGAAGGGACATTTGTGTATTGAATGGAATTTCATTCGTGGTCACTCTCCAAACTCAAGTTCAGCGATCAAACACAAATTTCTACCAAATTTCACTGAAATTTATTCAATAGATATTTCACTACACACAACATATGCAACCTTTTGGTTGTGCTTAAAGAGCTGCTAGAGTGTCACAAAAAGTAAATAAATGTATTCCGTTGGTATGAGTCAGATCTCAGATTTTGATTGGCATTGCATGGCAATAAGAATGATTCAATACAAAAATCAGTCTTAGATGGTGAACTGCAAACGATAAGAAGGACAGAGCTACAAAATGAATAGCTGAAACTGAGTACATAGCCTACATTGTTATAGTTTAGGAGGTAGAGACAAACCCCCACAGCATATAATCAAACACAATTAATTTTCTATTTGAAATGTTATAATAAGACAACCGACATGAAATGAAAAGGCAGAAACTCCTCATCAGGTGCATTTATTCTGAAAACCCAGAACCACCGATGGTAATAGACCTCAACAATGGTATTCCACCTCTTGACTAAGTTAATTTATTGTTGCATAAAACGTGAAGTTGGTCACCATGAATGTTAACATCACCATCTGTAACGTTTAAAGCAAAAACTCCTGATCATGGCTTCATCCTGAAAACCCAGATCCACGTCACGACAGACATCTTTGATTCATTTTTTCTCAGGTAGCAGGGGCTGGAGTCTATCCCAGCTACTTAAGTACTTCATTCAGGCTCAATAAAAAGTGAAGTCGGTGGGTCTGATCCACTTGATTGTCATAAGATTTATGCATATGCTGCGGATCATTAAATCGGCGTCCTTTAAGTTTTCAAGCACTTTTAATTTGTTCTAAGCATCGGCCTATCGTGGCTCCTGACGGGTTTCTTGGATGTGTTTGTAGAGATTATTATTTCTTACTTCCCCACGTCATTTTTTCAGAGTTTGCATTAAAAACAAATTATCTCTTCTAAATTTATTCGCAATTAAGATGTCCATGTAAACCCACCTACTGAAAGGCACTTCATTTATACAGTTTTGGTCGCACAAGAAGTTTGCAAGCATTTCTCCAGTTAGTACTCTAACAGTGTAATCTGAAATCCTAATCAAATGTCTTAATCTGCAGACTGATGTGGTTGTCTGGAGAGTAACGGATGATGGCAGGTCCCTGATTCTAACACCATTTAGCTAATTGAAGAGCCGAAGATGTGTAATTCACATTGATGTCTGCCAGTAACATTTCTAATCAGATAAAAGTAATACAACAGTCATTATGAAGAAAAACAGGATTTTCGGTGTACAGGAAATAGAGTGCTGGTGGCTTAGAGATACTTTGCTGTAACACAGTCAGTTGGGAGAGAAAAAAGACACAGAAATCATTAGTGTAGCAAGGCTAAAAAGAACATCTGATGTAAGAGCTGGAGAATGATCCTGTAAAAGAGCAGCAGAGTGAATGCAGACATGAGAAATGTATATGAGTACATGAGAATGCACCTGGGGATGATGCATGTTCTTTGCTATGACCTTGCTGAGAGCCACAGCAGAAGTAGAGCATTGGTACCTTAGTGGTCGTCTTTTGTGTGTGGTTTAACGTTTGAGCTCAGATAAGTGTTGAATGTGTGTTTAGAACTAATGTGCACATTAGTAATGTTTTGGCCGCCAGCAATGATTTCCATTTTCCAGGGTGTCAGAAAGTGTTCAGTAGGGTCTGGAGAAGAGAAGAATCCCTGAATGTTGCTGTAAAATAGAAAATACAAATTATTAAGTCATGGAACAAGTGCAGCAGAATGAGGTCTCCAATAAAAGTAAGCATATCACTTGTGTGAATTTATAGACCAGAATTTCAGACCAAATGCCACTTAGCTACATGCGTAGGTGGAAAAACTAACTTTAAGAACTGGCAGATTTATTGAACAACTTAAACATAAAAAATTGCAATTGGCAATTGAATGTTTATGCCTGATCTGGAATTTCCCTGAAATCCTTTGGTTGAATCAAGAGCCATCATCCAAGCATCTAATTCAGTCCATCAAAAAACCTGTCTGCACATATAGTGCAGAACAAATCAATACAAATCTTAACAGTACTATTAAGTACAAGTACTATTAAATCATTTTAAATGTGATCAGTTTTTAACTACTTTGACCTTTTTGTGTTTTACAGGTTGGGACATTTTCTTGTGTGTTTTACTCACAAATAAATCATTTTACCCCGTTAAGTCAACGAATGAATTATTATCATGCCTTTTTCCGTCTTTAACTCAAAATTTAATAATAAATTGACTTCTTTCAAGATTAACCAACAAGTTAGTTTTAAGGTACACTCATTAATTAAACATATAAAAATACATGTAAACATATAAACACATGACTATAACACACATAGTGCATCATGAAAAACTCTCGACTGGTCTCCCTAGGATATTAGCTTAACATACACGAGCATAAATAAGCTAGGTAGCACGTGCTAGCTAGTACAATGGTATTAGCTCATGTAGCTAATCAACTAACAGGAGCATCGATTAATGTATCGAACACCATCAAGCAGTAATGACAGAACATGTCTTCACCCAGAAGTTGTAGGTTCTCATTACTCCTCAATGCCTACTTTGGCTCATTTTGATTTGATTTAATCACTTTTTTAAACTCTGATTCTCAGATTTTTACAAACACTACTTCTCCCTTCCTATCTGTGTTTCGGCGCAGGTCCTGTCCACGTGTCCACGTGTCCACGTGGAGTAGGATGCGCACTATAACAACAACCAACCTGCCGCGCCAGGAGTTTACTCTTTAGTACCCGAAAAAAACATGTGTGTTACATAACACTCAGATTTAAATGAAGCCAGAGGAAAGTTTACCAAAGAAGACTTTTCTTTTGCGCACTATGGCCATTGCTTTTCTCATAACAACATGTCATTTTTACTTCTCAAACATGCTCAGCCTAAATGTCGTGCTATAATGGATTGCGGCAGTCAAAATCCTATCAGCTACTATCATCAGCCTTGCTATTGGATATCTATCCAGTAGCACGGTGACACAGATTAACTTTTAGCCTATCATCAAAATCCTCCTTCTTTTTTGCTCTCTGTCCATGTAGTCCATCCATGCTACTATCACTAGCACCCACCAACCAACCATCAACACCCAGTCTTGGCAGATTAACAAGCTTAATCATTCACCAGCTCCATCAGAATCATCAGCCACCACCACCAGTATCTGGACTCCCTATTCCTTACTCCAGTATTCCCTAAACGCAGTGGCCTTTCAGTAGGTCACTGTGCCTTGCTACACTACAAAAATGATCAGGAGTGAACAGAGTGAACCAATAAATCAATCAATCAACGGAGCAAAGAGTTCAAATTCCACCAAATTTCCCAGACTTCAATTCAAGTATCAGCGCTTCTGTCTTTTTAGGCAGCATGTAACAGGGAACATTAAGCAGGCAAATTAGATCAAGATTTTACTTCAATGCACTTACCTTTTATTCAGTCAAAATAAAACATATATCCTAAAGCTTAAATAATTCAAGTAATTTTTTTTATATTCACAAACTTGAAAGTGGAAAAAAATTAAAGTGGAAAGGTGTTAAATGCCATGACAGTCAGACAACTCACGTTATCATTGTTTATTACTATGTCCAAACATGTCCTTTGGCGTCTAGGCCCGACCTCATCACTCTCCGCAGATAATTTACAGCAAGATTTTTGGGAAGTTATGAGGAAATATCCCAACCCCCCTGTCGGAGCCCCTAGGTAGATGCTGGGGCTTTAATAAGCAAGTAGCAACTCCTGATGCAGGGCAGTTGCGGCATAAGCAGAGCAGAGGGGGGAGATGGGAAATTTTGCAGTTTAAATACACCCCCAAATTTGGAGGGCGTGATTGGTAAATGGATATGGAGGGTGTGGCATTTCATGTGAGTAAACGCAGCAGCTTGAGTTGACTGACTGAACTAGCTCGCAGGCATCGCTCCATTTTTTGAATTCCCAGTGTTGAAGTATTCATTTTTCATGACCTCACTAATTTTTTGCGGCCCTTCAAATGAAGCGGTGGCTTCAATTCTAGAAATCAAATGACGAGCATAAAAAATATATGTAGAAAAGGCATGAAGGTACATAAAGATTATGACAATATCAACTAATATACAATTAACTAGAAAAATACCCAAGTAAAATTCTGTTCAAAAAAAAAGTACATTGCCAAATAAGAATGATAAAATTACTTGTATCTGTTGTTAATGTAAGTAGCAAGATCATCTCCTCACCAGGGAACTGTAATTTGTGCTAGAAGTTCCTTCACTCCCGATTCAAGATGCCCGTTAAATGTCACAAACACATTGCTTTAAGAAGGTCTGGTATAAAAACATTGCAAAGCTTTTCAAGAAGCTTTATAACGAAATTAATGCAAAATAATGTCTTCTCTAAGGTGGTTAAATGATCGACATATGAATGAGACATTGTCGTGTCTTAACAACACTACATTTTGCAGCGGTATCGCCTCAAGGCTTTTAGAGTCCTCAAACTCAAAATTCTCTATCAGCTGTTCCGTTGATCGCACCCAAAGGCTTTAAAAACAGAAAAATAATTGAGCTTTCAGTTTCACAAAGTGCTCCAAATAATTGAATGGCTCTTTGCTGAATTTCTATTATCACTAAAGGGAAATTTATTAGGTTTAACAACCAACTCAGATATTTTCGCTGTAGTAAGAATTATAAAACTCAGCGGCTTGTATCAAACTATTCTACTGGTACCCAGGTCTGTCCACTGCAAAAACACAACATGTCCTCCTCGGTTTCAGGCTGACTGATTCAGTCCGTAAAGCAGCTGTAGGGTCAGTTTTATTACCACACATTTTATTTCAATCACCATCAGTGCTGAAGCTCCAAGTGATTGCACTTATTCCCTTTCGTTTGTAGCACTGATTGACAGAAAATGAATAGATGTTACACAGGCAGTTAGGGGGAACTGCTGTGACATGGGATAAATAAATCAGGGGCATTCAAAGGGGTACAGTCAAGCTCTTATATTCATATTGGACATGCTAATCACTGCTCCATGCTGGTGGTGCTCTTAAGGGTCTGTCTGTTCAGACGAGGAGTGTATTTATTCAGTTAGACCATCTGGGTTTTAACATATACGAGTGTCTGGGGCGTTTGGTAGAAAACTAGGAAATGAACTGAGGAACAAGTGATTGTTTTGGCTGCAGAATCTAGAATTAATTTTTTTTTACAACCAGTTGGTCGTTAGCAAAGTTTTCCAACATATTTGTGAGGACAATTCCTTCATTACTTTTCATTCAGCCAGCAGAGATGAGATGCGGACTTACCGACACACAGTCTAATTAAAGCTCTCACGTCAAAATAAATCACACAAAATGATGTAACTAAATTCCGGGGAGACTTTAACCTAAAACAAAATAAAACAAATCAACATTATATTCATCTTGTTATTACTTATTTTTATTATATCAAAACCTGTCTCCCACTGACCCCGGATCCACACCAATAAGCATATAGAGTGAAGAGATCCACAGAGGACGCCATCGATATTGCACTCCAAACGGCCTGAACCATCTGGAACACAGCGGGAGCTACGCAAGGATGCTTTTCATTGACTTCTGTTCTGTGTTTAACACCATCATTCCAGAAATCCTCTTGGGAAAGCTGTCTGTCCTTGGCCTCTCTTCTCCCATCTGCCATTGGATCATGGACTTCCTTACCAACCGGCCAAAAACAGTCAAGCTAGGAACCCATCTTTCCTCCACCCTCGCACTAGGCCACCGGTTCCCCACAGGGCTGCATGTTGAATACAGTACGCAGCGTGCTGTATTCACTATACACCAATGACTGCAGCCCAGCCTGCCCCACTACCTCCCTTATCAGGTTCGCAGACGACACCACGCTGGTCGGACTCATATTGGATGGAGGTGAGTCGGCCTGCAGAGCGGAGGTCCGCAGCCTGGCCACGTGGAGCATAGAGAAGAATTTGAGATTAAAGATCGAATAATTAAAAAACTTATCATAGACTTTAGGAAGTGCAGTACTGACCCATTCCCTCTGTCCATCAACGTGGAGCAGGTAGAGAGGGTTCTTAGCTTCAACTTCTAGGGTATCCTCACCTCTGGTAGACTCACCTGGTCTGGAAATACCATGGCTGCAGTTAAGAGAGCAGCAGCTACTGCACTTCCTAAGGCTCCTCAAAAATGGCAACCAGTGTGAGCAGCTGTCTATGTTTTGCTATCCTTCCACCATAGAGAGCATTCTGATGTACTGTGTGACAGCATTGTACGCCGGATGCTCAGCAGCAGACAAAAAAGTGATACCGAGAGTGAGCAACACAGCACAAAAAATCATAACAACATCGGCCTGTGTTTTTCCAAAATATTGATCTGTTATGGGGCCATCATCATCGCGGTGCTTACGCTGTTGATAAAATCTGTAAAGATTTTCATTTAATTTGAAAATCCACTTTAAACTTTACTCCTAAATACAAGCATCACCTGCCTCTGGTGTCTATCAGTTAATACATCTGCTCATGTAGGGAGATTAGGTAGGGTCATTCTGATCCCAATGAAAGTGCAGTTAGAGGGAAATGGTGCAAGAAGTTTATTAATAGATGCTCCCTGTCCGCCCTGACTCACGAGATTATATAAGATATGTTTAAGGCGTATAAGGTGTGTGTGTGTGCAGGGGCGTGTGTGTGTGTGTGTTTGTGTGTGTGTGTGTGTGTGTGTGTTTGCATGGCAAGTATGCTGGAAAAAACCATCCAAACTGCATTCATCCAGGGAATATACAGTGAGTAGTTTAACACTCTGTACTTGAGTCGAGTGAAATCTATGCAGATAATTCGGAGTATGTCCGGAGCATCACACAGGTTAGAAGTATCTGCAGGGATAAAAACACCACTGTGCTGAAGAGATGGTAGGGTTTTACAAGTTGACATGTAAAATCCCCAAATATGGTACAGTTTCAAATGTTATTACAATGTCAAATTAGCCCACAATTTTCAATCTTCATTGAATTTAAGTTATTAAACCTGAAAAATCTCTATTTATTTGTGGTTACTAAAAACTAAAGGTCTAATTGCCCCTAAAATGTCCTTAGTTTTTCGTAACTAACAACAATTTACACTGTTGGATAAATTTAGATTTAATTATTAAAATGAGAAGTGAGGGGAAACAAATTTATCCAAAGTTAAACTAATTAGTGTTTTTGAACAGAATGACTGTTGTTATATGAAAAGGTTTGTCGTTACAAATTAACAGCCAACTCTGCCATTCTTCTCCACTCTTAAAGAATGTCTCAGAATCTTTCACCTCACCGATATTTGTATTATTTTGTCTCAGTCATACATTGTAAAAATAAAAATGTTACACAAATTCTAAATCTAATTGCAAAAAAATCTAATACATTTACAAAACAGACTTAGACTGACTCAAAATCTGACTTTGTAACAAAAATCATGCAGTTAAGCCAACTCATTCGTTCAGACAATCGGTCTTTTATATGTATGGAAACATCAAATTTGGAGTTTTAAAAAACTGAATTGTCTATATATCTGTTATTATGTAGCTCTTCTCTAATTCGTCCATCGACTCAAAGTGTTCTACATGAGCCAGCATTCAACCGTTCACTGTAAGCCACGTACAGTTCAAGGAGACGTTTACTGAATACGTCAGGTACTTCTGTGTTGCACCAAAAACTGGCATATTTCCAACAACCAGCAGGCTTAGCTCTGGATGATATCAGCAGCCAGTGGTGGTATGTGGGCGGCAGGAGTGTAAGTGTTTAGTTGGAGACAGCAGAAAGTCTGTTGTGACCTTCCCTCCCTGCTCATGTAATATCCTTTTCATCCTACAAAATGTCTCAACAAACATGGTAATGTGTTTGGGCTAAGCTGCTAAAGGTTAAAGTACATTTAAAGAGGCTGCAGAAAGAACACTTAATTTGATCTCTCTCCGCCAGCAGGTGCTCGGTGTGTTTGTGTTTAATGTGAGTCAATAAGCTGTGTCCTTGTTCATAGCGTGCTGAGTGCATCAGTGTGTTGATTGTGATGTTAGTTTCTGTGCATGCACTGTGTGTGCTTTATAATATGATTTTCTATCTCTTGTAACTGTGCACAGTATGTGCTTAGGTAAAGGGCTTGAGTGGCCAAGTTAATAACCACTGTTTTTATCGTACACAAATGTTCACAAATGTTCACCAGCAGAAACAAGCAAACAGGCTCTCTGGGAATCCTGTGGCGGCCAAGTGCTGGTGATAAGGCCAAGGAATCAAAAGGGTAATTACTAACAGGCAGTGAAGTCCTGTGCCTACAGCGGGATGCCATAGTTGACAACATTTCCAGGGACAATCGGGGCATCGAGAGGTAAAGGCATTTAATTACCGTAATGAACCTTTTTCATATTGGGTTCGTTTCAATAACACTCATCCAATTAGCCTGGTATATAGTATGTAGGAGGTATAGAAATCCTCCTGGGGTCTGGAGGAAAAGAGGTAGGAGGATGTGTCAAGAGGTAGGGATGGCGGGATGTTAGCTCTCAGTGATCCAGAGAGAGGCTGGAAGGTTGTAAAAGGTCACAGACAGTAACATGTATTTAGATGTTTGAGGCTGTGCAGGGATGAAGATATGAAGCAATTACAGAGCAGATACCTTAGCCAGCACCATTGTCTCTAACACTGGAATAATTGGAGCATAGTTCTAGTGTTAGTCAGCACAAAATCCAGAAACAATTGTCATCACAGGTCCTTACAGACAACTATGAGGACATGATGACATAATTTGCCTCATACCAAGGTGATTCCTCCTAATTCCAGGATCCTGGGAACCTACTTCTAGCAGTTCCAATCATGTAATTATAATCATTCATTTATGAGTCATATATTTTTACATTTTTTACATTGATATACCTTCATATCTATATAACTTGAAATATTTCACATATACATCACATGCCTTTTAATGACTCTGAATTGGTTTCTCCCCTTTAGAATATACTTTAATCTCTGACTTGTTTATTTGATCCCTATCTTAATCCACCTAGTGTGATCATTTTTTTGTGACTCTTTACATTTATCTTTATATGCTACCTTTCCAGTTCACTGTGAACACATCCGGACCATGACCCAACATTCAAATTAGGCATGTTAAGGAACAAATCATAATGTTATTGATTCACCAATACCAAATCAATACAAATCTTTTGTTAACACTAATTGTTTGCATGGTGTGGTGACGATTCATCATCTATTTGGGCTAAATTTTGACGTTATGTCTCCCAGTTATCATTGTTGTGATCCTCTATGTATGACTTTATCCACCATTGCTGACAAACCATGGATGTGAGGGTGGTAGATAGATAGATAGATAGATAGATAGATAGATAGATAGATAGATAGATAGATAGATAGATAGATAGATAGATAGATAGATAGATAGATAGATAGATAGATAGATAGATAGATAGATAGATAGATAGATAGATAGATAGATAGATAGATAGACAGACAGACAGACAGACAGACAGACAGACAGCAGTGTAAACAACATATGAGTCAGTAACAAATGTGTTAATATACAGACATTAGTGACAAATGTGCGCTCAGTGAGCAAATATGTAAGAATAATAATAATTATGTAAAATACTAACATAGAAATATAAAGCGATAGCAATATAAACAATACATCCTCCTATATATATATATATACTCACACACATACATATATGCATACATAACTATGTAGTTTCGTACATAGCAAAGAAGTGCATCCTACTCAACTGGAAACACCAAGACCCCCAACATTTGCACTGTTCAGAACAATTTTAAATTAAACTCTACAACTAGAACAACAAACATATCTTCTACAAAGCAAGGGAGATCTTTTCTTTGAATCATGGGCACCCTTAAATGGATTTCTGATCACTCATTCACTCACTAATTGGACCAGGCATCTTGACCTACACAAAATAATGACATCTTATCTATCGGTGTCTGCTAATATCGCCAAATGTGTTTATGAGCATGCAGTAACAATAATTTGTGTATTTTGTATGCATATGTACTTGACGTATATATCTTTAATTTTATTAATACTTGTTTATTTTATTATTTTTTATCTATGTAGTTAGTTTAATTTTTTCTTTTACACTTATAGGTAACCCCCTTACCTCCGGGTTGTGGTTCTATGCTGTCAGTTCTCTGTTTTACCTGTTTAATAATGAAAAAGTATTAATAAACAATTGCAAAGGAGATTGACTTTATTCTCATTCACACTATCCACCAGACAGGTACACCGCGGAACAAAAATGAGATGCATTCGCCTCCACAACAAAATAAAGAAATCACAAAGAGTAAAAAGGACTTAATTCTGTTCGGAGTACACAAGCCCAGTTTCCAAACTTGCCTGATGAAATGCATATAGATACCTGTCTTACTCACATCCCCGGGTTGAAGGGTATGATTTCACAGATTTATCAATCAAATCCTAACCTCACACTTTGAACTCTGTCAAGGCTCTTTGGGAAGAGGAGTTGGTGGAGGATATCTCTGAGGAACTCTGGAGAAATATTCTCAATTTGTTCATGCCTCATCCATCTGTGTCAGGCATGGGCTGATTCCCTGTAAAATTGTTTATCATGCTCATTGGACCAAAGTCAGGTGATGCAAAATTTATGATCACATGGATTTGCCTCGTGAAAAATGTCAAACGGCTGCAAATCACATGCATATATTTTGGTCATGTACGCATCTGCATAACTACTGGACTGCAATGTTTAATACTTCAACAGAGGTGAGTTGGACACTGATCAAGCCTATAGCCATCACTGCTTTGTGCGGCCTCTCTCAGCTGCCTTTGTTTAAGCCCATGGCAGATTTGATAGCTTTCATAAGGTTGCTGGCCAGATGTTTATTATTGAAGAAATTAAATTTACCAACACCTCCTCACCACATTCTAAAACAGTGTGAAATACGCAGCTGGAAAACATTTGTTTTTCAACGAGAGGCTTTCAGCAACTTTTAAAAGATGTGGGGTCCTTTCTTTGCCTATGCAGGAAAAATCACCTCCCAGTTATCCTTGAATAAGATCCCATCTTGTCTTATCCATCTGCAACTTATCCATCTTCACTTACATGTGTATATGTAGGCATATGTGTATTTAGATACGTTTTACATTTGGCCAGAATATATGTATATATTAAACAATATACGTATATAAAGTAGGAACATATATTACATATTATTTTATATACACATATTGTTGTATTATGCTACATGTGTACTGTTTAATATAAAATATCAATGTATGCATATATATATATATATATATATGCACACATTGATATTTATGTAATATGCTTGTATATAATCTATATATATATTAATATGCAATAAGAAGTTTTTTCCCTTCTTTTTTTCCCATCTTTCTTTTCCCATCTTTTCATTGAACCACTTGAAAGTTAAACTTTCCTTTACAGAAAATAAAAAGAGAAAAAATCCCTAAAAATGCTAACTATTGCTCAGAATTAATTACTGCAAATAAAGGTTATGTGAGTGTGTGGAAGGGTTAAAGGGAATTTACTAGTCTGATTGTAGTGGGAATGACACTGCTACATCAAGAATCATCATCACATATGCACACCCACACCCATACACACACACACACACAAAAGTTAGTACACTTACACACACACACACACACACACACGGTTGTACACTTATACGCACTCAAACACAATAACCATCTTCGTTTATACAGCACTACAACAGAAAATTGCACCTCTCTCTCCTAGTATAAGCCATGCCATCTGTAATGACACACTCTTCTGTCCTCAACAAGCTGTGTCTCTTTGATATCTTCCCCAACTAACATATGTTTTTGGCTTCTTATCACTGGATGTTTGGGATAAACTGTAAAAACTGATGTATGTGCAGCGTTTGAGCACTAGAAGGTTGTTTTCATATTTCATTTCATAGAGATTGAAATGACAGTCAAATGAGATTGACTGTGACATCACACCAAACTACACTGCTTACAATGACAATGACTCCATGACAGACTATCTGAAAGTGTGCCCCATTATCCACAAAAGAGAATTATTACAAGCAAACAACATTTGATGGAGAAAAAAATGTACTTTTGACATGGAAAGCGTTGAAGAAATAAGAGCCAACCTAATGGGTACAACTTTAGTATTTTGATAGTTTAAAAAAAAGAAGAACTGCAATAAAAAAAAAATTAAAACTGGTCACAGAAGCACTATAGGTCATGTTGTACAGAAATATGTCCTACAGGATACAATATGTTTTAGTAAATCAATTCGGTCTAACATTAAGCGGAAATGGGGGTTCCACAAACAATGATGTCCCGACCATTCACTCCCAACTGTGCATTGTGGACCTACTAATGAAAGATGAAAACATTGATGTAGTCAGTGAATTTAAAAATATTGCCTTAATATTACATCCAAATATCAATTCTGTGAAATACATAGAAAATTACTTTTAACAAATAAAAGACATTTGATGTATCTTGATAAGTTCTGGAAGAAATAAGAACCCTCCCTACTTCCCTAAACTTTGATTAATTCCCACTTACCTTTATAAACGTACATTAACAATCTGGGTTAACTGTGAAATCTTTTACAGAGTACATTTGGACAGTCACCTTTCTTTGAAGAAGCTGGTGCTACCAGCTAAACCAGGACGGGTTAACTAATGTTGTAAAAGTCCAAAAAAAGGTTTTTATTATGTTAATCATGGAAATGGGTTCTCGAAACTAAAGCTTATCTTGCCTCATGACCTACTGAACTGAGCTTTTAAAGAAATTGGATCATGCCTCGAACAGAATAAACAGTCATCAGAAAACAACCGCTTTCCCAAATATTCCCCTCTGACCTCACAATCAGCGATGGTAGTTTAATACTCTTATCTTGTAGTTTGAAGATTGTATGAGGTTATTAAGAACATTTGTGTTCAAAATACTGGATCCAAATATAATGCACGAGTTTAATTAACAAAAGGTCTAATTTAAAAACAGAGGCAAAAATAATATCAATCCAAAATCTAAGGTAAAGAAGAGGAAAATAATGTTCCAAAATTACAAAGTTACAACAATGAGCCACGACTGCAAAGTAGCAAATAATCCATGGAAATCCAAAACATTTAGAAAGACTGGATACAGGAAGCTAAAGGTAGACGGACGAGTCAAAATAGGGATTCAAAAGGAGGTAGCACAGCTAGGGACGGCAGAGAACACAGGAAGTAATGCAGACAATCTGACCAAGACAGCGAGGAAGACACAGACTTAACCAGACACTTACCCTTAAAGTGCTTAGAACAGACTTTCTTTTTATTTATTTTTTTATGCAATGATTATAAAAATTACATTTATTCTAAAGAGAGATGTCTGGGAATTAAACCAGAAAATGTCTGCCGACAGTTAACCTCATAATGTAAGTTCATTATACTTTTATTCACAGATTACGAAGTGTCTAAACACATCACATGGTCACCACCATTAAACATGTTTCATCACTGGTTAACAGCTTCATTCTTGCTGGGTAAGTGAAACCTTTTCCTTCTAGTTCAAAGGACACAGCGAGATTGACAGCGGATGACAATCTCGAGGCTCAGCGGCCCTGGTTTCTTTGTGTAGTTTCACATCGAGACATGCCCACACATTCCCGCACTAGCAGAAGATTAGAGCTGCTTCTATGAGATCATGAACTTAAATAGATAATAGAAAATAATGAGAGGAATATAAATGTTTATAAATTGTTGTTTATAAACAACAATTGTTGTTTATAAATAAATTGTTTATAAATGTTTTAGCACTTTGAGATTTGATCCAAATATAAAGTGCATTATAAATTAAATGTATTATTATTTATTATTATTAAATGTACTTTACTGGTTATTTAAAAAAAGACAGGACTTGCAGGTTTTACTTGAATAAAAACGAATGGAAAATTATTCTCTTTGATCTCTGCCTGGTATCAATGGTGCGAGCTGGTGAAGCAGTGGGATGGGACCGCTGTGATGTTTTGAAGATGTTGTTAAATGAAATGTTGGCCTTAATGGGGTTTTTAATTAAACGGAAAAGAATAAAATCATAACCTTTATCAAAGGTTATGATGAGCTCCACACACTCACCCGGCAACAAGATGTAAAATAAAATCGGATTCATTAGACCAGGCCACCTTCTTCTCCTCATTTGTTGTCCAGTTCTGATGCTGACCTGCATGTGGGTACTTTCGGTAGTAGAAAGGGGTCAGCAGCGCTTAGGGTCCATGACTGTGTCACCAGTTAAATAGATTTCCTTCCTTTTAACGCCTTTAGCTGGTACCAATGACCCATGACCAGGAACACCCAACATGAACTGTGGCATCTGGAGATAGACACACACAAACCCAGGAGTATAGCAAAACAGGAGGCCCTTGTCTGTGTTGAATGGTACAATATTATTTCAGAAAACTGCCAGAATTTGTAGGTTGGCTATATAATCCCATTCACAGCAGGTTTTTAATAGCAAAAGGGTTCTCTACATGTTATTGAGATGCGTATCGTTAAGGGGTTGAATCATTTTGAGACAATAGTGGTCAGCATACAGCATTGTGAGTTGTTATTGGGAAAAACTTGTAACATCTGTTGCATTTGGCTACCTGGCTTTTCTTTTTTGATTTGGTAATTGCAATCATCTTTAATTAGCCGAGCATAGAATGGGTCTGAATAATTAAGCTTCCAATGGTGTGTAAATTGCTTCTATGTCTGAAAGCGAAAAGTCGCATGTGAACACATGCTCTCTGAACAGGAGAAGGATCATTTATTCATCGGTGTCAGCAGGGCTGACCAGGTTTAATGCACCACATAAATCATCAGGACAGACATGACAACCACATCATCAGAGTAAAAGGTTGTTTTTTCAGAATATCTTATTTACTCGCTCATACTATACAAATATGACCAGTGTAACACAAAGAGAACAGAGAGAGAGAGAGAGCAATCAGCATCGGGATTGTAAAGATTTTCGTCATACTGTTATTCACTGAGATCATGATGCTCTTTATTGTGTTTTATATGCGGTATAAATGAATGTCAGCACAGGAATATAACACTCAAACATTTATAAACAAGTCACATCCAGAAAAGGATGGGTTGTAAACAAGCCAGTTTTGTTGACGTAACATCTAAACATAACACAATATTTATTCACAATATTTATAAAAACTTATTTCAGGTGTTAACCAGCATGCAACACGGAAAAAAAAAAGTAATGTTTGTTGCCTTGCAGTTCTCTAAAATTCTGGATCTAACAGTGTGTTACTAACATATACCAATTTACATACCACAGAGCATCAATAACAGGACGTACATCAGTAAATGCTTAAACAGACAATAAGCGCGCGCGTGTGCGTCTGTGAGTGTGTGTGTGTGTGATTAATGTGAATCACCATAAAACAAAGAGGCAGCAAAATGAGCTCCTTATCTGCTGATTTAAATTCCTCTTTAACATCTGGCTCCTTCCAAACAACCTTTATATCATCTTCCTGTCAGCTTCGGCTAATATAATGAAGTTTTTGTTTTTTATTGCACTTAAAATATGTTAAATAGACTACCCTTCCCCACACAGAAATGAAAACTCATAATGCTATATTAGACTTAAATTATCTGAGTACAAAAGTTTTATACACATCCAGGACAAAATGTCCCTCTATGCTGCGTTTTATTACACTTAAATAGTTTACACTGGACCGGCTCAAAACAAATCAATGAATCAATGACAAAAGTGATTGTAATTATCTTTTCACTATCTAGATTTATAATATAGAAAATTAAGAGTATCCACTTATAACAATGTCAACAAAGTTTCACATTATTTACAAATTTACAAATGAAGTAAATTCTTTACTTCAAAAAAGAAGGATTTTGTTCTCTAAAGATGAAATGACTGCAGAAAACGCCACTCAATAAATGACTGAAAATGATTTGGTTTCAAAAATTAGACAAAAAAGACTGAGGTGGCAATATCTACAATGACCATGAGCACAGTGTTGTTGTCTTGTTCTCCATAAATTGCAAATGACCTTAAATGTAGGGGGATGGATAAAAATAAAGGGGCCATATTTCAATATGCAACCATGAACAGAAGCACGACAAAACTTATCCTTGTAAGACATTAGAGACAATATACATCTTTTTCTTTGTGGGTTGAACGAGAAGAGCAGCACAATTTAGATTTGCCTTGAAATATGAGGATAGAGCCAGAATGATTAGCTTAACATAATGATTTGAGCCGTATCATTTTCAAAGGTAATAAAATTGTCTACCAGGGATTCTGGAAATCACTAATTAAGTTACACACTCCAAACAGACACAGAAGTTAATAGATAATACACTGGATGCCACCAGCAGAGTGTCAAGAAATGTATTACACCAAGCTTAGAATAAAAACCATGAGGCTGTGAAGAGAGCTTCATATGGCTCTCTTCTATGTCTATAGCCCTGATGCCAGTCTCTCTTGGCACTGCAACAAAAACTCCTAAGTAGCAAAGAATTGTTTCTCCGTAGCACAGCATTATATTCTACAGGACACTTCAAACTGAATATTTATATATTATTATAACCATGCCTCTACATATATAATACTTTGTTTTGTGTGTGTGATTTCATTCCTATGTAATGTTAATGGAAACAATGATGTGCAGTGTGCCATAAAATGCACAAACAAACCTGTGGGCTTGAAAAACAACAATTAAAAAGCAAGTTTTATTCATGAAGTCCCTTTGATAAAGGAATATTTGAGTCAATCATCAAATCCTATGAACTATCCACATTTTTAAACAGGATATAAGATAGTGATAGTAACGAGCACCACCATTTGTCAGCAACAATCTCAACAAAACTGAGCGTCATTAGAAGGCAGGGATAAACGATTGTATTGTTACATTTGTCGTTGATGTTTCGGGTATTTTATCTCTCCTCACTAACCCTCTGGTTGAATTCATACGGATGAGCGTAGCGTATCGGATTCCTAGTGCCCTCTGCTTCATCTCCATCAGACCCAGACATGGAAGCTTCCTGCCCAGTCCAGCAACCGTCCCCTGTACCAGGCACGTGTGATTGGTTGAATGAGCAGCAGGAGTTGAAACCTTCGGAGCAGGCCGCAGAATATTGCAGCGGCCACAACCACAAGTGGTGACATCATCACAAAACCCAGTATGATAAGGGCAGAGCAACTGTTGTCATCTAGGTAACTGCAGATGGCAGAGGAGGCATCGAGGACCTACAAAAACAAACAAAGAAGACATCATAAGAGAGGACAGAAGGGAACATTTTGGCCTCAGTAGCTCATCTACTGTAAAAAAGCAAATATTTGTTATTACACTGTGCATTTGTGTTTGCATGTGCAAAGGGACAAGTGAGACAGTGGAAGGAGTGGTGAGTGATGGAGTTTTTCCTTGTCTCCCTCCACAATTAAGAAGAGTCTCAGTAGCGTTAAGCAACCCTCAGAGCTGTCAATCTGGGTCAGATGCAAAAATACCAGGTGGACTTCTTTAGGCTGTTCCCCGAAGTGGTCGCCTCAGAGGATCATCTGTTGCACTCCTGCTGCTACTCTTATTTCACAGATATCTCTTGACATTCTTCTCCACCAACTCCACCCTACCCTGCCTATACTTGCTTCTTCATCTCTTGTTCATTTGTACCAAATCAGAAAGTCTCTTCAGCGGGTTTTCATGTTCTGCCTATCACCAGTCCTCTCTGACTGACAAGGTCTGTAATTGTTTGCTCTGAACAGACATCTTCTCTAGTCTGATAATGATAGTCTTGTGTTGACTAATGAAGAACATGCCGTTGCTTGTTATTCATTAGTCTGCTCAGTTCTTCGCGGCTGCTGCTTCAAAAATGGGATCAGTCACAACCAAAGTCCCTTCGAAAGGACAAACTGATTCAAAGGTGGGATGTTATGATCTTTTGGGTAATCCAGCAGCAAAGCTATATATTTCTACACCTACCAAGTGAGAAGGTTATGTTTTCACCGCTGTGTGTTTGCTGGTTTGTGACCATGATTTAGGAAAAAGTACAGTGTGGATTAGCAAGAAAATTTACCCAGAGACAGGTTTTTGCATATCCTAGAGGTGATTACAATTTGGTGATGTTACGTGTTTCGCAGCATTTCAAATAAGATTAAAATCGTGTGACATTTGGAGTAGTCACATTGTTGCACCGCGGAAGAGAGCACCATTGGCAAATTAAAAATCTGCGTTTTTAAGTTCATCCAAAAATCACCTTGTGCCTAGAACAAGCAAAGTAGGAGGTCTTTAGCGTAACTAAAGTAATGTTAATTGTTCTGCAGGTATTTAGGTCGTGAAATGAAACTTATGACAATAATCTAGTTAATCTAGTTTGATTTGGTTTGATGCCATAGCTCACAGGATTTTACTGATGATCTGATTAATTTTTGTCACGCCAGAAGCTGCACCCTTCTGACCACCTCATGACACCTAAGTGTTGTTTGTGTAGATTTCTGCTCATCCATGTAATGGTCATCTTTGAGGGCTGAATCCAAAGTTACACATCTGCTTTTTATAAGTTCAACTTATGTTTTTAGAAGTCCAGTTGCTTGGGATTCAATCCTAAAGGACTTAAGTGTTGTACATAAAAAATGTCAAGAATTATAAAAAGCTCTCAGAGGGCAAACCTCCACAAAGGCAAACAGTATACTAGGTTAAGGAAAAATTGCTCCAGATTCCTCCCTTTATGTTTGAGTTATTTACAGCTTCTATATCTACCAACAACTCCAACAAACTCTTTAAGTATCTCTCAAATTTAAATTTTCGCTGGTCGTCTCCCGCGCATTCCAATTCAGCATCTCTTTTCAGCCCACTGAGCCCCCAGCTCCACTCCATGCATTCAAAAAAGGCATGTTGCCGCCCTATGTGCAGTTTCTGTGCTTTCTGAGTAAGTTGACAGCTGCCGCATCTATCGTTCCACTGAGCCAGTTGTGACTGGTTTCAGTCCCTTTTATAGCTTTCCTGCGCTAAAAATCCAAAATCGCTATACAACACTTTCTTTGTCTCCAAGATAAGAAAAATCTTATCATCTTCAACATTGCATCTCCATCTTTTCCTCCTTTCTTTTGGTCAGAGCTGCCGTCTCCAAACCTGGTCTCACTACCATCTTGTCAACCTTTCCCTTTAGTCTTGCTGCTACTCTTCTCTCAAAGATAACTATTGACACCGTCTCCAACCTGCCTTTACTCACGTCTTAACCTCTTTTCCACAGCCCCCGTTGCTCTGAACAGTTGAACCTAAACTCCTGGACCTTCTTCACCTCTACTCCTTGCAGCCTCACAGTTCGACCTGCCTCCCTTTCATTCACACACCTATATTCGGTCTTGCTGTGACTGACCTTCATTCTTCTTCTCTCAGTACATGCTTCCACCTCTCCAGGTTTTCTTCAACCTGCTCTCACTACAGATCACAATGTCATCCGCAAACACCATAGTCATTAGAGACTCCTCTCTGACCTTATCTGTCAGCCTGTCTATCACCATAGCAAACAAGAAGGGGTTCAGGGTTAATCCTTGAAGCAGTCCCACCTCCACATTAAACCCATCCATGACTCCATCAGCACCTTGACAGTAAACAGAAAGCCCTTTTGACACCTAAAGGGTAATGTAGATTATTGGACAGTGATTGGTGTTCTAAGAATAATATAAGAATAAGAAAAACAATCTAGTGCCTGTTGTGAATGTCACCTCACAATTCAACAAACAATTCAGAATCGGAGAAAAAGTTTAAACTGGTGTCTTCACATTCACAGCAAACACTTGGCTTTCAGAGGCCTTGTTTCAAGAGCCACACTAGTATGACCTGCTCCGAATGTGAGTGGCATCTGCTACAGATTATTAATGTTCAATGAATACAGAAAATAAAAGAGGCATACAAAGGCAGGGGTCACGCAGGTCATGCACCACGACAGCCACATCCAGCCAGTTGATTATACAGTGACATCATCATATACGACAGTGAGGAGGGCAACAGAATCACTTGCAAGCATATTTTCTACATGGTAAGTGTCCTGAAGAAAAGTAAAAGATGCATGTAAGTGCTAAGATAAAATGAAAAGATAAAACACATTTCTTATGACTCAAACTTTAACATAATTACTATGCAACAGACTACTTGTGATTCAACATTTAATTCAACTTTTTTTTCAGAATTTTTGATTCAACAGCAGTGTCTATTACCAAAACCAGTGACATCAATGCTATCACACTGACAACTATGTTTTAAAAGTTTCTTCAAAGTGATACTTTGGATCACAAGAGCATATACTCATAGATTATCAAAGTGTAGTTAGGCTACAGGGGGCCTGTTCAACTTATAACCATACTGTCAACATAACAAATTCCATACAATTGTCCTCCGCCATATTATAACTTTTTTTTTAAAGCTCACAGCAATCAAAACTAACAGCATTTGCAGCTTAGAATATCAGAAAAAACACATCGACTGAACAATTTCTTAATAGTATACCCTTAATACTAATTTTTTTATAGCCAGGGTTTCTAATGAAGCACTATTTGGTACCATTATTGCTGGAGCTAGGTTGTAACGTATTTGTTAAGTCTATGTGAGCACTCACGGTAATTTATTTCAAAGCAGAAACAAAATACAATCAAATCCTCCATTCCAGCGAGGTTCTCCTTGCTCCTGTCATGGAGGAACGCCCATGCAGACTGGAGCATGACTATTAAAACTGCTCCCACGCATATGATGCAAAACAGGTCCAGATCTACCAGTCACCAGTCCACAGCACACAGTATGCCAACCACCACTGTAGCTAGCCAACAGCGGGCGCCCTCTCTAAGACTAGCACCTATTTGAGCCAATTACAATGTTTCAAGTCAATAACAGGATAAAGAACAGCTCAAGGTGACTGATTTTACAGTTCTTACAGGGTTTGACACTAATATTGCCTTCCTCAAGGTCACTAAGCTTAATTTACTGCTCCTTAAGGGATGGGGCAAATGCAGAGAAATAATTGCACTATGTTGTACTGTGTGTGGCTGTATGTGATCAATAAAGGATTTCTTCATTCTTTTTCTTTACAAATATAGTAAATTAAATAATCTCAACACAAACTTAATTCAATTAGTATTTTCTAATCATCTATCTTTTCCAACAATCACCGGGTCATCTCTGGTTTGGTTGAAATTAACCATAATGTGTAGAGCCATAATGTTTTCACATCTAACTCAGTGGATTAAGAATTTATTTTGACCATAACCAGGGTTGAGGATTGCTCTAACAAAATAAATGAAGTCTACAATGATGTGTGTTTGGATGCGTTAACCAAACAGGACACCATAGTCACGGTAACATGACGTCACAAGTGTGTGACTTTTGCTAATGTTGCAAGTAGCCCACTACTACAGGAGTTGCAAACTGTTGCAACTACAATGTCAAGATCTACGAATCTTTTGTAAAAGACGGAGAGGGTCAGAATTTATTTGACTTTGAGACCGTCATAACAAAGTTTGACGAGCACTTTGTATCCAAACGCAACGTGATCCACGACTGCGCGTGCTTCCACAAGCAGCTAGAACCTGACATCAACTTAATAATAATAATAATAATAATAATAATACATTTAATCTATAATGCACATTGCCAGACACTGAACAGATAAAACAACAAACTGTTGGCACGAAATGATGAGCACTGATGAACTGTAACCCAGTAGACGCTTGCAGGAAGTTCTGCGGACAATCAAGAAGTCAGGCTTGGAACTAGATAAAGCCAAGTATCACTTTGGCAAGACTGAGCTGTGCTTCTTGGGACACATCATTGGAGCAGGGGGCGTTAAGCCTGACTCAATGAAGGTCAAAGCCATCACAGAGATGCCCAGCCCAAGCAATGTAACAGAGTTACGCCTGATTCTGGGTCTCAACAACTACGTGGGAAAGTTCTTCCCCAACACGCTGCACCCAGTCAACGCGCTACTCATGGCAGAGAATGAGTGGTTATTAGGCGAATACCAAGAAAAATAACATAAATAGGGTAAAGACAAGCTTTTTTCTCTTTTTAAAAAAAAAACTGTCCTGTCCAGCTGCTTGGCATGCAGATGAAGATGCCTTTCAGTGCCAGACAGATTTTAGTCTGCCATACTACTCTAGGAGCGTGAACTGCATTTTATATGTGATTATTATGTGTTATTAGTCGATGAAGTGACCGGACTGGGAAGGGGGCTCGGTGGGATGGGAGAAAGAAAGTGAGTAGAAAGGGAGAAACAAAAAAGGGGATCGGGAATAAGTGACACACGGCATGTGTGTGTGTGCGTGTTTGTGGGGGGGAAACAATGCGCTGGAACAAACATCTACGAGAAAAGCAACAAAAACAACAATAACAGCAACTACTTATGATGTATATAAATGCTTACATGTCAGACAAACGCACATATATATACACATACCCATATCACACATAAAGCTCAAGGGAAAGCCAGCCGGGTTCCACAGCGGAAGCATCCCGGCCAACAGCAGGCCCACCGAGGTAACCGAGGGAGCGTCCACCGCAAGGGCTAAGGTCCGGTCGGAGGACAACCGCTCCCAAATAAAAGTAGCATCACTGCGGTGTCACTCATAATGCACCTTATGCGGTTAAAAGTGACAGCTGTGCATGTTCCAGGGAAACAGCTAATCATAGCTGACACGCTATCTAGAAGTCCCTTGAGCCAAGAAATCATGTCAGACACAGAGCAAGATGTGGAGGCCCATGTCAGAGCTGTGGTGACTAACAAACCTATTCTACCAGACAGACTCAACTAGATAAGGGAAATGAGACAGAATGACTCACACAATAAGACAGACATTAAATGCATCCCGAACAGCTAAATAAAACGGACTGTCATGCAGCGCAAATTCTGCCTCGAGCAGAAACCATGACAAAGACGAGAGTATCCCATCACCACGTCCCTGCCAGAGGGACCCTGGCAGAGGGTTGCAGCCGACCCGTGTGAGTAAAACGGGAAGAGTTACCTGGTAGTTGTTGACTACTATTCCTGCTTCATCGAGATGTCTTATCTTCCCTTCACGTCGAGCCTACAAGTCATCAGCAAACTTCTCAGCATGTGGGGAATACCACTGGAGCTAGTCAGCGACCATGCCATGCAGTTCGTGTCTGCTGAGTTCAGAGACTTCTGTAGAGAGTATGGATTGGATGTACATACAACTTCCAGCCCGTATTACCCCCAGGCTAACGGGGCAGCCAGAAGAGCAGTCCAAACTGCAAAAAAGATTAAAAAAGCAGTCTGACCCATCACCTGCACGGGTGTGCTACCGTGCAACACCCATTACTGCCACCGGGGTTCGCTCAGCGCAACCGATGTTGGGACGCCAGATTCGCACAACTGCTCCCGTGCTCGACAACAAACTACAAGCTGATCCAGTCAGCCACGGCTAAGTTCAACAGTTGGACTCCAGGGCCAAACAACCATACGAACATTTCTATAACCGTAGACACTTTGTCCACATACTTCCAGTGCTGAATACAAGACGAAGGGGTGAAGCCTGACGGAGAAAAAAGAATGGAAGACCCCTGCTGAGGTGGTTGCCAGGTCTCCTGAGCCACGATCCTACCTCGTCAGGACGGACGCAGGCCCGGTGAGGCGACGTTAACGTAGACACCTGCAGGAAGTCCCTGAAAGCATAGAGACTGTTCCAGCTAACCAGCCCCTTCAACTGGAGGCTGAAACAAACGATGCTTGCTTAACTAACTAGGCACACTTTGATAGTTGTAAAATATGTATCAAACCTTCAGTGTAAATAATACAGTGCGAGCTAACATTTCTTCAATTAAAACACACACTCACCTGTTTAAGCTAAGTTGCCAAATAATATTCCAAATTTTCCCAATTTTTCCACTGCTAGCCAGTTTCTTTTCATAAAATGTCTGACATTGAAATGCTGGGCTCTTGGGACTATAACATCTAAGGGATTTCAATCAGAGAAAATCCAGAAAATCACGTTTGAAGTAATAGCAACTCCAAAACCTTTGTTGTCCTTACTAGAACGCACTAGTGAAGGCACAATAATGAGAAGTTTGTTGGACGGACAAGTTATAACTTAGTTGCAGATGGCAAAACTTAATTTCTGAGTTGGCTTAATTTCAAAACTTTAGTTAGATGAACAATTAGTAGTTATCATTTTTACAGTGTGGGTGGGAACAGAAAACAGGACAATGATTCACCTCAAGGGTTCCTCACGGACTTCACCAATTGGAACATTAGGAGATGTTCATCATGCCCACATGCATGGTGAACAGTGTCATTTGATTACCTCCGCAAAGGGAGGATTTACAAATTCACAAATCGTCCATATTGGAAGCTTTCTTCAAGAGCCTGGAAGGCTGTAGCAGCTTTCTGTTCACTTCAAAATACGTGCAACAAAGATGCCCTCCAGGACTCCGCCAGGATTGAACCATCTCGAGCTAAAGTCAAAGCATTAGAGCAGGTCACCTTGATTCCCTGACACAATGTTGTTTTTTGTTTTTAAAACTTCTTTGAGTATTTATGGATTTATTTAGACTATTAAATGCTGAGGTGGACAGAAAAGGTAACTGGGATTGGGATTGCCATTTCCATTACATGACATCTTCAAGGACATATCCAGCATCATGATCAGTTGTTTGTATGGTTGCCATGGGAGACGGAATCTAAACTTGTAATAATAATAATAATAATACATTTAATTTATAACGCACTTTACATTTGGATCAAATCTCAAAGTGCTCAAGATGTAAGATGTAAGATCCAAAAGATTATTGATCAATTAACATAAAAGTATAAGCCGTGAACCAAAAACAAAAAAAAGCAGTGAGATGAAAGTGTAAAGCTGCAGGAAAACTATTAATACTTTTTTCTAGATTATTGATATTTCTTTTAGAATCATTCAATTTTGCTCGAAGTACATACAGGGGTTTAACTTTTCGAAGGATGTATTCTGTCCCTTTTCTTTGAGCAAATCAGATTACTGTTAAGATATTTGAGACAGTTGTTCCAGTGTGTTCAGTTTGCATACAAAATGTTTCCAGAATAAATCAGCACCTATTTGCATTAAAATGTACTTATTGGGTCTATTTTTCATTAAATATGCTGAAAAGAAAGTTAAAAACACACACACACACACAAAAAAAAAAATTGGGATGACACCAAAAGTAATTTAAATAGAAATACAAAATATAACTTATCTACTGTGACACATAGGGGCAAACGCCTTCGAAATGAGTGAAAAACATGCTAAAAAACAAAACACAAGCAATAACAAAATAGAACATAACGACCTTCGTTGTGGCTTTTGCAACACATATTCTTTATGTGATTTGTGTGACTTCTGCAACACATTTTTGCAGCGTGTTATTTTTCATGTTTATTGTTGTGGCTCTTGAGGCACATTTTCTTAAAGTGCATTGTTGTGGCCTGTTTATCCCAATACAATTTGTTATTTTGTCACATTTCGAAAATAAAAATAAATAGAACTGTACTCTAGGGCCCATTGTAAATCCTGGTAAACAGTGTTCTGCGTCAGCGGTGTCCAAGTGAATTAATGCGCCTCAGCTTAGTATGCGCTGATGTATCATCCAGAGGAAGGATAAGCTCAGAAGGCACTTACAACCTACATTTGAAGTTCAAATATCTCCATCTAACAACAACAATAATACTTAACTTTCCTTATCAGCATATGGGACTAAAGTAGTAAACAACGGATTAATTTGCCTGAAGACCCCTGTGCTGCGGACAACTTACCCTGGAATGGCAGAGGAAACCGGCATACAGCAGTAGCATTGCAGGCAGCAGCACCACAGAGAAGACCATGGCCAGGAGCAAAGCACTTGCCAAAACAACACAAAGGTTCCAGAGGATGAGTCCAGCCCCGCAGGCCATACAACCACACCTACCCCTGCGGCTGCCCCATGCATTCTCCCCATCGTGGGCGACGGGAGGGGGCAGCATCTTCACTCCTTCCCCAATGCAGAATTCTTCATCTTTCTCTTCCTCGCCTGAACCGACATTGTACGGGTCCACATCCATCCCACACATCCTGAGACAGGAGCAGAGAGCAGGCTCTGCTTAGAGTTCTGATTCAGGCTGTTTTCATTGAATAAATTAAAAGACATATAACAATTATGAAGTGCAACTGTGGGCTCATGGTATCTGATTGCAAATCATCACCATTTGAATATGTTTCAATAGTGTATCTGTATAAAAATAATTGAAGAAAACATTGATATTAATACATGCAAATGAATTTCTTCATTTCTTTGCTTCACATCACTTTCACGTTGAATCTTACACATAAATCACCTAGTGTGAGGCCTTTTCTGGTTGGAATTTTCAAACTGTTTGAGTCAGCCGCACCTAATGTCTGCAAGAGTGCTGAATTTGAAAACCATAATCAAAATAAATGGGGTATTGATTCATAACTGTCCTCTCACTGTCCATCTCATTTCCTATGCAGGGGACCAAAAACTCATCACCCTATGGAAATGAAAACAACTTGACTTAACATACACACACACACACACACACACTCCTAACCTCCTTGGTCGATTATCGATTTGAAGACACAACCGAGAGTAGACTTATTGTCAATAGGAACTATTTAAAAAATATCAGTCCGGAATCTTTTAACCTGAAGAAGACGCTGCTGAACTGGCTGCGCTGCAGAAAATAAAAACATTTCAGCCAAGGGCTGACAACAGTTGAATCACGACGTCACAAACATTCATGTTAGTATGAATGTGACATAAATCAACACGCTACAAAATATCCTTTTCTTGCCTACCTCCAAGTACAAATACCGTGGATCCCCGTGGTTCTTCTGTTGGATTCTCCTCCCAGTGACCGACCCGCAGATCTCCGAGTCTCTGCGGGATAATACGGACACGGGTTTGTTGGAGCTGCAGTGGAGGAAAACACCTGTGACATGCTGATGCAGGTGTCAGGAACCTCGAGCGTCTGAGGGCGCGAGCCACTCCGGGCCGCGCTTACGACCGTTTAATGCGCGCTCACGCGGCAATGTGTAAACGATGTAAACATGGGCTTCAGAACTTCTGTACACCTTCAGTTGGATCATAAAAGTTGTTGGAGTCACTACGGTTAATTTTATGTCTAACTTAAGACCCTGTAACAGAATAAATATACCGTGAAAAAACGAATGCTTTATAAATGAGTTGTATAAACTACTAATGGGAATAACTTTCGGATATCCAGGCTGCAGAAAATCACGTTAGTATTTGGCCAAATAAAACTTAAAATATACAAAGAATTCACATTTGAATTATTTAACCTTTACATACATTTAACAAAGACTTGATGTGTTATTAAGAAATGACTAGTCGACTGTCTCTTAGAAACATTTATATATTAATTTCTATGAAATAGTTAAAAGAAACAACAAATGAGATTTCTTTTACAAACTGGGAAACACATACTTGCTCCTGTAATTAGCTTTAAAATACATTTTTAATTATTTTAAGTTTAGTATCACAATCTTCCTAAAGCCTGCCTCATTAGAAAAAGCTACTGTTATTTCTTTCTTTCTTTTTGTTTGGTTATTGGAAAATCTGCCCTTTGTGGCTGTTGCATTCCCAAAAAGTAAAATGTAAATATCCAGGGAGAAGGTACAGCTTTCTTCACTTGAAAGTAATGTTTCTGCTGACCTCCAGTGGTCAAGCTTCTCACTTTGCAACATGAATGTGCCAGAACATCCAAAGGTGTGACTACTACCTTACTTTTCCTTAGCCTGTTTAAGGAGCAAAAGCCTTGAATAGCTACTTTTAATTAATAATTGTAGTGAACTTACTCTTAACAATTATCTATTTAATCATCTCACCTTTAATGAGATTTTAACAGAAGTAATTGCAATTGTTAAATGCATTTCAGTATAGTCATTAAAAATGGAATAACTTCCCAGTAATCATCAGAAAACATCAATTGCATGGAAGGAGTGTTTTGTTCCCGATGATATATGATAAAGCAGCCTGTTTTAAGACATGACAGAACATGCTTGAAAGGGGAGAAACTAAGACATGGTTTGCTAAACAAGTAAATATGAGCTGTGATGGCTTAAGAAATGTCCTAGTTAGTTTCTCCCTCTGCAGTCATTTTCCCCCACTCTAGAGGCTTTCAGCTGTGTGGCCTTGAGATAAGGGTTGATCGATTTGTTTTGCAGCATAGACAGACAAGACATTCAACCTTTCCCTGTTCAAATTTAATTAAACAGAATAAGAAAATAAAGATGGGAGGATATGGGATGGAGCTGACAATAAATGGAAGGAAAAATACTGCCTGGACATTTGAGATAGAGAAGGGGGAATGATTGATTAGGAGAGGGGGAATGCTGCGGAGAGCCTCGGACAAGGGCTATAGTGCTTTGTTTGTTTGAGTTCTGGCTTCAAGTATATGCAAGTAAAGACGTATGAAGAAATTGACCTATAACATAGTGACCTATTCTCCATTTTGTATGCATTGAGCAGCATCTGCAGAATATTTATCCATCTAACCGTCTATCCATCCATCCCTGCAGAGCCACTGTAGAATACCTTATACATTCCGAATCAACTATGTAGTTGTTGGCTCATATGAAATATTAAAAAGTCTGTGAGTAAAGCTTCTTCTTTAAGGGGGGGTATCCTTCAAGTCCATATTCTCAGATTTGAAGAAGACAATTTGTCTTTGTTTTACTATTTCTCCACTGCATCTCAATCAGTAAAGACAAAGACTTCTACATATGATACCATCGTGATATTAACTTGGCGGGGCATTACATGGCATTTTTTTAAATACTGGATAACATGAATTAACAAGTGCAAGTGTCTGGGTTAATGTTTTCTTTGACATTTCATTACAGAATCTCAATAAACCCTCTGGCTCAGTGACATCGTATTGAGGCCACTGACGCATCAGTAAGCAGGGGCTCTTCCCCTCATGCAGCTCTTCTGTGCTCCAGTAAATGGCGCCAACGACTATCATATGATTTTCCATGACTAGACTTTTGTTGATCAATGACAACAACACCATATGCCACGTCCCACAGCAGCCACATTGCGATAAAGGCTGAACTTTTAAGAAAGATAGAAAGACATTGGTGGATTTTTATTTGGTTGTCGTACCGAATGTTAGGGAACAGGAGAGCATGCCAACTACCACCTCTATGAATACACCTGAAGAAAAAGTGTTGTATCAACAACAGGAGAATTTATTGCATTAAATGCACTTGTTCTTGTACTATAAATGCACATATATATGTTTAATCATAAAGAGTGAAAAGGCAGGTGTAGGGTTTATAAACAACAGCGTCTAATCTGATAACATGACTTTGTAAGGCTGTGTTGTGTGTGTACATGTGTGTGTCTGTGTGAGAAACATTACAACACAAACTGAAGCCATTATTTCAATGTGTCTTCACAACACTACAGACGGGTAGAAAGGATGCAGTGTGGAGGGAGGTAGAGTGAGAGGAAGATATGAGCAAAGGGACAAAGAGAGTCCACATAGGGACTACCCTCCATCTGATGTGTGTGGTAGTGTGTGATGGTCTGTGCTTGGCTTAGCATGCTTATTAGAGTGTGTGTCTGAAGTGGGGAGAGGGTGAGACTGGGTGTCACTATGGGTGTTGAACAAAGATGGAGCGTCCAAGACATTGTCGACTGGATAGAGCTGCATCACTGCCCCCTCCTGGGGACCCTCTTTACTGCAAGACTGGCAGCTGCACTGGAATATCCTCTCCACCAGTTTATCCACATGAGGAGACTCTTCACTGCCCGGGCACTCAAGAGTCACCTGAAAAAACACGCGCACACACACACACACACACACACACACACACACACACACGTCAATCTTTGTTATTTACTTGAACAGAAATGGTGTTTCGAGTTTTCTACACATACATATACGGAATAAATTGAATTAAGATGGTTTATGCAGTTTTCATATCTTTTTATAAATTAAATGTATTTATACAATATACACATACTGCTATATGGGAATGAACAGACAGGTATGTGTGTTTTAGGGCCACCGTGTCACAAAAATTCTTGCTCATCGGTTTTTGATTTTTTTTTTCTGTTTTGTTCCAAATCTGCATATTTAAATTCAAAGAAATAGATTGCATCATGCTTTGTATTCTCAATCAAATAAAAAAAATAGGAAAATAATTAAGAGACTAAACTCAAAATATACAAATTCCATGTAAAATCACAGCAATGCACATGCTTCTCTGCATCTCTAGGTTACTATCCTTATGCACTGTGAATGATTAGTCATCTTATTTATCCACATCAACCAGTGTGCCTAAGTGCCTAACCAGCATGGAACAATATCCTCTTTCATGAGAGCGGATTTTTTTCAAAGTTAATTTTGTCCTACAACAGCAATCTTTACGGCAGATATAAATATCCATTTCCAGACAAGCAGAAGTGAGGTGAGACCATGAATGTAATTAATCTGGCCTTTGTCATGTAAAAAATGTGAGTGTGTATAAGGTCAAAGAGTTGTACCCCAAAGATACAATATTTTCCACTGAAACATGAGGCCACTTCACCTGTGTTCCCACCCGCCTGGCCTGACTGGCAGTTTTCCAAACTACACACACCTCGCTACAAAGCCTTTGCTGTCTCAAGACTGGATTCCTTCTGACTATGAGGGACAATGAACTTCAGAGGAATACAAAACACAAGCTTCATATGGAAATTTTGACAAAAATCTTTAAAAAAACTCCCTTTATTTTATGATGAAACCATTTTTTTATGTTGAAAAACTTCTGGTTTTGTGTTTGAGTTTGACAAGACAGTGCTGAAGTGTGTTTGCTAAATGAGCAATTTGTGCAATAACTCTTACCACTTCCCACTGTGTCTGGGCAGGCATGCAGGAGTCACAGTGCACCAGAGACTCGGTCGACTGTGGGAAAGTGTTGGGGACGCTGTAACTGAAACACTGGCCGAGACAAGCTCTGTGAGGAGAACAGGTTGTATTATTTTCATTATGCTTACAGATTTGACATATTAGAATCTATTACATATCATTCTGTCTTTCTGGTGCAAGGAGGAGCCATGGAAGAATGATGACAAAAAAAAGGTTGCTGTTCCATAAGTGTGATGTGAGTTATTGTCATCTTCTGATTATTAAGGGAAAAATTATTTAGATGCCCACAATGTGTCATTTTGCAAATACTAATGAGTCAAACAGGATAAGAAGTATACAAACATTTTGCATGTCACTTTGGGGATTGCAGGCTTGGGAGGAACGTTGACAGAACAAACTTTAGTAATTTTTGTTTACTACTAATGAGGTACTTAAATAAAGATAAGTATGCTGCAGTTATTTTTCTTTTGGTTAGTAAATACTAATAAAAATCCAGAGAAGTGATCTTTAAAATAAGAAGCATCATGCCTAAGGAAGATTATTTTCTCTCTTGTTTTCTGTATAATATTAAAAATAAATAAAAAATGAGCCGAATTATTGCAACGTATGTCCCTTAAAAATGAGCTGTGGAATAAAGTCAGTGATAAATGCACCATTTACTCCTGTTTCATTTGCTGTTGTTAGCTGTTTTGTTTTTATACAAACTTTTTTTTTAATGAAAATATATAAAAAGTTCTTAAAAGCTACAGGTTTTCATTGGGTTTCTGCCATCTCACGAGCATTAACTATTGCAATATCGACCAACACATTAGTCTTTTCAGAGATTTGTTGACAGTTGACAGAAACCTAAATCTGGCCCTGCATTTCCAATTAATCCAAATGTTTCTTATTCAATCTGTCAACCATGTAGAACGCGTTAGATTTACATTAACTGCCAGTTACAGCTCTTTTCTTTCCATGCTATCATATTCAAACCAATAAACTCTTCGAAGGTGGAAAAACAAATAAAATAAAATAAAGTATGTTTGAAATTATGGTTGGTGATAAATTGAAATAAATATTTGTATTAAATTGACTATAGCGAATGCAAGATCCCAATAGTGTTGGACATTAAGTTGAGGTGATACACAGAACTTTGATAGTGCCAACCCAATACCCTACAAACTGAAAGAGACATAACCCCGAAGATGAAACTTCAAATCCCCACATTTCCGTATTCACCTTTTTCTGCATTTTCTGATGCACTGACAGATTATCAGACAGAAAAGAAAGAGAGACAGGGAGTGTCTTAATCCTGACCTGTTTTGAATAGAGCGAGGCTGACATCCCGTGTGCCCGACTATCTGTGTGATGTTCTTGGCTTCACACCAGGCGCTCTTGTCAGGGAACAGCGCCAGGCGGTTGATGTGTGCAGGCGGTGCTGCTGAACACAGTGCAAACAGTGTGCAGCAAAACTGAATCCTCTGCCACATGACTGCACCTAAAGTGGCAGAAAACCACAGTTTGTTAGCACTCTGTGAACTTTCTCCTAGACAAAACAACATGTTCAAAAGGGTTGTCACAAAAGCTCTTAGTGTGTTTGGATATATAATAAGGGGATTTTTCAAAGTTTATCCACTTTTAAGTTTTGAACTTTGAAAAAGACTTTTCACAGAAAATTTACAGTACCGAGTAGAAAGTTAATTTGCATAGTACTGTATTTTTACAAATTCTCACTGTATTTTAGAATTACTAGAATAAAAACGCTCAGTTCATTAACGTATTCTTTTAAATATTGTACAGAATGATATCTATCACTTTTGTGATTAGTATCACAAAAGTGACTTACGTGATCTATCTACATCATTACCACATGAATGTTACTGTAGTAATAATGTAAATAGTTTCTGTAAAGTTTGACTGATCCCTCAAAGTCTTTTCCAATTCCAACCCAAGCCGGCATTCGCCCATTCACACAAAGAGGCAAACATGCAAAGCAAGGCAGCATCCACACTGACCACGAGCAATAACCACTCACAAAATCACTCAAACGCCAGGGAACAAGTGAACATCAGGGACAAGGTCACTCTTATAAAAAAGATTCTAATCTCGATTAGGATTTCACATAGTAAAATAAAGAATATAATCATTTTTTAAAAATATTCCAATTAATGTGAGACTACTTGCCTCTAAGAACTGCTATGATTGCTAATAACAATAATATTAATTTGCACAAAAAAAAAAAGTTGTTATAGTTTATCATTGATAATGGTTTCCAATTCCCCATTTTGACACTGATCAGGAATAAAAACTATTTATTTTAATCTATGGAGACCTTGGCAACCCTGGATATCTGTGACAGCTTACGAAGGAGGCTGTTGAGTGTCTGTCAATTTTCTAGTGTTAGTTTCCACGCTTTTATTACACCATTTGTATTTCTTCAAAGTTCAAATGGTGCGTTGCAGTTATGTAGAACACTGTTGAGATATCACTGTAAATTTGCGACACACTCCCAGAGTAACTCTGCTCTGCTTCACTCTTCTTTAAAAATACCTCAGCCAGTCACGTCATTTACAACCTACAAAATGGGTTTCTCCTGTTGCTTATAAAAAAAAGCCTATGGTCACGTCAACTTCTTCATGCCTTCTTTATGACTTTCACACAAACACCTCACCTCAAACACGGATAGAAGATAGAGGAGCTGCTGCTGGGGAGATTTACTTATTTTAGCACATTTCTGTCATCAGTGACTCCAAAATCCCAGAATGCTCTGTGCATACGCAGCACACTCCACGGATACTAAAAAAGTAACGCGTTACACAAACGAAACCGTTCCTTTTTAAAAATGCAAAGCAACTTAATATTTCGTGGCTACAAAATCGGACTTGAAATATGTTACAGTAAGCTAAATGACGACTGATGAAGACCGCGGTCATTAGAAAAAAAAAATTAAATAACTCACTGTATTAACCTTTTCCCCGATTCGTGGTTTTCTTTTCCCGAAATGGTGCTAACGGAGGTCGACGACGTTCCACCAGGCATGAAATGCGAAAAGATACCCACCGATCGTTATTAGAAAATGTGACGTAACGGAGAACATGTCTTTGAGGATGATCAGCAAAGTCTAAAAGAGGGATCATAACGACACTTTTCTAAGCAATAAAGTATTCCCCACAAGCGGATGCTGACACTTACCACCGCTCACCGAGACCGGGAATCAGCCAATAGAGCGCCGCGCGGTCCCGCTGAGCTGAGCCGCCTCACTGGACTCGAGGCTCTGCTGCTGCAGCTGGAGGATGCGGTCCGCCGCTGGGGATCACAAGGAAAGTGTGAGCAATTCGTGGGTGACGATGAGAGATCCGGGCCCGGTACCGTCACAACACAGTTACATCACCCTTGAAGGACGGGGTTCGTCCGTTTGACGGGGAAGGATGGGGGAGATGGGAAAGGTACTGGGTGCTATCTCATCTCGGAGTCCATCAGCTCGGACCGTCCCTCCCTTTGTCCCCCCCCCCCCCCGCCCAAATCCGGCGCTCAGTCCTCCCGGAGCTCCGCTGGAAACACTTTCCAGGTTGTTGCCTTTTGTTGGGAAACCATGAAGCAGGGGCTGAGTCCTACTGGACCGAAGGAAAATGGAGACGGAAGAAACCTTCTAAAGTTTCCTTTGATGGGAGCGAGGAAAGACTACAGAAGAGATTTACAGACAAAAATCCTAATCTAGAGCGGGTTTACACAAATACTTATCCATCATGCGTTAACTCTGCAGATACATCTGGCTTTACTTTCCTCATATGCGTTTCATTTTCAAATTATTAACAGAACGATAAAGCAATACAACAGATGTGAATCTCCTTTCAGTCACACATTCCTCAGCAATGAAGTTGAAATCTTATGAATTGTGGGTCATTTAACCGCAAACTTATGACACCTTGATGTTATTAAAGACCAAATGTGCTTGGGGAGAAACCATCCACATATAAAATGCTTAAAGGCACAATGTCCGCTGTCTCTGCTGGCCTGTGACAGCATGGATCCTCTGCAGTGCAGTTTAAATGGGAATATGAATCTATCATATTCCCATGATAGAGCATGAGCATGTTGTGTATTCACAGTATCATGTGAATTTAAGCTCAGTAAAAACAGGGAGTCCAAAGTATTAGAAGCAACGAAAAAAAGTATTTCAAGTGAGGGTAAAAATTAAGGCTGGCTACAGTTATTCAAATGCTTCACTTAAGTGAAATTTAAAAATACATAAGTATTCTTAATGTATGTGGCTGCATAGAAAACATGTAAGGGCCTTGTAAAACATGATGCATTGTTAAATTTGTTGTCATTTTTATTTGAACCTCTACTACCTACAGCAATGACACTATGCACACATCCATACACCTTTAAAACAATTCCATCCTAAATATTGTAGAGTTTTTTTATTTGATACACATATTTAGATAATAATGCTTCAAAATAAAATTTTCACTTAGGACATTTTTAGGTAATTAATCCATGAGAACTCAGACCGATTTAATGGTAATGAACATTGTGGGGGATATGAAAATACCACATGCAACAAATTTCAAAGATTTGTGGTGTGAAATTGGGCTTTTGTTGCATTTTTTTATCTCCTTTGAAAATGAATCAGCTTGATTTTCTATTGGTTTGTGTAGGGCCATATACTTTATTTTTTTTCCCCTTCCATATCAATGTTGTTGATTAGGTTTTGCAACATGTTATGCAACAGACCTTTTTTTTTAGACTTGTCTTTATCAATTTGTTCAAAATATGTAGTCAGAATTGGTTGAAAGTAAAATCAAAACACGTTTTTAAAGCATTAATAACATGTTTCGATATGTTTTCAATAGCGCAATTGTTAAATTATCTAAACCAACATTTGATTACACAAACAAGTTGAAAATGACCACATAAAAAGCTGTATAAGGACACCTCCACCTTTGTCACCATGTTTTCATAAGAGTCTTTACTTTTCTGCGTTGCTACTTCCACGTAGGAGATTGGAATAATACATCCAAAATTGGTTGGGACTGGTAGTGTGGTCTACCGTTTTGTAGTTTGAACCAAACTTTGTACCAAATTTAATTTATTATGGTTCATACAAAAATGCATGTAAGCAAGTCCTAACTACATTTTGTGCTGTAGTGGAACAGCAAATACATTTCAATCTGATAATAGACGCACAAAATCTGTGAAGAACATGCGGCTCATAGATGTCCTGAAATCGAGTTTGCTGTATCAAATTAAGTCAGGTTTTTCGTCTCTTTTTTATGGAAACATCCCCAGCAGACGGTCCAAGTTGTAGTCACACGGCACATCTGGTCCTATATTTCGTTGCATACATTCACCAACCCAGGATGAACAGTATCAAGACATTATATCAATGATTGTGATTACCTAGCAAGCCTGGGATGTATGATTCATCACGAACAAGTTTCCAGACTCGTGCAAACAGGTTTAGGCCTGTGGGGTTGTCTGCCCTCTGACGCGTCAGGTGTGTCACTCATGCCTGCTACCCTCCTACACACCACATTTCTTCACTTCATACTAACAAATAGCCTTGCTTACAGGTGTTCAGCCTGAATTGTGTCCATAAGTACCCTTATGTGTTACACGCTTCGCTTGCAAACAAATATTTTAACGGACAGGAGATGAGTGACATGGCTTAATCTGTTACAGAAGAAAACGGTTGCTGTGATGGACGAGCAAAATGTTTTTGAAACAAAAAGAGCAAAAGAGAGCCGATGCATGCACCAGTGTTTTTCTGTGATGTGAGAGTGTAGTGTTCTTTTCAGAGTGTAAAGTGCAAATCTCACCTGTTTGTAATAAGATCTAGCTCCAGTCAAGAAATGGCATTTCTCTGCATTCCACAAATTCTGCTTCTCCAGGGGGCTGGATAAATGTTTTTATGAACACACTCACACAAACATCCCTCTCCTCTGTAAGAAAGACCATGCAACTATACCTAGGTAATCAATCATACCCAAAACAATCTCACTACGCGAAAACATGGCCAATAAATACACAAGACGTAAGAGATTCCTCCCGATAAGAAGGAGGAATCCACTTCTCCAACTCCCTCTAATGAAAACAGTCACAGTAAATACTCCAACTCACCAAACATAAAACAGGACTATAAAGCATGAAATGCTGTGCAAATACTGGTTTTAGCGCCGGTGGGTTACTTCCTGATATTTTATGAATCTCCAACTATAAAGTGGAAAATTGGTTGTCAATATCATGGATAACTAAATGTATGCTTCTCTCTTTCAACATATTCTTTAGTCTTTCAAATCTGTTTTCCTCAGTCAATCATTTTGTGCAAGTTTTCCTCCTCCCACTCTCTCACGGGGCTGCAGATGCTGAACCTGGCCCTCATTCCAAAACAGCGGGAGTTTGAGTGTCCCAGCTCATTAACACAGAAAATTACCTCCCAGCCCAAACCACATTTCATCTTTGCTAACACGCACACAGAAAAGCAGAGAGAGAAAGAGACTTTCCATATTTACTTTATTAAATACACACTCATTTCTCTTACATCAACATAATGTGTGCTTTGTCAGACATTAGTGTCAGGACGGGAATGAGCAGAAACATATAAAGTCACAAAATGGAATTTGAAAATTCATGGCAGATCCTTCTCATCTTTAGTCCTTTCCTACCGGTCCTGTAAATTAATACACACAAAAATCATGTAACAGGATGTATTAACACTGACAACAATGCATAATGGGACGTGCGCTCACCTTAACTATGCGACCATGAATCAGGTATGGTGACCTAAAATCATGCTGGCAGTTGGAGTATCCCATGCCTAGTCCCAGACCTGAACCAAATGAGACAGGCCATGTGCGACCTGAGGGAACAAAATAAATCTAAAGCATGTGCCTTCGAAAGGATCCAGCATTTTTCTTAAGGTAGAGCACTTACGTTTAAAGAGAAGGGCCGAGAACAAAACACCAACTCCGAGGCCAGTTACTGCAAAATTGGGGGAAAACAATGGCGTTATAAGGCCAGTGACTAAATAACAGATTTAAATGATTAACCTGAGTTAAAGTGATCATGTTTGATCCAGCATAAAAACTAGCTGGCATGGATGTAAATCTGTTCTAATGAGGTCAGCGGGGTGCTACGCTTATGCGTGATGCAAGATTTAGGAAATGGCATAAGTTAGCAAGACATTGCTCATTAGGAAAAGGAGAGAAAAAAGCATTAAGAAAGAAAGAAAAACGTAAAAGGGTTGTGACAGAGGGGGGTATGAGTAAAAAAGAGCAGAAAGCAGTGTCCACGAGGCAGAGGGCAGGAGAGGTGATGGGTCAAAGAGTATACTCATATGCACAAACATCATGTTTTGACCCATTATGGTAAGGCAGTAGGGTTGTCATTGGCACAGAAGGTGGCAAAGTTGTTTGAAGGTCTGAGCCTAGAGTAGGATCGTGAGGAGGAATGTGTTTGTGTGCTTAAGTTCACCTCGCTGCAGGCCACACCACACCCAACAGCAGGCAAGCCAGCACTGAAAACGCATTAAAAACAGCCATTTGTGCCCCCCCCCCTCGACTCTTAATTAAATTCAGGGAGCTATGCAGCATGACCGATTTGCCGAGACCAGAACCTTCAAACTGTTCACTATTACACAACGAACATATGTCAAACAAGACCACTTAAGATCCTGAATACCCTTATTATCTTTGCAGATCAACAACAAATCATTGTTCTCCCCACATCCATTTCAAGAAAAATATTCATTTAAGTTAAGGTTCTCCATCTGTTGCAGCCTCAGTCTTTCCTTTGCTCATCAGCCAGAGCATTACTGAAGCCTCTGATTTTCCACAGACAGTTATACACTAAAGGCATTGGCAAAATATGAGGGCAGATCAACATCTCATTTTGGCATTCTTTCTCTTTGTCTGGACATCTCCAAGGGGGATGGATTCTAACAAAAACATTTTTGCTGGAGTAGAATGAACTGTATAACCCACAGACCAGAGGATATGCAGTATGTTTTGATCCAAAGTCATTCCGCCCATCAACAAGCAGTTTTGAGAGGGTATTAGAGGTAGATGGTAGAAATGATAAATCAGAACTACTGAAACTGGCAGAAGCTGCACAGCCTCCATCAGTTAACTTTTCAACTTGATTTAATTTATTTTGAGGGAAAAAAATGTTCCCTTCTGGATTAGTTTGATAAAATCCAGATTTAGTTGTTAATTTGAGTTTGATATTTAGATTGATAGTAACATTTAGATACATGTTGGTTGATCTTTAACAGTTATCCAGTTTCTAACAAGCAAAAAATCAACAGGGTCTCCTGCCATGGGTTCATTTCACTGATGAAAGTCAAAGTTGTGTTATTTGAACTGATTATGACTTTTGGTCAAATAACTATGATCCCATGTGCTGGGCTCTCTAGCAGATGGTCTCTTACAGTGCTTTGAGAAAGTATTGAACCTATTTCTGATATGCTCGGCTTTTTGCTTGTGCTAAACCCGGAAGTCCAAACAATATCCAAGATGAATAAAAAATTTAATAATACAATACGTTTATTCAGTACCTTAATACGTATTGTGACAAGATATTTATCCTCCAACATAATAGATAGTTGCAACACCTTAAGCAGTAACACCTGAAACCAAATGTTTCCGGATGTGTCTGACATCACTGTGTTGCAATTTAGACCCACTCTTCTTTGCAGAACTTGTTTAGCGCAGCCCCAGTTGTGGGCTTTTCAGCAGGAACGGCTAGTACTACTCCTTTCTTCGAAGTTAAAAATAAAAATGAGTAATGTATTTTAAGAAGGACTGCAACCAACAACTATTTTGATAGTCGATTAATCGTTTCAATAACCGAACGATAATCTATTGATCAGATAGATCTGTTAAATAAAGGGGAGGTAAAAATAAAAATAAATATACAATGACTAAATGGCTCTTATTTTGCTATTGGCTTTTGAATCTAGCTTTAGATTTTTTTAGGCACATGCAAATGAACAATAAAAGATTAATTCTTCTTTCCAAAATGCCTTTTAATAAACAATACTGTTTTTATAACAGACTGTTAAACCAAACAAATAATAATAAAATAAACAAGGCTTGAAAAAAAAAAAAAACAGTCACCTTGGATGTTTTCTGTCGCGACTTTGTTGCCAAGGCGCTAATCTTTACTTTTTTCTTATTAAGCGTTGTCAGAGGCAATTCTATGATGTCAGCGACTAATTGACTATTAAATTCGTAGACGTTGATTATTTGTTGCAACCCCAATTTTAAGTGCGCTTATTTTGAAGGATTACACTGGATGTGACTAGGCTTGTTGGCTTTATGTAATGTGAGTGTATTCTGACCTGTTCAAATGAATATCCCCTTCGTCCTTAAACCAATTCTATGAATTTTTGGAGTGAAAACCATACTTTGTAAGCCTTGTTCACTCCATTATATGTTATATGTTGGATTTGTTCAAGAACTTCAGGGCTTGTGGCTGGCTCAGCCCTCCAGCTAGCTTTAGTCGGTCTGCTAATGTTAGCTTCTAAACATGTAATGTTCCTTTCATGATTCAATTTGATATGTGTGATTAAGTACGTTGTGCCGAACATTTTCAGGGGTCGATGCCTTATTTTGTCCTTACTTGGGTTACAAATTACGAGCTTTGTGTTTTCTGGTTAATTTGTGAGATGTTTGGAGCTGTGGTAGCTCCTGCTTTGTGTGTTTGCAACCGGCCTTAAGTGAGGCTGATCGGTCGATTGCCGATTTCATCAAACTAGGACTCCCGGCACCAATTAGATAGGAAGGCCCATCCAACTTTGCACCTCTAATTGTGAGTACTCCAATCTACTCCCAACGGCTTTTTATTCCTGGCTCAGACCCTGTTCTTTTGTTGTGGAAATGCAAAGGAGATCAGGCACCAGCTCCATATCAGTCCTGTAACTGTCTCGGTGTAAAAGTGATATTATTGTGCTCCAAGAAATGCCACAAAGCAGATGTTTTTCCTCCAAGCACATTTACTGCAGCAAAGCTAACATCATAAGTTGTCTGTCCGGACAGGTTGTTCTGCATCCAAAGTTTTTAAGCTTTCATGCATTTTTGCCACACAGTTTGTGATATTTCATATAAAATAAAAATCATGCAAATAATGATATTTTTGCTGTTCAGTTTGTGGTAACTATAGAATGATGAAAAAGTCAGAAGAAAGATGAGAGACTTGTAGGAGTTTTCTTATTCCACCACTTGCAGTCTTTCGTATAATTGGCCACATTTACCACATACTCATAAATACAGTTTAAAATTTTAACTATGTGTTGATGAGGGTTGAAGAGCATTTCCCAACATTTCACCGGTTTAGATATTTCAAGACACATTTTCATTCCACTTTCCAGCTGGAACCTGACCTGGTGGTGGATCAACTGCAAGTACAGATGGTTTACTTGGAAAAGGATAAACTGAAAAGCATCCTGTTAAACCACACTCAAAGCAAAAGTGGACCACCATCAACACGGACTGGAGGCAACTTATTACTAATACTGCCAAACCCCAGAGGTGATGGAAGTATTCTGTAATGGAGTCAGTGAACCAGTATTAAATTACATTTTAACATCACTACCTGACGATATGAACAGTTATATGGAATTTTTTTTTTTTCAAATCGTAAAAAATTACACAGTGCACATAAAAATAAAATAGGACAACTATAAGGCTACGTTAACACTACAAGCCCTTTTGTTCAAGTCAAGATCAGTTTTTGTTATAATGATGGTTCACATCCATTATTTCAAAGTGACCTTTATCCATCACTTATGTGAATGCACCAGTCTTCCAAAACGTGACGGGCAAGTTGGTACCTTTTGCACCGTCATCTGCCGAACCAACAACTAAACCCATCCTATATATGAAACAATTCATAGTATTCAAACCAAAGTGGGCGGACTAGTAGCGAATGTATTCTTGACATATTGGTCTGGAGGAATACACTGGCTCAAGAAGATCCGTCTCTGGCTAAAAGTACACCGATTTACCCTTTACCAGATATAAACGTGGGTTGCCCTAAACAGTAACTGTAGCTCGTATCAAAATAGAATGTTGTATTTTAAGTCCGTGTATTAAACTGCATATCAACGTTGGTTATATCATCTCAGAGGACAACATGAGTGTTGACCTCAGTGAACTGTTGTGGAAGGTGTCGCATGGATAACTGATTATTTTTCGTAGAGAAGGGAGTTCTACCGGGTGTAATATATTTTTTACAAAATGAAAACTCAACAGAAAAAGGCATTATACAGTTGTAAAGAAATTAACCTGTTTTCACGATTGTATCAGCAAGACAGCGGTCCCATCTCCGTCCATAGTCGTCAGCCATGTTTTCAACCAGGAGTGAACGAAGTCCGGGAAATATCGCGAGATAAGTCGACAATATACCGCCACTGTCACGTGGATAATTTCTGACATATTATTTATGCCTTACCTTTGGTCAGCAAATAACATTTGTCGCGGCAGGTTACCGCTATTTTAAATATTATTAAAATTACTCATCCAAAAATCGTCAGTGGCAAAAGAAAAGTCTGAACTACTGACTTCAGACATAATGATAATAACAATAATACTTTATAAATAGTATTAATAAATTGCCCAAAAATTGTTGTCACTTTCTGATAATTAATTAACCGGTTATTATATGATTAGTTCAAACTTTATAGTGAGTAGTACCTATTACAACAAAAGTATAAATCAATTTTTAAATCGTATGCAAGCATTTACATTGACATAAACCACCTGATTTCCCACATGTCAGGGGATGTACCATGAATTGATTGAATATCTATTAAGTGTGACCTCATAACACATCACACGATATATGGAAAAAGACTCTATTAATCACCACATGAGAAATGTAGGCGTTTCAGCAGCTCCAACATCTGTAAAGTGACAGTATGAACAGTAAGATAAAATGATATTTTCTACGAGCAACGTAAAGAGGGAAGGTGAGGACTATTGAGCATCAGATCCACAAACCAAAATGAAACTGCCAGCAATTTTGCATCATGGAAGACCAAGCCATGAAAAGGAAAGGGCTGACTTGAAGAAAGTCACAGATCTCTGATCATGGCAGTACAAGTACAAGAGCAGGCCCTATGCTCCAGATCCACAGAAACAGACAGGACAAAAGGGGAAGGCATTGCAAAGATACTGCTGAAACAGTCCTGCACATAGTAGCAGAGTTTAAGATGTTAGCTGGAATGGTATACACAGAGGTATAACCAGAGGTGGCAATCCCAACTAACAGTCACATTAGGAAGAAGGAGTATGAAAAGATCGAGAAGTATCAGGGTTTCAAGGAGCAGCTAGAACAGGTATGAAAAATGAAAGGCAAAGTGGTGAGGATTGGTACTCCATAACTGGAAGAATGGATGGCTCCAGCAGATTCGAGGTATCTCACTCTACCTCTCTTAAAAAAACAAGAAAAAAAGGAGTTTCTCATAAAATCAAAACTTTATTCTTGTAAAATTACCACTTTTGTCCTTACTAAATTGCATCCCATCTTAATTCTCATCATGTCATTTGTTTTGTATTATGATGGTGTTTGTTTGACAGTGTGGCCCTAACTCCATCTTACAAGGGGAAAAATTGCTACAAAGAAGTTTGAGAACCACTGAACTATAAAAATTATGTTAATGATCTTAGTTTCTGACATGATGGGAAGTTTATTAAAAGAGAAAGATTGTGTGCATCAAATTCATATAAGTTGTTACTATAAATGGCTGGAATAAAGTAAATTGTTTAGTAGCTCGGTTACTCTTTCTGCATAAACTCTGCTCTCTCTGGCTCAATAGTCACTGCACACTCCTCTCTTTCCATACTTGGCAATGCCTTTCTCGCTCCTCTTCTATTGGCTGCTGCAGGAGAGCCCCGAGTGACCCGGACATGCAACTGAGGCCTGCTGTCTCACTGCATCCTCCTTCCTGTAGCCCTGTTGAGGAAGTGATTTTCGCTGACAGGGCTCGGTTCACTGAGGGAGAGGCGGCCAAAACATCTACACTAAAAATCAACAGGAGACGAGCGGAGCGACCTGTCGAACCCCAGTAAGGCTAAGGTGTAGCGTCATTGGTGAAATTGTACCCCCCACCTACCCCGCTGAGACGCTACGAACATGGTAAGGACCTAAGCAGTGCTGCTGGCTGGGGACGGGCTGAAAGGTATTCGGTGGAGCTACTGCTAACTAAGCGTTAACGGTTAGAGCTGCTAAGCTAGGCTAATGCTACTGGATGGTAACCTGAGAGCAGCAGTAGGGGATCCAAGCCTATAAATATCAGTTGCTTATTTGCAATGTTTGTAAAACCTATTTGTGGCGTATGGAAATGAATTAGCTCGGCGTCTAAGCCAGCAGCTGTCTGTTTCATCTGGCCAGCTAGCAGCTTGCTGTTAGCCGGGCTAGGTGCCCCGCAGGCATAAAGTTAGCACAGGATGTTTTGGATGTGACACAAGTTAGTGAATAGTGTTCATGGTGTGTCCTAATATGACGTGTACACAGACATGAAGACCCACGGTTGTGCACTTCACACGCACACTCTAAAATAGTCCAAGCCTATAGCTAAAATAAGACTGCTCGCTCCTCCTATTCCTAACATGTCAGTTTTTCCTGTCTTGCGAGTTGGTTGACACTTAATGGTTTCTCTGGGAAATATTAACATATCGTACCAGCCATCATTTTTCGATTGTTATTGCTTTTTCTTGAACATTTCTTATCACTATCACTTATCACATATGGCTGTTGCAGCACTGAAACTTGTCATGTGTTAATACTTAACATAAACCAATATTCCACCATTCTATAGCATAATTGGGAACAATCTTATGCTTCCACAACGTTTATAAAAGTGTGTTCAAAACTAAGTTTTCACAATGATTATCATAACTTTCTGATCACAATTATATGAAATAACTACAATCATTTTGTGTAATAGTTGTGCATTTATCTGTGTATAAACTGCTAAATAAAGCAGAAATGGTATATTGCCTTTTTGTTTTCCATATTTTGATGTTTGACTAATGCTTGGTAATGACATAATTCTGTCTCTCTTATTCCGTTGTGAGTGGAGACCTAAATTCTTAAAATCTTTCACTTTATTTATTGTTTAGTTTAACTTTTCAATGTTCATCTGGTGACGTGATCATTTTTGTATCATTCAGTCAGAAAGCCAAAGAACACACTGCGGTGAGCAAAATTTTAGTTTGAAGCCAAATGGTAAAGGTCTTGTCAAATTTGCAGCAAAAAGTTGATGGTTGAAACGACCAATGCCATAATGTATTGAAATCTCTGTGTGTTTCACCACTTCACACTGGGAAAGATGGCTTTTGTCGCTGGTCCTTCAAGCTGATTAGCTATAACTGAGGCTTTCATACGAGTCTAAATATATAAACATCAGCTATAACATCAACACCACTTGCCTAATAGCGTTGGTCCTTATTTGCCACCGAAACAGTTTGTTATGCAATCTTTCTTCTGGCACCTTTATGTGATGACAAACATTGACTTTTCTCCGCTGTTTGTTCTACAGTAGCTCTTCTGTGGGATTGGAGAACACAGGCTTGTCTTTGAGTGGCCTTAATCCTGTCACCAATTACTAGTTGTGCTTCCTTTGTAGGTGCTAAAAACTGCAGACTAAGAAGAATTTAGTGGGCAAAATTGTAATGATCTAATCAGTTATTCTGAACACAAGTGCGTAGTTGTAATGTTATGACTGATTGGTTGCCAATTAATGTCTTCTTCATAAAATGCCTTGTACTACAATCATGGGATAAAATAGGCAGCATGAGACACAAATATTTCAATGATTTCAAGATTGTGACAGCCCTACTCATGACCTAAATTGTCTAATGTCGTACTTGGGACAAGCAGCTGGTCTTTCTCCTTAGTCGCCCACTCTCTTCAGACTCACCTCATCCATCGTGCTGGTTCAGTCTCTCGGCTTTCCCCCTGACCCCAGAGGTTGTTGGTTAGAGCCGGTGTTTATACAGAGACAGGAGCCCTGGTAAACACAGAGTCAAGGAGCGCAGGTGTCTGATGGAGCAGACTGATTCATCAGCTGAGAGAGATTGTACAACAGGCAGAAAGCAACTTTGAGGAAGGGTAATGGTAAGGGAGATTTTGACTAGAAACCTTAGTTATTTTCAATGTTTATAAAAGGGGGGGTTATCTCTTTTATAACATACCATCATCCTACGACCAATAGGCAGCTGTCCGAGTATACTCTGTTAGGTTTATGAATTTAAGACGGGGTTTTCTTTCTTTTTTTAACACCAAAAAAGATAGTTAATTGAATAGATAAAATAAATTACAACTAATATGGCGGTAGTGAAAAAAAAAATCCCATAGATATTGTAATTTTTATATATTGATGACAGCAATTTAAAATTATTTTCAGCACAAAAAAGTCTCTTTCTTGTTGGGTTTGAATGAGCTTTATTACAAACTGTTTGTTTGATAAACACTTTTCTGTTTGTAATAGTAGCCATTGGTGCATTTATCGGGTCAGGGCAACCTTTCTTCCTTTTGTGACTGTTGTACCAATGCAAGGGATCATAGTCAACATTAGGTTTAGTTTCGCGAAAGGAATTCTAAAACAGCGACTTTAAAGTAAATTGGAGCACTGTAACATTACTGCAGCATTTTGTAATTACTGGATTTCTGAGGAAATATGTTTTTACCTGTATTTCTGTAATAATAGTAATAAATAATAATACATTTTATTTATAGAGTGCTTAACATAAATACTCAAAGCTACTTGTGGCGACATAAGCCAAATGAATTGTTGCATTGATGGCACTATCTGATAATGCCCAGATGAAAATTAATGAGCCAAAGCTAATTTCTTCCTTAGAAACAGGTTTTGTCACTCTACTGCCTACATCGTCGGCCACATTCCCTTCTTACATGTTGTGGCTGGTCTGTCCTCCCCAACTCACTAATAGCCTAATGCTTACTGGAAAGTTGGGGGAGAAACCCACAGGGGGAGGCTAGGCTTTGCCACAATGAATATGTTTAAAAATTTTCCTTAATTAAATTCCTACTTAAAAAACATTATGACATTTTACATTACATGAATCCAAAATACATTGCGCAATATAAAGCCACGGTTAAATCCCTGTCTTCTGAGGAATGTAAGCTACCGGATACAACATCCAGGAATAAACATCTGCAGGGGTTAAAAGAGGGGGGCCTGATGCCTCACCAACTGGAGTTTATTGGGAACACTGACCCATTATGAAACATGTCGAGGGGCTAGGAACATAACAAGTTTCAGTAAACAACATAAATATGTTACCAAAAAAGGAATTGCCTTAGTTGGATTGAAGCCTCTGAATTGACTTAAGGGTCATTGGTCGTAGACACTGATGAGAGTGCCGTTTTTAGCAAAGCACACACATTTTGGGGTTTCTCACTATTGTACAAAACTGTCCCTCAGTTCCCACACTCATTTATTCTTTGTGTACTTTTATGTTTATGTACTTATAGATGCATCAAGATCTATTTGATTCAGCCCAGTGGGTGCGTTGACTGATCACATCGTCAATTTGCACAGCAGAAAATAGGGAAAACCATGTGAGCTATTAAAAATAATTAAAAGGAGAGAAAACTTTTAGACATCATGAGATATTCATTCATGAGGGGAAAAGAGGTCAACACTTCACTGTATGTAGGACTTCAGTTTAATAATCACCATGCACTTTTATTTTTACCATAATAATGTGTTTTCATACTTCAATCAAAAGACCATATTCCTCCTAAAGCTTTTCATTATTGATTAATGAAAGCACTTCATAACCTCTTTTTAGAAAGATTTTATTTCAATAAATCTTAGCATATCAAATGTTCGGATTATTTTCTGCATTAGATAATTCATTTTTGTTCATAAAAATAGAAATAGGGGCTTAAACAGTAAATATGAACTCTTTTCTAATCATTCCTCTCGTTGAAACTAGCCAAATATAGAGACCCCTTCTCAATGCTCTTTTAGTGGAGTTCGAAATCCACAGTTCTTGATCTCTACATATATCCGTTTCCGGGTTTGTCTGAAGACCAAGTAATGCTACGATGATGTTTGAGTTTATCAAATCGAGTGTTTGACCTCCAAAGTTAGTCTGTTTGGTAAAAAGGTGTGTTTTGTTGAACAGGCATAGACGGATAGTACATTTTGGACTCTTATGGTTAGATCTTCCCAGTCAATGCAGGGCATGTAAACCGTTGTTGATACTGAACTGTAAATATTTTGCGTGTAAACAGTCATGGAGAGCAGCAACTTTTAGGTAATTAGGAACTGCCAAATGAGTTCATGTAAACTGCAGTTTTTTTTAAATGGACATTATCTTGGACCTATGTCCTTTTTTATTGTTCATTTTCTTGGACAAACACAAATAGGAACGTCCAGACTCTTTCGACAACACACATCCTGTGTGTACCTGGGGGAAATTAGTAGTGTAGTGAAGCTTTTATTTTCCATTAATTATAATCTTCTAGCACAGATTAATAAGTGTTTTCTCTGCTGGTAATGTGTTTCAGAGTGAACAACAGCTCGACTGTGCCCTTGACCTGATGAGGCGTCTGCCTCCTCAGCAGATCGAGAAGAATCTCAGTGACCTCATTGACCTGGTGAGTTATTGTCTGCATCTTGTTGTCAGATTTACTTACAGGTTAAACACATACAGATGCTAAGGGATATCTGCCCACTGGAAATAATAAATAATTCTGAATGCACTTTAATGCCTGACTCTGTTCTTGAGCACATCTGCAGTCTGTTTAGTAACGCACTAAACAGGTGTGTGTCTTTGGATGGGTGGACCATCTGTGGTTTCACCAGTGTTAAACCGTTTCTTGAACTGTTCTATGCAAGTGTGGCAGTTTCTTCCCTTGAACAACTTAAATGCTTCTTCTATTTGTTTACTCTCCATATTTATGGGTTAAAAAAAACAACCTTATTTCTGAGTTGTTTTATTTAAATTTTTGGTCCGCTTAACACAGCTTTAGCCAGCTGAGTACAAAAAAAATTTAAAGTTAAGCCAGGCATAAATCAAATCACACTTTATCAGTGTTTCCATGGATTCCTTTACAGCCAGACCTGCTGAGCTACCTCCTTCCCCACTTTTGGACTCTCTCTCCATGGCATTGGCGCTCTCTTCACTCATTTCTCTGTATCTAGTTGTTAGTGACCATTAACAGCGATCAGTCACACCTCCTGTCAGGCACTTTTTAGCTCAGCCATTTCTGCTTAAACTCTCCCTGGCAATTCAGACTCACCTGAATTCACCTCTTTCCTTCCTGCTTTTCCCACATTTCTCCTATCTCCTCCCCGCTGTTCTCCATGTTACCCCCACAACAGAGTCCTCCCACACTCTTGTGTGTCCCCTGTCCAACTGATTCTGAGCTGTCAGGTGTGTGAATGTCAGGGGTTTCTGATGGAAAGGCGCAAGCATGTTGATCTAAAAAAACTTGTACTCCCTTATCTTCTAGATATCATATTTCCCATTTATGTTTTATTCCTCCTTCACTCTGTAACCTCTGTGTATTCAGTGAATCCAACTCTTGAAAAACAAAAATTGAAGATAATTTTTTTTCAATTTAAACTACTGATGCAGCCTTTAGCTTTAGCCGTCAATTCTGTTATTCCAGTAATGCAAGTTTTAAGTTAGTTGTTAAAGGAAGTCTTTATTGAAAAAAAGAACATCCTGTGTCTCTTTTTAATACTTACTAAAAAAAACTTTATCAGGTATTGGAGAAGTTGAATTGTGTTAAAGAATTGCAGCACATTTGAAAATGCTTTTTCTGTCTGTTTCTGTCCAGGTTCCGAATCTATGTGAGGACCTCCTCTCGTCTGTGGACCAGCCACTGAAGATTGCAAGGGATAAGGTGGTGGGGAAAGACTACTTGCTGTGTGATTACAACCGAGATGGCGACTCCTACAGGTCGGGTTTTATAACCACCACTTATTACAATGTCACATTCTCATCCTGTCCTTTGATGCCGGCTCATCCCTTTATACAGATTCCAAACAGACACAGTCGCCTGCCCAGAGGTGGAACAATATTGACCCTAATTACAGCTTTTAACAAATATGCTTCATATCAGGCTGCCAAAAAGATGCAGCAGCTCTTTCTTGAATTGACTGTATTGAAGGCACTATGTACAAAAAAAAAGAACCCCCGACTAAATTATGATAATGTCTTTCACTTTTATGGAATCTAATGACTGAAGTAGAAATATGAAATAAATATATATATATATATATATGTATATATATGTATATGTGTATATATATATACATATGTATATATATATACATATACATATATATACATATATATATTTATATATATGTATATGTATATATATATATGTATATGTATATATATATGTATATGTATATATATATATATTTATATATATATGTGTATATATATATATGTGTATATATACATATATATGTATATATGTATATGTGTATATATGTATATGTGTATATATATATATATATATATGTGTATATATATATGTGTATATATATATGTGTATATATATATGTGTATATATATATATGTGCGTGTATATATATATTATATGTATATATATATATATTATATATTATATATATATATATATTAGTTTAGTTTATTAGATATTTCTAATTCAGTATATATGTATAAACTATGTACTGCTACTAGCCGGTTCATTGATCGACACCAGTTAGATCAAACACATTGTTAAATTTTAGGTAATACACATATTGGACTGAATTATCTTATCTTCTTTCATCCATTAGATCCCCGTGGAGTAATAAGTATGAACCTCCTATTGATGATGGTGCCATGCCTTCAGCACGCCTGAGGAAACTTGAGGTTGAAGCCAATAACGCCTTTGACCAGTACAGAGACTTGTGAGTAGCTATCAAGAAATTTGTAAGTTTTCAACAACTGATAATAAGTAAAGCTCTCTCGTGACCTCTGATATTTGTTGGGGGTTTTCAGGTACTTTGAGGGTGGTGTTTCCTCTGTGTACCTTTGGGACTTGGATCATGGCTTTGCTGGAGTTATTCTCATCAAGAAGGCTGGAGATGGATCCAAGAAGATCAAAGGGTGCTGGGACTCCATCCATGTGGTGGAGGTTCAGGTGAGAATCAGCTGATATGAAATAGGTTGACATTCCAACTTTCTGCTATTCTCTGCGACTTTTTACTAAAAAACTATTAATGTTTTCCTTTTTATATTGGCTTTATCCATATTGGCAAAACAGACTGTGTAGAAAGAAAAATGGATGACTTGGTGCGAAACCTCTTAGGGAAGGTTCTTCATCCTTAAAAATAGATATTGTGACATGTTCTAAAAATAAGACATTTTTATAAAAAGTGGTTAAAGAGTTTTTTCAGATTTATTTTGTATTTCGGGGTCGGAGACGGCTATTTTAATCCAGCAGAGGTGCCTAAAAAATAGAGTTAAAATATACACAACCTGTGCCTGGTGTTCGTAGGTGATGATTATCATTGGTGACATGTAGGAGATCAATCAATCTTCATACAATTTAAAACTTGTCAGTTTATATTGTGTTGCCTTGTTGCTTGTGTTGTGTCTCTTGTGTGAGCAGGAGAAGTCCAGCGGACGGACTGCTCACTATAAACTCACCTCCACTGTCATGCTGTGGCTCCAGACTACTAAGACTGGATCTGGCACCATGAACCTTGGTGGCAGCCTTACAAGACAGGTACGGTGTTGAACTACATAGAAAGCCATTGTTGGTATGTCTGCCCATTCTGCCATCATATGTGAACTCAGTTTGGTTTTCCTCCTCGCAGACGGAAAGAGATGAAGCAGTTGGAGAGTCATCACCTCACATCGCCAACATTGGCCGCCTTGTTGAAGTTAGTATTACTGCTAATATCCTACTTGTTTAACGTTTTTTAACTACCCACATTAAACCATTAAAATAACTGCAGTATTTTATGTAATATTTTATAGGATATTAAATTTTCCATATTTAGATTAATCAGCCAGTTTATTTGTGAAATACCCTCAAATAATACTCACCATTATTGGTCACTCAAATCAAGCTGAATGTGTTGATATTTGGCTTTACAGGGTCAGTGATCAAATCCTCCTAAAGTGAAGTCTCTGTGAAATCTGACCTCTGCACAGACACAGCCAATCAGAATGCTAATGAGGTTTTAGACAGCTGACTGATCCATGGAACAAACTTAAGTAATGATGCCATGTTTACTTTCTCTTTCAACTCAGATGAGTCCTGTCATATCTCCTTGTCACAGTCAGCTAATGTCATACTACATCATAATCACCACATTACACACACCTCCATATCTAGTAAAAAAAAATGCAATCAAAGAATGTAGCCATTGGTTTATGAAAAATTGAAAAATAAATCCTGCTTTACAAGTTGAAAATGTCTTAATTTCATTTAAGGATATGGAGAACAAGATTCGCTCCACACTGAATGAAATCTACTTTGGCAAAACCAAGGACATTGTCAACGGCCTAAGGTAAAGTTTTATGATATGTTTGAAATAACTGGACCAACTTCTCTTTTTGCAGCAAGTTCAGGCCGACAGGATCTGCAGAGGGTCTGTACTAATTGTTTCAGTCTTAAAGACAGGAGAGACCATGTTCTTCTGCTTTCATATTTTTTACTTTTCAAATAAATATATTTTCCTCTTCTGCCAATTTCTTTCAATTCAGTCCGATATGTATATACAAACAGATCATTTTCAGTTGCATTCTTTTTTTATTCAATTCATCTCCTTTTATCCCTCTCCCTCTCTCTCTCTCTCTCGCTCTCTCGATCCTCTCCTTCCAATCTTATATTTTATTGACTTTTTCTACTACTATTTTGCTTGCAGTCTGTCCTCCATGTCAAACCTTCTGTCATCTCTCTCCCCTTGTTGCCCCTCCTACGCTCCAGATCTATTGAGTCTTTGCCTGATAACCAAAAGTACCGGCAGCTCCATAAGGAGCTGTCGCAGGTCCTCACCCAGCGTCAGATCTTCATTGACTAGGGTCAGAGGTACATCCTGGCATGAAGAAGTGTGTGTAGCTCGTGAATATCTATCAGTAAGAAGGGGAATGTGTTGCTTACTGCTCCGACGAATGTGCTCATCTAACTTGTAGGTTATAGCTGATTAAGATGGATACTGAATTTTCAATGTTACTACCAATTTTGAAATTGGAGAATTACATTTATTTTCATAATAATACATAGTACGGACATAAGATTTTTTTAAACTAATATTTTGTGATACAGATAAAAAAAACTGCTTATGCCTAACAAGTAATGGAGACATATCTGTCTGAGTGTGTGACTGAACCTGATATATACATATCATGCATATTTGTATTCACCTTTCAGTTTTGGAGATTGAGCAGCTGTGTAGGCATGTTGGGCCGGTTTTGTTTACCTTTTAATCTAACTGTGAGGGGAGCACACACTAACCATGTCAGACTATTTAAAGAAGCCACCACCTCAGATGTTTTGCCCAAATAAGGTTTTCTGGAATGTATTTATTTTGGCCATGTCCTATCAAAGGAGAACACATTTTCAGAACAGTTTGTTAAATCACAGTATTGAAATAAAAAATAACAGAAGACTATGACTACCATTTAAGTATTCCCTGACTCTCTGTTACTAAGTTGATACAAACAGGTCGAAGATTTATTTTATTTTGATTTTATAAGTACACATACATTTTTCACTCTATTTAACATCTTTAAGTACCATCATGATAAACAAAGTTTAAATATAAGACTGGTGGCACTGCTGCTAAAATATAATGAAGGCATATGCAGTGCATTTTTAAACTGTGGCAATTAATAAATGTTGGTTTAACTTGTCTGGCATGTTTGCATTGAGTATACATTTGGTGTGTGATGTGTTCTGAAAAACTAATACTCTCAAAGATATGGATTTTAATGAGGAACTTACAGACTGTGTTTTTAACTTTTTTTTGTCTATTTTACCATTTCTTTTTATGATCTTGCACCCACTGAAGAGGTATTTTCCTCTCTCTTTTTTGTGCCCTCTCCACACAGGAGTGTTCAGGGTCTGGCTGAAAAGTCAAAGCAAGAAGCTATGAGGGTCAACCTGGTGGACGCAATCAAACGCAAGCATAACAGCTAGAGATACTACTGTTGTTTTTCTTCTGTCTTCTCTCACTCTCTCAGCTCATCTATGCCAATGTTTCTGTTTCTTTATGTCTCTCCCTCCATGCCTGTTTCAGTGCTGCACTCTTGTTTATGTGTGGAAAAAACAAAAAGGAGAAAATGCTTAGCTTTTTATTTTTTTCTGTTTTTTGTCAGGTTTTGTTTTCATGCATCTCGTCTACCATGAAGCCATTCATTCATGCTCCCTCCGTCTCTCACTCACTCTTCTCTCGCTCTTCTAACACAATTTATAGATATAATTAAAGTATTACCACGGCTAATGATAATCTTGGAGTCTGAGGGTCATTCTAGTAATAATCCCTGATATTCTCACAACTGACCTGTCCTCAGTCAGTTTCTGATGAGCCGTCACTCCCCTGTTCTTCCCCTGTAACAAGGAAACAGACTGTGCTGTAGGTGATATGTTGGTTTGGCGGGGCTGTCTTTATCAATTTTGTTTCTTGCATCTATTTTTTGTTTCAGACACCCCCATGATATATTTGTATAGAAATATTGCTGTCCGTGTATATCTGACATTATTGTTGGCAATGTAAACGCTGTGAACATGAGGGCAGCCTTCAGTTTGCGTTGGATGGCTTTTATCCTTTATTCCATTCTGTCCATTTGTGCATGTGAGCCTTTGTGGGAGCATGGGGCTGTAATGAGTGAAGTTGCTGACTCATCAAACTTGGGGTGGACTGTTATAATCACCGGGTGATTACACCCACATTATCAACCCTAAACTCTCTAGACTTTGTTCAACAGGTCGCCTCCACCTCTGTTCTGTTTACTCAACCTTCTCTCGCCTCACCCACTTTGTCTTTGTTGGGGGTCACAGTTTTGTCTTTGTGTCTCAGTGGAAACTATGACTGTTTCCATCTTGGAGGGGAATCTTTTGTTTTATTTTTGTTTGTTTTTATTTTGTAAAGCTTATGATTCATATTGTATTAGAGCCTCCAGCAACAATAAAAACAGTAAAAAGCCATTCTTTTCTTTCTTTTTTGTATCATGCATTTCTTAATGTATAGGAACATGCAGGTAGTGAACAAAATAAAACTGCATTACCATTTTAAATACTGCCAGTAAGCAAAATCCACTTTTAAGCATTTACAAGCTCTATATGAAGCCATTTTGCTCATACCTAACAATTGATCTCGTGCTCTGGGGAGTACTTCAGGGAGCAGGCTTAGCAAACTCTGAGTTTGTTCCTGAGCTGTAGCTTGACCAAACCTAAGATGAGATAATTTTCCCCACAACTGCTGATCTGAGTTGGCTCAAACTATTCTAAGTTTGTAAACTCCGAGTTAAAACTGTGCACGAGGGCGATCAAAAGCCATCATCAATGGAGCTCAGATACTTTGATTCACAATGGTAACCAGTGAGATGATATGGTCTATATATATATATATATATATGTAGTTATAGTATATGCCATACTTCAAGCCATTTGAGCAGTAAGTTTTAATGTACTCATGAGTTTAAATGTATTGAAAGGAGAGACATCTGGTGCTGGAGGGCATTGCTGCCTCATACACAATGCCTGCATTTTGTGTTAGTTTATTTTCTCTGAATATCGTGTGTGAAAAGGTGGCGGAATGATAGTGAACAGGTTTTAATTTTCACTTATGGGCACAAAGCACACGTATAAGTAGCTGAAAATTAAATAGACATGCATCATTTATTCTTTGTAGACATAGAACTCACTGGAGGAATTGTATATTTCATCTGGGATGCTTCGGGATTCCCCGAACCAACCAGGTTGAACCAGAGAGGGTTTTGTGACATCTGCATGGACTGCTGCCACCGCGTCACCCGACCTGAATAAACTTGATCAACGTCATGGGGTCATGATTATACCTCAGTTTTAAACATATTCATATTATCACTGTGGCTATTTTTTCAGTAATATCAATATCAAATTTTTGCAAATGTTGAGGAAGCATCCGTTTTGAAAAAACAAACGGGTTAAGTAAAACTCCGCCAAGGTTGAAGAAAAGTAATGCAGATTTCTCCAATAATATCTGAGTTATTGCCAGCGTCTACATCTACTTACAACTCCAGCAGACTCTCATAGTATCTCTCAAATACTCTGGAACAGGTTGTCTCCTTCGCTTTCCACTTCAGCGCCTCTGTTCAGCACACCAAGACCCTCAGTCCCCTACTGCCGTCAATTTATTAATGTGACAAGTGCGTAACACGTCACATCTGACAGCTCTGCTTCCGGCTCAAAAGGAGGAGGAGTTTGGAACAATCTCAGGGTTTATTATAGATGATCTGCCAGCGAGCAGGTTAGGTTCAAAGGTTACTGCAGTTACTGACTAGGCATTCATATTTTCCCACTTTCTGGAACTGAAGGTTCCAGGAGGGAAGGTATCTGGTCTTTTTGGAGTCTCAAGCTGATGTCCTTGAGAATGCCCCTTTCTGGGACTCTGGTTCTCCTAAGCCACTTCAATGCCCATTATGGCAATGGTGTAGAAACCTTGATGGGCAAGATTGGGAGAAGTGGTCTGTCTGGTCTAAACCAGAGTAGTGATTTATTTTTGGACCTCTGCATGTCATGGATATCCATAAAAAAACAAAATGTTTGAGCATAATTGTTGAGTATATGATGGCTCAGTTTTAGATTGATTGCAATTAAATCCCCCCAACGAGCAGGACTCGTTGGGGGGATTTATCTCATCTGGTCTGGGAATGCCTAGGGATCCAGCCTTTAATGGTTTGAGGATTTTTATTTCCATCGATCGTTCTTACATAATTTTGTTCTAAACTAATTATGCAATGTATATCAATAAAGATTTTCAATTTGAATGTTTCTTTCATCGAGATCTGGACTCTTTTTTCAGTGTTCCCTTAATTTTTATTGAGCAGTGTATATCTTCTTCTTATATGCTTTTGCTGGCAGGTGGCAACATCACAGTCATTTCATGTTGACATGATGATGAACAATTGAACAATTTTCAAATGAACAAATTGAACAATGGAGTCATGACTTCCTGTTTCATTGCAAATGAGCTAACTTTGGTCACTTCTGTAATCATACAGTTTAAGTTATTCAAAAACTGTTGATAATTATTTTTATTAAGGTGTGGATATTACACCATTATTATGGTATTAAATAGACTTCCACAATAATGTCAAAATGGCTGACCCCAAGTTGGGTTTAGTTCATGGTGCCAAGAGACGTTCATGTAGATTTAATGAAAACTCTCAATAGCCACATTAAAGTTGCATCAAGGTGTTATGGCTTCACTGGCACAATTTGAGGTCAGTATGGTCAAACCGTTAGTAAAATACATCAGACATTGCCTGTTGTTACTAGGTGGGCCATATGTTTAACACCTTCAGCACTATAGACCCACAATTATGCTGCCCTCAGAGAAGATAGTGACTCTGTAGACAGGCTGCTGTAGTACTAGATAACCAGCCCATATTCAAAGAAACGATAACATTTACTTAGTGTAGGGAAGTGCTCAAAATTAGGTTACACATCATCATCAAGAAAACAAAAAATGCCATCAAATGTAGGATTCAACAAAGTTTCTGCTGGCATAAATGACATGCCATCAGGCGTACTGGCACCATCAGACCACTGAATCTGGACCTCATTAACACGTCAACACTGCAAACATTTTCAGCAAGCAATAATCAACAACTATGTAGGACACGTAAAAATTAGACACACCAAAGCTGCTCCTCAACTGTATAGAGTCTGCCCTCCTTTATTTCTTTAGAAAAGAGACTAATAACACAGCCTTCAAGAACACAGGTGCGTATCACTACGATACGTCAGTATGGTCAACTGGCTAGCAGAGTACATGAAACATGTTCTATTTCTACTAGACGATGCCATGGATATTTCTGAATTTATCTGTGTGACTGTTTTCAAGCCATGGCTCTTAGTCATCAAGGGAAATTTGGGGGCAGATTTGACCATGGACAGTAAAGTTATAACAAGTTCCTTTTTCATGGCCAAAAATTTAAATTCACAAAATTGCCACGGCTCCACCATTCGAAAAAATTTCAGAATACTGACATTGAAGCTTCATCAAGGTGTAGTGGTGTTCTGACCGAATTTCTGGCCAAATTGCAAGAGTAGGTGTATGTCTAACTCAACAGTGGGTAATGTTCTGTTGCCACCAGATGGTGCTATGTGTACACTTGGATTTCTACGTGCAGCTGTCTTAATGTCAGTTCTCCATACGAAGTTTGGGGCAGATCAAACAGAGTGTAGCGAAGCTTTAACAAAATTCCTATTTCATGGTGAAACTATAAAAAATTCTGTGTTGGATAAGCCTTACAATCTAATATTAATTTGCAATCTGCTGCTAACCCAAGACCAAAATTTCCACAAAATTGAATTGCAATCAATCTAAAACTAATTATGTTCTCCTGCTCATAAACACAAAAACACAAACCGATGGCACCAATCATTTAAGTTCCTAAAACTTTCTTTCGCAATTGGAATTAGAAGAGTTTTCTTTTGAAAGAGTTTTGGGGGAAAAAAGCGTTTAAGTGTATTCAATTACAAATAAAATCTGAAGTTTGAGGAATGTCTGCCAGTTAATGAGTAAACCATTTTGGAGCTGGGAAACCTGCTGGGTAAAAATTGTCACTGAAATATGAGCGGTTTGGCGGTTGTTATATACCACTACGTAAAAATATCCAACATAATTTTATTTGCTTATTATCAAAAAAAAGACGAAAAATCTTAATGAAAACCAAACTTATAAAGATCACACTGTTTAGTTGCAGCACCATCGATTCTGTTGAAACAAAAGCATACATAAGGCAATAACAATAATGTCAAGTAAACTTTATCTGATTAAAGTTGTTTATAGTTCAAAAACATTAAGTCCAAAGACCTCTAACATAATACCCCCCACATCCCTCTATTTCTATTTCAGATACACGCTCGCGCTCGCGGTTATGATAATGAGGCGCCTCGGGGCGCAGGGGGAGCAGGAGCCATTTTTTTACCATTCAATCGAAGTTACGCGGATAGAGCGGAGGTGCTGCTTGTCTGAATGAGTGTTTGAGCCGTTCTGGACGGAGGTTACCGCGGGTTTCCCTCTTCAAATCTGCCGGAGTGATCGGAGAGAAGCGACTGGGCCGATGGCAGGGCTCCTCTGCGTCACAGAGGAACTCATTGGTGGAAAGTTCAGTGGTTTAAGGATCTGTAGAAATTTTCACTCCTGAACGCACACTGAGGAGCGATGCACTACGTTAAATGGGATTTGTCGTTGATTTTCTGCTGTTTGAAACTGGTGTCGCTGACGCATTGTTTCAGCGTTCACATTAGTGAAGATGCGGGGACAAGGACCGCGGTGGCCACCGTGGAGCGTGGCGCACCATGTACTTTGGATCAGGTACTTGCTCCCAAATTTGCGGAGCCGTTTCTGGAGACCGACGCGGCTGCAGGCATGGTGTTTGTTTCCGACTCAACAAAGTGTCCGCATCTGCGCTCCAACCCCTTCACTGTTTATACCGTGGCTAACTGCACCCACTCTGGCCACAGACATCTCATCACCAGCCAATACGAGGTGCATGTCCACGGTAGGAACTGTGCAAACAGACCTAAAAGAAAACCTCAGTGGGACATGGAGGTCCTCAGCTTGTTCAGCAGCCACAGCCAACACTTCTCAGAGTGCCACCAAGCAGGATCTGCTGTATTTTCAGTGGGGGGTCTGCTACCAGGGACACCTATCCACTGCAATGTCACCAATAGCAGTGGCTTTTACTTTTCTGAAGGGGACCTGTTTGTGTCTGAAACTCTGTGCTGGAGGCAGGACACACTCCGGGAGCTTGATCTCCTCTGTGATGTACTAACTGGAAATGGATTGTATGCAAAAGTCAACCACATCTCCATCCACTGGCGTGTGGGATGGGGCTCCTTCAGGCAGTGCCACCTAGGGAGGTTGTTAGAAAAGGCAGCTCTGTCTGATTCAGGAATTGTGAGCAGGAGGAAGAGAAGCATCAACAACAGCCCCCAGTTTCAGCCTCCAATGTACCAAGTGTCAGTGGCAGAGAACCAGCCAGCTGGGACCCCTGTTGTTGTTTTAAAAGCTGTGGATGTAGATGAGGGGGAGGCAGGCAGGTTGGAGTATTTCATAGAGGCTCTCTTTGATAGCCGCTCTAACAATCTCTTTGCTGTGGACCTGGACAACGGTGCTGTGTCTACAGTAGAGGTGCTGGACCGGGAGACAAAAGACACCCATGTGTTCCGTGTGACCGCAGTGGACCATGGCACACCTCGACGTACGGCCATGGCCACCCTCACGATTACAATCAGGGACACTAATGATCATGACCCTGTGTTTGAGCAGCAGGACTACAAAGAAAGCATCAGGGAGAATCTAGAAATAGGCTATGAGGTGTTAACTGTGAGGGCCACGGATGGGGACGCACCTGTTAATGGTAACATCCTTTACCGTATCATCAACAGTAATGGCTCCAATGGTGTGTTTGAGATTGATTCACGATCTGGTGTGATCCGCACCAAAGGTTTAGTTGACCGAGAGGAGGTGGAAGCCTATATGCTGCTAGTTGAGGCCCATGACCAAGGTCGCGACCCTGGGCCCCGCAGTGCTACTGCTACTGTTCACATTGTGGTTGAAGATGACAATGATAATGTTCCTCAGTTTAGTGAGAAACGTTATGTGATCCAGGTACCAGAGGACATGACCCCTAACACAGAGATCCTGCAGGTCACAGCCACAGATCAAGATAGAGGTAGTAATGCTGTTGTTCACTTCAGCATCATGAGTGGAAACACCAGAGGACAGTTTTATATTGATGCTCAGACAGGTAAAATGGACCTGGTGAGTCAACTGGATTATGAAGCAAACAAAGAATACACTCTAAGAATCAGAGCTCAGGATGGAGGACGACCTCCACTATCCAACATCAGTGGTCTGGTCACGGTACAGGTCCTTGACATTAATGACAATACCCCAATATTTGTTAGCACACCATTCCAGGCCACTGTGCTCGAAAATGTACCACTAGGATACTCCATCATCCACATACAAGCAGTGGATGCAGACTCTGGGGACAACTCCAGGCTGGAGTATCGCCTAACTGAAACAATGCCAAACTTCCCCTTTAGTATCAACAACAGCACAGGGTGGATCGCAGTGGCTGCAGTGCTGGACAGGGAGAGAGTGGATTTTTACAACTTTGGTGTAGAGGCCCGGGATCACGGCTACCCTGTAATGTCCTCCTCGGCCAGCATTAGCATGACTATCTTAGATGTCAATGACAACAACCCAGAGTTCACTCAGAAGGCGTATTACATGCGACTGAATGAGGATGCTGCTGTGGGGACCAGTGTGGTGACGGTGTCAGCTGTTGATCAGGACATCAATAGTGTGGTGACCTATCAGATATCCAGCGGAAACACCCGCAACAGATTCTCCATTACAAGTCAGAGTGGAGGGGGGCTCATTACACTTGCGCTGCCTCTAGATTACAAACTAGAACGGCAATATGTTCTCACTGTCACAGCAAGTGATGGTACACTCTTCGACACTGCCAAAGTATTTGTCAACGTCACCGACGCTAATACACACCGTCCTGTTTTCCAGAGCTCACATTATACCGTCAACATCAATGAGGACAGGGCTGTGGGCACCACTGTTGTGTTAATCAGTGCCACAGATGAAGATACAGGTGAGAATGCACGCATCACCTACTTTATGGATGACAGCATCCCTCAGTTTGATATTGACGCTGACACAGGAGCTGTAACCACACAGATGGAGCTGGACTATGAGGACCAGGTTTCCTATACGTTAGCCATCACTGCCCGGGATAACGGCATACCACAGAAATCTGATACCACCTATCTGGAGATACTGGTTAATGATATAAACGACAACTCCCCCCGCTTCCTCAGAGACCACTATGTGGGCTCTGTTATGGAGGATGTGCCAGTGTTCACCAGTGTGGTTCAGGTTTCTGCCATCGATAGAGACTCTGGGCTCAATGGCCGTGTCTTCTACACCTTCCAGGGTGGGGAGGATGGCGATGGAGATTTCATAATTGAATCCACCTCAGGCGTTGTCCGGACACTGCGTAGATTAGACAGAGAAAATGTACCTTTTTACTACTTGCAAGCTTTTGCTGTAGACAAGGGTGTTCCAGCTCTGAAAACTCCAGTAAAGATACATGTAACAATTCTAGATGTGAATGACAACCCCCCCGTGTTTGAGAAAGATGAGTTTGACATTATGGTGGAGGAAAACAGCCCCATTGGTCTTGTGGTTGCTGTTATTTCAGCTACAGATCCAGATGAAGGCAGTAATGCGCAGATAATGTACCAAATAGTAGAGGGAAACATTCCAGAGGTGTTCCAGCTGGACATCTTCTCTGGAGAACTGACTGCACTGATAGACTTGGACTATGAGTTAAGTTCTGAATACGTTATTGTGGTCCAGGCCACCTCTGCCCCGCTGGTCAGCCGTGCCACGGTCCATATCAAACTTGTTGACAAGAACGATAATGTGCCTGTGCTCAAAAACTTTCAAATCATCTTCAACAACTATGTGACAGACAAATCTAGCAGCTTCCCAACTGGAGTGATTGGACGAATCCCTGCGCATGACCCCGACTTCTCAGATCAGCTCCACTACAGCTTTGAAGTGGGCAACGAGCTGAATTTAGTCCTCCTGAATCAAAGCACGGGTGAAATCCAGCTAAGCCAGGCCCTGGATAACAACCGGCCCCTGGAGGCTTCCATGAGGATCTCAGTGTCAGGTCAGTCTGTTAGTTACCTTTGTTATTGTAGACAGAGCTCTGAAAGAGAAAAATAACAGTATCCAGTGAGTTCCTACTCTATTAGCATTAACATGTTCAATTAATTTTATTTCACTTTTGCTCACCTAACTAGATAAAGGAAGTGATGATGACTAAAATGTGGTTTTCTTTGCTTTGCAATGTTTCATTAAGAAAAATATCCAATGCCCTCATAAAAAAAAAGAAAAAAGGAACAAATATTTCTTTGCATATTTTGTTACATTTTTTAATTTAATACTGTTTCTGAGGCACCCTTAATTCACCATAAAATGAAAAATTGTTTCGGCAAACATGTTTTTAAACAATTAAAAAAATCTGACTCTCTTGGAAAGTCGCTCATTTGAATTGTATTAGCTCAAGGGACTACCTTTATTTATGAAGAAAAATCTCCTAACTGTTTTGGTAAAGTATGTTTTAAGAAACCTATTTCACTTATTAGAGTTTTTCTGGTTGAATCAAGTTTGATCATTCTGTTAAGTAAGACCTCAGTTGCTATAAAATGCCAAATATATCATTCTTATAATATAGGACTTTCAAAGTAGCCATGGGTAATGTCTCCCCTCTTTGACCAGTGGTCTCCCCCAGGGCTCCAGCCTTGGCCCCTTACTGTCTAGCATGCATTAGAAAACAGGAAGTGTGTGTACATGACATGCAAGAGTGCAATATGTGTGTATGCATGTGTGTGTGTATACTGGGTTTAACTATGTATGTGTCCTTGCGAGGAGGATTTTAATTAAAAGATTTTAAGCAATAATGGTAACAGCAATCATAATAATCACAACAAATGATTGAAAACATTAACAGATGAATCCATGGACCGTGTAACATGGTGAAAGGCAGACAGCTGACAGCAGTTAAATTCTCTTTTTAGATTAATTTTAAAACATCTAATAGAGGGACAGTCTCTTGCCAGATGCCCAAAGACATTCCATAATTTGGATCTCTAAATCTGATCAAAAATGTACCTTAATTTGTATTTAATTTAGGAGTATGGAGATTTAAGATTATGGAGATTTAAAGATTGACAAGTTGCGTATGATTGGAACTGTGAATTTGTTTTGAAGTAAGTCTAGTATATTTAAAAAAAATGTAATGTCATATATGGTAAGACCCTGGAGTTTGTGAAATAAAGGAGTAGATGATATTTTGGTTTTGACCGGGTTGCAATCCTAACAAAATGTTTCCGGTGGACCAAAATTTTGTGTAGAGTCGGAGGAAAAGTATTCACACTAATAACAATTTGAAATACGGGGATACCTCAAACTGTTATAAAGAGTAAGCAGATAACTTGTGATGACAAAATGATTAACTCTCCTCATAATACCAATTTGTATTTATTTAACCACTAACCCAGTATATTTGCTCTCTCAAACTCTAATCAACTTAATTTCCCAGAAATCTGGTAATAGACACTTGAGGCATTTCAGATTGTTCAGTAGTTTTAGCTAATTCTCTGGGGTATGTTTTTTTACCACTAAGAATTAATGGGTTTTTTTTAATTCTATTTTTTTTTTTTTTACATTCTTTTACATTCAACGATAATTGATCAGTCCAAACCATGCAGCGTATGAAGTTCAACAAACATTGGTATTCATAATTAGTGGGTTAAAATTGGTGAGAGAGAAATAGGGTTGTGATATCAGTAAAGGTGCACCGATTGTAATTTTCTCGGCAGATCTCAGATAACCCATTTTTATAACGTCTAACCGGCCAATTCCGATTTTTTTTCTTCTTTGAAGTTTAAAAATCATAATGAGTAATGTATCCTTCTTATTTTGAAGGATTGAAGTGGAAGTAACAGGGCTAGTTTGCAGTGTGTAGTGTGTATATATTCTGACCTGTTGAAATTAATACACCCTCCGTCCTCTCTGCCGTGCGTTTCTTAAACAGATTGAAAGACATTTCAAAGTGGAAATAAAACTTTGTGAGTTTCGTTCAGTCCATTTTTTAACTCATTATATGTTATATGTTTACTTTGTTCGAGGATTTCAGGTCTTGTGGTTGGCTCAGAGCGCCCCCTAGCTTTAGCCGCTCTTCTAACGTTAGTTTCTAACTTGCTATGTGCTTCAGGCGATTAAATTTGAATTGTATGATTACGTTCGTTGTGACGGATACTTTCATGGTTGTACCGCCGGAGCTCCTTTTGTCCTTAAGTTTTAAAAACAATAAATGTAGGTATTGATATTTACATTCAGCTGGGTCTGACCTCCCGCTAGCTTAAGCCGCTCTGCTTAAACAAGCTTCTCAACTTGCTTTGCCCCTCGGGGTGATTAAATGTGAAATGTGTGATTAAGTTTGTTGTGCTGAAAGTTTTTCGAGTTTTTCCACAACAGCTTATTTTGTCCTTACTGGTGTTATAAATTGGGAGCTTTGTGTTTTTCTGTAATACTTGTGTGATGTTTGGAGCTGTGGTAGCTCATTATTTGTGTGCATGTACTGCTCAATCATGTAACTGGCCTCCAGTGTCTCTTCTCGCTGATATCCGATATCATCAAACTTGGCCTCCCAGCTGCACCTCTAGTCATCAGGAAGCATTATTGGATTGAGGATATTTGAAACATTAGACAAGTCATTTATATGAATTAAGAATAGCAATGGCCCTAGAATGGAGCCATTATGAAGTACACAGAGTTGTCCGGCTTCATTAGAATAGCAACCCTTAACACAAACAAACTGTCTTCTACTGGAAACATAACTCTTCAGCTATTTGTATGCAGTATCTTGAAATCTATATTCATGCAGCTTGTCCATTAATATAATTAATATGTAATATGTGATGATCAGCTATATCAAAAGCTTTTGACAAGGCTTTTGAAAATACGGCAACTAAATTCATTATTTTCAAGTGCAGATGTAACTTTGTCAATCAGATATTGATTTTTCCGAAACCCAAACTGATCTTTATAAAAAGTTCAATTAGAGTTTAGATGAAAAATATTATTTTATATGAAATCTTTTCACAATATTTTGAAAAACATTGTAAGATAGATATAGGTCTGTAGTTATTAAAACAACGAGGATCATTCTTTTAATGAGACGACCTGAATATTTCTTAGAATATGAGGCAAAGGATTTCCGTGACGATAAGGAATTTAGATAACAAATTGTTAACTATTATTGACAAAAATATTGCAACTTTGAGTTATATCAAAAGGGTTATTGAGAGAATGTTTAACATTGAAAAAGACTGGAGGTAATTTTGAAATAGTCTTTTCCCTTTGGATTAACTGCTTTATTACTTTCCATGTTGTTTAAGTATCATTTGAACACCTCTTAAATACTTTTTCTTTTTGCAGATGTAATAGCATGAGTATATTTAAATCTATTAGGGTTTCATTATAACAATCACAGCGGTTAGATGCATGAAATGATGGAAAAAACTATGTGCAGATCAATTTCCAAGTTATAAGAGTCAATTATGGAGAAGTCAAAGGGATTAAAGCTCAGGCTCTCAAAATCAGATTAACTGTCAACCATAATGTATATTAAGTGATTCCTGCTGTGGTTGTGTGATTAGATCATTTAAGAACTGTATACATGCCTTAAGTGGAAACTAATGGGCCTAATTCTGAACATTGTCCATCCTTTTTTGTTGTGGGTCTTGACTAGGTGGGAGAGCAATAAGTTTTTTATATCTCAAATCTCAATGTCACCTCTCTGTCAAGCTTCCTTCATTGCTGGGAGTAGTTATTTCCTTTTTTGCCTGACGGTTTCAGGGAAGTCCTCTTTGATGAAGATACCAAAACTTTTTAAGCTTTTGGCTTTATCCAGAACAGCAAGTTTGACTTTCACCCCGAGAAATTTGACCACAAAGGACCAATTGGAGGCTGCGTCTTCCCAGCGCGTCCAGCACCTGCTGGTGCTTATTTGTCAGCACCACTGCAGAACATATAGGGAGATGGAGGGAAGCAGGAGAACCGAAGCGGAGGAGATGGAGGGTTAGCCTACCGTTCTTTAAAAAAGGAAACTACAGCCGTAATCTAACACAGTTGAAAAGTCATAAAGCTGGGGTAGCAGATGGGGGTAGAGATGGGGTAGGAAGATGAACTCTTCCTACACATGATGCTAACCCCAATTTCCAAAGGCTTCTCTCTCCAAAGACCTCCCAAGACTTTCCATTATCTTTCTCTTTATGCCGCCGTTTACAAGGCGCCATAAGATGGACGATTTTTGATGGGCTCTTTTGTATGCTGTTGGACTGTGATTAACATAATTTCTGAGCACTGCTCTTCACACTGAAATACATGTAATGGTCCTAATGTAGCTGCATTTAGCTTTCAGAATGAAGCTATTCTTTAAATAATACACAAATTGTGATGATCTGCTTCAAGTTAAATTCAGCAATGATTATGTTCATGAATTGGCACTGGCATACATTTATGCTTATAACCATTTAATGATGTCGTATTTACAACATGGGTATGCAGAAGTTGGATCTGCCCCCATACTCAACCAGGAATAGGAGAATGAGAAAGTCATATGATGGTTTGCGAATTAATTGTTTTTTTTACTGAAATAAATGTCTGATATCAGGGACATGTTGAACTTGAGCTTCTGCCATGTTTGAGATGCAGCTGACACATAGGGCAATAATATTCGTTGTAATATTTGTGCAATGAAAATAATTTTGGTCACACTACAGAGCTAGAGGCTGTTCGTCATCAAGGGGGATTAAATCGGCTCCATCTACATCCTTTCAGACTAGTATTGACATACTGAGGGTTGATCTACTGTTCCTAGGCAAGCGTGAGGCTGCATAAATAGGTGTTTGCATTTGATGGCAGAGATTCTTTCCGCTGCTGTCCTTGCATTCTGAAAATCCTGTTAATTTTTAGACAGAAAGCATAACTGATCCTTCATCCTTCATTTCCAAGCATGAAATTATACTTGGTTGTTAGAATTGTGTCTTTCTGCCGTTTTATCATTACTGTCTTAATGTTTCAATTCAATTTCATTAAATTTAAATATAAATTGCTCACGATATGGAGTGCCTCTACATAATTAAATTTCACATCCTGTTGGGCAGATACAGTATAAAGTATATACATTATTACACCCATGCCTTTAGGACACTCTGTCCAGGGGTTTAACAGAAAAACACAACTCCTCAACTAATAACAGCAATTTGATTCAGCTCACTTCATTCTGCCGGTCCCACCTATGCACACAACACATGGTTTACACAAGATGTTTTCTCTCTCTGGTCACTGGTCAATGGTAAGAGAGGAGAGCTTTTATACTTTGAAGTGCCAATGGATGCATCTAAGGATATATTACTTAGCTGTCAAACTTGTCTGTGCCACACTTGCTAGCGTTCAACCCACCATACCGAACTAAACAATCGATATGCTTATATATAACCAGTTTTTTGTTTGTGAAGGTGATTGGGAAGAGTGGCCGCTTCCTCTAAAGGGAAAGATGTCAATATTTTTTGTTACTGAATGTGTTTTATGTTGTGTTCGGCCCCCTTTGGCCCTGCCCTTCACCATCATTGCATAAGATTATACTACAAGACTGTAATTTTAATTGGGCCAGCTCTCCACTTTATTGTATAAGTAAGAATGTGGATTAATTCAAAACCAACATAATTTAATTATCTGTTAAACTTTTAAGCTTGGGGTATAGAGTATATCGGTTGATTTTCAGGTAGTTGTCTCCTGTAACACCAGCCCATGAAGCTGCACAAATCTGGCATATTTCTATTTGTGTTGGGCCTCGGACAGCTGGACTACGTTGATTGTATTTTTCCTGAGAATCATATAAGTATTTTACTCTAACAGAGTTAACCTTTGATTTCCCTGTTCATTATTGTTGATGAATTTCTGTTTCCTTATGGTTGATTAGTTATGAGTTATAATCACAGCTTGCAAATGCGCGCCTCACATTTCCTGTGACGGGAGTCATCCACACTGCACTCCTGTTATTCTTCTTGCCTCCCTGCATGGCGTTAGTCACACTTGGAGGTTTGCTTGGAATGTTTGTAACTTTGTTTCTCCACGTTATGATTACCTATAACCTTAGTCCTGTTTCTCTTTCCCCTTTTTGTTTGCCTGTCTCGATTCCCCACTTTTCTGCTATCTACTCAGGTCAACAGTTCTCACCCCTACAACCTCCACTGCTCCCATCCTATCATTTCAAACTCGTCCACCGCCCCTTCCCTTTGTCTCACCCTCTTTTGACTATTGCAGCACCCCCACCCCACCCCCACCACCACCGCACCTCTCCCCTGTGAAAGGAAGAATGCCAAAGGGAATTGCTTTGTTAAGCACCCAGTTGTCATGGTGAACCCAGTAATGCCTGAGAAATTCCTTGTGGGTGGGGACAAGGGGTAAGGTCCCTTTTGTGGAGTGAAGATGGGGGGGAAGGGTGGGGAGGCATATAAAGTTCCACAGAGCAACTGTCCCCCTTCCCTGTTTCCAGTGAAGCATGTAAGGCTTTCTTTGGACCTTTAAAACTCCTGTCTCGCTGACTGTGCTCACCCTAAGCATTATTACAGGTCGTGCACCAAGTTAAGTGACCCTGAAAGCAGATATAAACTATACTTGTGCTGTCCTTTTGGAGGACAAAATTGAGTCCTGAATGTAACACTTCTCAGAAGCACCCACAAGTTTAAAGCTCTTGATGCTATGATACCGTTTCTTGAAGGTCTTTGAATTATGACACAAGATTTGTGCCACGTATGCACACAAAGAGGGTATCCTGTTGCTTGCTGCAGGATTGTTTCTCAGCAGAACATCCTCCTGTGGCCCCCTCTCATGCTTGGTTGCATTGAAGGTCCCAAAGAGCTGAGGTGGGCTGATGGTACGGTTTAGTTAGGGAGGGGCAATGACATCATCTATGTTTTAGGAAGGGATATGGTGTTCGGGATTAAGGCTGATATATCACTGGGGAGAGCCCTTATGTTGCTGGCATTTTTCTCAGTGTTGTTCTACATTGTCCTTTTTATCCCACCAGACAATGAGAGTTTGCTTCGTCTGGGGCTGCCCCTCCATCTGTCTTTGTTTCCACCTGTTCACCCTGGTGCTCCTGACTTCGCTTGGATTGTTATTCATTAATCAATGATCCTATTAACTGTATGGTCTGATGCAGACACTCCTCGAAATCTTCCCTTCACTCAGCCTCACTGATAAAGTGGGTCAGTTTCTAGTTCTACACTGGCTACATTACCATTGGTTAAAAGGAAAGGAAAGGTTTTTGCTGACATTTGGTTTTTCAAAATCCACAATCTTCTCAAAATCCAAATTAGTTATCTAGCAACACATTTAATTTAATTAAAGAGAAGTTTATTAATCATCTTCTTCTTTAGATATAAATGGCGTTTTATAATAATAATAATATCAACAACGATAATAACTTTATTTATATAGCACTTTGAAAAACAAAGTTTACAAAGTACTTTGAACATAAAGAGGATGCAGTCACATACAATAAGCTAATTATTAAAACATATGTTAATTTTCAGCTGATTATACACTGATAAACATGAATATTATATTCCATTTATTCAGAGAGATTTAAGCCTTAATAACTCTAACAAAATCTGATAGTGTGACATCTTGTTGCAGTTTTTTTGTGCACGTGGCTATATAGGCTGAAATTACAGCCACACGAGAAGTGGGGTGTTGATTTTACCGTTTTCAAAAGAATTGCATTTTCCTCAGTTTATTCATAAATGGAATCTATGGCATCCTCAGAAGTTAGGATTTCAGGCCCGACAATGCCGTTTTGTCTTATGTGAAAACCCTTGTCGTCGGTTGTCATAACATCTCTGCACACCTGGAACAAGACACGTCTTTTTAAGAAGTCTTCAGTGCTGCACTAGCTATTTAGTGATCCAGACCAGAGATTTGACCTTGGTTTCAAATGCTGCAACACTGCTGTTCTCTCAGCATTAGGCAGCTAAAACAAGGGGATGAGATATGTGACTATGAGAACTGAACCAAAGCAGGAGGTTGAGCTATTTAATTGCTGTCTAATTTGTATTTATGCTGAAAAGAGGGAATCAGACTAACACAGCAGATGTTCCCTCATGAGTTACTATAGTGGTCTGATATTCAATGAATGTTGACCTAAATTCAGTTTGAGGTTTCCTCTTTTCCCACAAATTTCTTAATTTGCCAGTTTTCAGTTTGTCTTTCCAAACGTAACTTACCGGTGAATTCGTTCACTTTCAGAATGATTCAACATAATCACCCTTATGGTTTTTATTTGTTTAACTCTGGTGTCAAACCTTGAATATGTTTTGGGGTTTTACACGCTCAGTTGTTAAAATAGCTGATCATTATAGATCACCACGAAGTTCATTATTTAATTTATATCCAGTGGTTTGGTACTTTGAATAACAGCCTCATGCTTGGTCACATTTCTGCATACTAATGTCTCTTTACTACTGCGCTGACAGCAGTCTTTCTTTTGATATGCAAATGATTTGATTTGAAGAGCTCAGATTCTTTACTATTGATCTAAAGCTGCTTCACTATTGAGGAAGAATCTGTGGAATGTCATCTTCATCTGTTTTTTTGATACAGCAGAAAAGTGTCATCGTGAGATGCGGACTCAGAGTCTGCAAATGAAAATAAACGACATTTCAGTCATCAGCTTTCCTTCTGAATATCATGAGAGATCAGGAGAGGGATTGGAGGTTTGCTTCCACTCTTCTGGACAGAAATCCTGTCTGACATTGAGCTGCACATGTAATTTTAATGGTTGACAGTCCCTGGAAGAATTATAGTTTTTTTTTGTTGGGTGTATCACTAACACTTGATCTTTTCCTTAAATAACTAAGTTCAATTAATGTGCAGAGGAGCATAAAATAAGCAGCTACAGGGATTGTGGCTGGGTTTTTTTATAATTTCAAAAACAAAGTCAGATTTTGATGAATATTAATTTACCCAGCTCTGAAACAATGAATAAACAGGAGATTACACGCACATACTTGCACACTGTTGAATTTGTAAGTGCACATTATGTTGTTGAGTGTAAAATGTGTGGTCTGCTATTACAGCCTTAACGTTTTAAGATAACAGCAAATCCGCTGCGTGGGAGTTTGCTTCCCATTCTCCCCTCCGAAAGCGTGATATGTGAGAAGGCTTTCTGTTGTGCTTCTGCTATTGGCACTCACATGTGTTTAACGTTATGGTTTGAATTTTAAAAATATTTAACAAGTAATATACTTCTAAGGCTGGTGAAGGTGAGGTGCTTTTTATTCCAAATCAACCACAGGTACGCCTCAGTTTGCTGTCAGGGTGAGCTGAAAATCTCCCAAGTGGTTGTATTTCAAGGTGGCTGATGATGAAGTTTGAAATTAAATCAATTTAGAATAAGAAGTGTTTCTAATCGGAAATGGTGTTAACATGTGCCGACACATCAATCGGAACAGCTGTAAACATCTGTGTGACAAGCGCAAAAGCGACCAATTGATGAGGGTTTCATCAGAGGTCGGGCGTCTACTGTGTGATTGGGGCAGTTTTCACTGTTCATTTTATGCTTTTAATGAAAACACAGCCCAATAATAACACAATGTTTACTTCTGTACTGGAGACACGAGGAAAGGAGAGAGGAAAAGGCGTTGCCTTACCTCTGATTGGTTTTGTCTCTGATTAACGTTACAACATTTCAATGTTATCGAAAATTTAACTATTAGTGAGTGTTGTTGACTGTGTTGTTTGGTAAACTCACCAGAAATGTTACGTTAACATCAATCTCTGATGTAACTTTTAAAGCAGTAACTCCTCATCACACACTTTTATTCTGATAACCCAGATCCACCGTGGGTAGGAGTCTTTCACAGCTGTCTTCCTACTATTAGATTACTTTAAAGCAGAATCTTATCACACGCTTCATCCTCTGTAAACACTTATCCTGAACAGGATTGCGAGGGCTGGAGCCTATCCCAGCTCTTTAAGTACTTCATTCATGCTCAATAACATGTGAAGTCGGTGGGTCTGATCCACTTGTTGCTGTGGGAGTAATGCATAAGCATTTGTTGCCGATTGTGAAATTGACATCTTTAAAGTTTTCCAGCACTTTTTAATTTGTTTATGGCGCCAGTGTATCACAACTGTATCACAGTTTTTCCTGGAAGTGTTTGTAGAGTTCATTATTTCTTACTTTCCCGCAACTTTGTCTGAGAGTTTGCATGAAAACAAACTCTCTGCTGTGGTCTAGATCAGTAAATGCCGGCAATGTGCACTTGACAAGGCACTTGGGCAAGAGCTCACCAAGGTTTATTCCAAAAGGGCGTTTACATGCAGCGCTTACCTTTCTGTTCACTTTTCATAAAGGACTTTTATACCCCCTTGCAAAGTTATAAAATCTGATTCGGGATGGGCTTTCTCTTTCTGAAAGGATTGTTTAAATGCAGCATTTCTTTCTCAATCTATTCAGAATTAGGCTCTGTGTAAACCCACCTACTGTAGCATCTCTGCATTTGAACCATCCCTGAGGAAATCGACAGCTCTGTATGACCCCAGGGAGCAAAATTGAGTTCAGTATCTTGCTAAAGGATACTTCGACATGAAGACTGAAGGGGCCTTGGATCAAACCCCCAATCCAGTGATAGGATTGAGTGGATGACCGCTACACTTCCTTTGTTTATTCTTAGTCACATGACTGCATGACCCGGAAGTTAAGCGAAGCCACCACGGCTTATTGTGTTATGTCGGGGCTTTTGCAGCTTGCGTGTGTTGCGTGAAATTGATGAATATGTTTTCATTAATTTGCAGCATTCCCATGTTGTCAAATTGGTTTTTGCAGTCAGTTTGCCCCTGTCGGCCACCATAGCCAACAGGGGCATCTTGGGTATCTTGCCTCAACCCTGTCACCTGTTCACTAGTTTGTCCTTACTTAGACCACTTTTGGTAGGTCTTAACCATTTCAGGCCAGGAACAACCATCAACACCTGAAGTTCTAGATATGTGTCCAGTCATTTAGCCAACACAATTTGGCCATAATTAAAGTCACAGATATAATTACACATGCTCATTTTACCTGCTTCTAAAAGCAAAATGTTCACCTGCTGCTTAATATATAACACTTTATGACAGCTACCAATTCAATTAGATAATCAATGTTATTCTGATTTCCTTTGTCAGTGGTTATAAAGTTATGGCTGATATTAGTATGTCTTGCTATAAACTTAACATATTTCCAATGGCAATAAGTATGTTTTTAGATTTCCTCAAAAATCGCTCCCTTCCTTTTATTTGAAACCTGACCTGTCTTTAACTTGATATTTAATTAATTTGATCAAGTGTGATCTGAGTGAATAGTTGACCCGCCACCATACAAAACTGGACTTGACCATTAGCTTAAGGTATGTAGCAACCGAGCGTAAAACTTTTTTAAAGGAGCAGTTGGACATATTGGCGAATGTGTTTATTTCTTTCTGGTAGCGACTTTGCTGAAGAGGTCATTACTCATGTCCATCTGTTCAGTATGAAGCAGCTGGTTAGAACAGTTTAGCATATGTATTGGAAAAATAGGGATGCAGCTAGCCCTGCCGTGTCGTCCAAACATGACAAAATCCATTTGTAGGCTTTTCTAAAGCATCTTATCTATCATTTGACACAAAAGTAGATTATTTTACCTAGTTATTACAACTTTTGAATTACAGTGACAGACGAACACTTGTGCTTCTGTATTGTTAAAGTGTTGTTTAAGATATTGATTTAATACCTTTTAATCTTTTTTAGACATAATATTACCAAGTTTTGGTTGATGGCTTGTCATAATTAGGTTGGTGGCGTTTTGTTGGAGAAATAAACATCATCGGTAATACTAGCTGCAGCATGGATTACCGCATGCTTTGCTCCGATTTTAGAGGCTTTTCTTGACGTTGAAGGCATTATTGTTATGTGAGCCGCAGTTCCTGGATTGATGCATGGCCGGGGTCGTGTAAGTATTTTATGCAGAGAGCAGTGGTGGGTCGTTGCTGTCTTGTGGGGGGCCAGGAAGAGGGTGTAGGAGTATTGAGATGAGAAATCTTTCCCTCCTTTTGCAATGCTTTACCCTGGACCCCAACCAGTCATCAATTTCCATTCAGTCAGCCAGATTGCATTCCCCCCTTCAGCCCATGTTAACTCAAGCAGGCCGGTCCAGTGCTACATTTTACCGTGTCCCTTTTGATCGTCAGGGATTGAGATTCCAGCATTTAAATTAAATCGGCACCAAACAGAGTGCACTGAGCCTTAATGAAAGAGACATATGATAAGCTTGATCCAACAGTTGTAGCTTTTAACACTGCCAGCGCTCCAAGATTTACATTTATTTTTTGTCCGATATAATCTCTTAATAAAGTGTGACCGGGCCGATTTTTTCTTTCTTCTTGACTGTCATTTGTTGAACCTGAGTAATATGATGTTGATGATTAAGCCTCATGGTCTTGTCCCAAGCTTACAAATTTCATGTCCGTCAGTTTTTGATAACATCTTATCATTTTCCCAGTTACACTCAATGAAAAATTTAAATAAATGATCAAACAAGATACACATTGCATATGTATTAAGTTAAAATTGATGCTTTTTCTATTTTACCACATTTACGGTGCAGTTGGCCCTATGATGACGGGACCCAGCACCTATAAGATTTTGTCTTAATATTGCTATAAAAATGTCAAGGTGACAAGTTAAATTTAATATCTTAGCCTGGATGAATGATTTAGTCACAGAAAACACCCACACACATTCACACACAATCACACACACAATCACACAGAGCCTGAGTAATTATGTGATTCAAGGCTCTTCCGAGTGTTTAAGCCTAATTAAATCGAACCGTGTCCTGGTGATGACCTGTCAGTGACTTTGAATGGCTCTGCTTTTGTATAGATGGATGGACCTCTTATCTGAAAGACCTTTGGTGGGTTTTCGTGTTTCTTTTCTGAAATCTTTAACACTTATTAATATAGCATCAGAGAGCTGTGATCATCAATGATTGGTCTAGTGCATGTGTATCATCACTGGCCTTTCAGAATTTAATGAGTAATGGCTGTGGGATTTTTTTAAATTTCAGCAATCATTCTCCAAATATTTTAAGGTACCTAAATAGATTACGGTTGACTCATCATTAGATAGCTGTTCTTTAAGAAACTGTTCTGTCTTTTTTACTTTCAGCAACTCTTGTTCCTACCCTATTAGATCTTTGATAAACATGGGCTAAGATCACACTACTTCATTCTCTAACAACCAGAATGTGGCTGTTAGCATGCTTATTTCCAAACCATAAACTCATTCAAACTTTTAGCTATTCAGAAGAGTCCGCTGGCTGGAGCTGTGGAGGCTGTGAACTGCAAAGGTCCACAGACCTTATCCCTCCAAAGTGATTTTTAATTTATGATCTCCCTATTGATCTTTGAAATGGGACGCAGGCTTTGCACTCTTTGATGTAGTCAGCGATGGATGTGTGCTGCACATACGGTAGTGTACTGATGCTGAATAACAACGACAGGTTCTTTTCAACCTCATTACCTTCTAACCAGGATGTTCCATGCACTTTCCATAGATGCACTTGTGCAGGGAAACACACAATCACTTCTGGGGGAGTATTGGTCACTGGATCATAGAATGAACATACGTGTGTAACTGAGTCATTCTTGATGTGGTGCTATTAGTGACCTGATGAATGACTGCTTGAGAACGCAGCTTGAGTTAAGTTATTTATTGACTCTCCATTGTTACAACGGTAAATTATATTTTAAACACTCCTTGATCTGTTTCCTATATCCGCAAAAAGCGAAAAGGCCTACTAAATGGAGTCAAAATCCTGCTGCTTCTGCCTGATTGCAGGATAGATCACTGCGTCTGTAGCTGACATATGTAGTTTCTTGAGGATACATTTTGATGATATTTGTTTACATGTTGAGTCTTGATCATAACTAAATTAAATGACACAGGCACTAAATTGGAGTGGCTCTAGCTCAGGAGGCAAAGTGGTCGTCCCACAACCTAAATATCATATGGTCTCAGAGCAAAACACTTAATTTGCCCTATTGGGCGCTTGACGGCAGCTGCCCCCTGCTCCTCAGGGAGCGGACAAATTCAGATAAGTAATTTCACTGTGTTGCATGAAAAGGTAAAAGTGATAATATAGAGTATAAATACAGTTTAATGTTTACTCATGCTTTTTTTTTGTGTTGCTGTCTGAACTCGTAAACAATTTGTGATACGAAAGTTACATTTACTTCTGCAGAATGCTTCTCTGATGCTAAATCACCATCTCTGTACATCACCATCTCTGTACATCACCATCTCTGTACATCACCATCTGGAGGGGGTTGAGTTCAGCCTCTTAAACTCCAGTCATCTGATGGTGACTCCTTGACAAATTGTGTCCTTTCATGGCTAGTGTCAACAAATTCATGTTTTTTTTGTTGTTGTTTTTTGTTGTTTTTTTTACAGTATTTTGTAGGTTGTAGTCTCTCTGTCTATTTTCCTTATTGCATTTAAGATTTATCAAGAACAGACCAAATAATAGAATATGTCTTTTTTATTATCCTGAAAGAGGGGGAGAGGGGGATAAATGACTAACTAGCTTACCGGAAGAGCTGGGGTTACTGTCATGCACCTGTGGGTGATGTCTTAGTCCTGAGTAATTTGGTCACAAAGTCCTTCTGATCTTTATCCACCATGACTTTGTTGACATTTTCTGGGATTCAGCTAGGAGATTCAACGGCAACTTTGTGGTCTAATCAGGCCAGCCTCACTGATTTGTTCTTTCTGTCTCTGTCTCACTCCCAGCAGTCTATTCAGTCCAAAACTAAGATCTCTAATGGACTTAAAACAGACATCCACAGTGATTAATGTGATGGTGTGTTTGTTTAACAGCAAACATCGTTTCTCTGTTCATACATAGTGGTGTGGCAAAACTTAACCTTCATAATTCTCAAACCTGTGGGCTGATGATTAATGTTGTCTTTGTACAGTCCTCAACCGAAAGTCAAACATTGTGAGACTGTAACTCATAATGGGTCAGCAGGTACACATTCCCAAAAGATGCCTTGTGTGATTTCTTGACTCAGTCGATGCGTCTGCTCTAATATTAACAGAATTAGCTGTGAGATGATTTATTGGATTACGGCCTTTGTGTAATTTTTGATGAATTTTCAACCAGTCCTGAAACTCAAATACAAGTAACACCCAGAATAAGTGAGAGTTTTGAGAGATTTGTATTAGAAACTTGTAAGTCCTGAATCTGTTTTCATAACACAGTGATCCTGTGGTGGGTCCAGTGCCAGTGATGGAACCTCCACTGGTTAAGTGAACTTTCTATTGGCATTTGGTCGTCGTCCTCCTCATCATCACCACCACAACCACCATACTCCCACTCACCCAAACACTTAAAATGCCGTACACAGTTTGGCAGTCCTGCAACCTCAGTGTGTGTTTAATCTTGTCCCTGGCGCCATTTCCTAGCTGAGAGCATTCCTGTCACCCAGAGGCCAAAAGAGAGTCCAACTTTGGGTTGAAAGCAGTGTCACACTTCAAAGTTGGCACTCGTTACAAACTAAGCATCTCTCTTTCCCATCTTTTTGCCGCAAATCGCTCCCCTTACCCTCTGTTCCTGAGCGAAGGATCCTTCCATGGAGAATAACCTCTTTGAAGGATGGTCAGGTTCCTTTCAGAGCAGATTTTCCTCGCACTCAGTTTCCCAGCACTGCATATACATCTGAAGGTCTGCCCAAAGTCCCATCCAAGAATGTGTATTGGCAAAGGACATATTAAGGCAATGTCTGTCCTTATATGTGGCCTAACTTTTAAGAGCCTCTGTTTACTGAGAGCTGTGTTTTTTCTGGCTCCTTTTTCGGCTGAGAATCAGGTTTAATATGACTTAAATGGATTAAAAGAAAACTGTTTTACGGTTTTTGGTCCGAAGTAGAAAGTATGCTGCTTGTTTCCAGGTTTTCTATCAGGTTAGAAAAGAGTCGAGTGTGTGTAGAATGTAGTAAAAGATATGGTAACACCAGCACTTAATTTAAGGTTTGTTTCCAATGAAACTGGAGAATTTGAAGCGTTTCTCTGTTTAAAACTTGGAATAATATAAATCAATCTGTCTGACTTTCAGTAATTGTTTTTATAGCTTGGATGACAACATTGGAGCTAAAGTGATTAGTCAATAAAGTGGCTGGTTTGAATTTCAAAAGATGTATAACGTGAGTTGTCTGACTGAAATAACACAAATATTAATCTCTAAGCCTCAAGACTTCAAAGTTTTCAAAAACATTGAAATAATGACAAAAATGTAGATAATTATGTCTAGCATTTTTTCCTCTCTTCCTAATCCAGTGAACCGTATTTTCCTGTGATTGGGAACAGTTCCCTACAGAATCAATCACTGGATCATAATAATAATGATAATCATCAGACTAACTGATAATGAAAACAATCATCAAGGCTGATTTCGTCAAGCGATCAGTCAGAGCTATGAACTTTTTCTGACTTTGTTGGGGCGGTTTTCTAGTGGTTCCCTGTGTACTCAGGTGTGTGTTTACACTTAAGTGTGAATTAGCTGAGTGGCCCTGCGTGTGTCTGTCCTTTGAATTGTCTCTACTTCCTCGGCTAAGGCCTGTATTCTTACTCCGCTTGAAACACTGAAAGCTGTGGAATTAAAGCCGTGTCAAACATGCTTCACCGTCTCACTTCCTCCATGACCCCCAGCCCCCATTGGCACTGTGTGTTTAAACGTGTCCAGTGCCAAAACAAGGATCTGGTAACTTTGGCAGCGCTGTTTGTTTGTGTGAGTTCAGGTTCTGCTCTCTGGCTGGCATCCAGATATCCAAAACAAAGCCTATTGATTATTTTGGAGAGGTTGAGCCTCGTTATCATGACACATTTGATTTGCTTAGCCAGTTTTGTACCGGCAGACCAGCCTTACTAAATGTACTTAATGAAGGTGGCCTCTCTCTTTTACCTGTAAACAAAACTTTTGAGAGATAAAATGAAAAAATCAGCCACTAAAAAATGAAATGTTTAAAAAAAAACTTGACAAGTATTTAAATGCGGCATAATCTCTTCAATACACAATACACCGGCTCTAGTGTGTGTGACCAGTAGTTTATCAAGGCTAATGTGAAAAAAAACCTTTACCTGCAATTCTATTGGGCAAATGAAAAAAAAAAAAGGTTTAGAATGAATTGACATAATTTCACGTAATGGGAGGCCCTGCCCCTCCAACAAACGCAGTCCAAGGACTTACGTGGATGCTCATACTAAGCAGAGAGCTTATTGATCCAATTCATGTCTTTATGCTTGTTAGCAACACACAGCACTCCCTTCCTTCCTTTTTGTGGGTCAATGGTTTACTATCAAGCCTGTTTTCACTGTAATTTTACTCCTAAGTGATCAGGGCTCCAACGGAGAAGCAGAAGAAAAGCAAGCTTATAAATAAGCCTAACAATGACGTACCTTAAAATAAATGGGATAGCTATAAGCTAAAGTCTTTATGTTAACATATGCAAGACATCATTGTGAAATCGATAAGCGATTCTACATTCCTATGTGGTCAATATTCAGTTTGACTGGATTAATGTTTTTTGCAGTCAATACCTAAAGTATAGCAGCAGACAAAACACTACATGAATACAGACAAAGAGAATTTAACTGTATAAGTAATATCAAAACATCGCAATAAAAGACAAGGGGTTTTTGTCCTATGAAACGCTGTAACCTTTGAATTTGAGACCTAGGCTCTTATTAAGGCATGTATAATGAAGTAGTCTCTCAGCTTCCGTACGAAGAAAAGAAAGCGTTGGTTGTGAATGCAGGCGTGAAATGGCTGATTAGAAACTTGAAATATACTGAGAGAAAACAAACACTTGTTCTGTCCTCATCTTGGCATACATTTGGTATCTGTTCTGGCACATTAGAAAAGAGAAAGAAAGAAAAATCTCCTCTGGGCCAAAAATATGTGTAAGAAAGAAGTGTTATGCATGAAAATATGTATAACGATGCAAATCAGTGCATAATTTCAGTCCTTCATTATTAGCTCTTTCTTATGTTCTTCTCTGTCTACAAATATCTGATCCCAATGGTTCAGCAGCTGCTTACTCATGAATAATCGAAGCTGCATGTACCTGCATTTATCCTGCATTTACTGCTGTAGAAGCTGCTCCATGTTATCACCGCATCACCTCAATTGCTGGTGGTTTTTAATACAATTTATAATAAAAAGGATGAAAACATCCTGTCCTGTATGGCATGAGATTTAATTTTTTTTCCCTCTTACAAGTCTTTTTTTTTTTAAATCCAAAGAGTGATATTTGTGTTTATTTTCACAAGGCTTCATTATTGTCCTGAAACTATTCAAAAATACTTTAATCAGTCTTTTTAATTTATTCCATTTTTGTAGATGGTGTCCATTCCGTGTCAGCCCAGTGCCTCCTCCAAGTCACCATCATCACTGATGAAATGCTGTCCAACAGTATTACACTGAGACTGGCCAACACCTCCCAGGAGCACTTCCTCTCCCTGCTGCTCGCCCAGTTCCTGGACGGTGTGGCCCTCGTCCTGTCTGCTGCCCCTGAAGATGTTGTCATCTTTAATATCCAAGATGACACGGATGTCAGCGCTCGAATCCTGAACGTCAGTCTGTCTGTGGCTCTGCCTGCATTGACTGAGGGACACCAGCAGCATGGAGGGCACAGCCTAGGAGGAGGCAGGCTCGCGAGAGGGGTAGAAAATGGAGGTGGAGAGTACTTCGGCTCAGAGGAACTCCACGAGAGGCTATATCTGAACCGCAGCCTTCTTGCTATGATTTCCTCCCAGGAGGTCCTTCCTTTTGATGACAACATTTGCCTTCGCGAGCCATGTGAAAACTACATGAAGTGTGTGTCCGTGTTGAAGTTTGACAGTCTCGCGCCATTTGTTGCTTCAGACACCATCCTGTTCAGACCCATCCACCCCATCGCAGGGCTTCGGTGCCGTTGTCCCACTGGCTTCACAGGAGACTACTGTGAGACAGAGATTGACCTCTGCTACTCCAAACCTTGTGGATCCAACGGCGCGTGTCGCAGCAGAGAGGGAGGCTACACCTGTGAATGCTTTGAAGATTACACAGGTGAGAGCACCTATTTTACTTCAACCGTTGATTTTCTTTAACAGGCAATCTTACCTCTTGGCCTCATATCTGTCAAGTTTTCCATTTTCACATCGAACATATTGCAATCTACTGTGATGCTGATAGATGTACCAATGAAATGATCTTGTAATTAGGGTGTAATGTTAATTTATCTGCCCTAGCGATTATCTGTAAACTTTAACACATTATATGTCATTTACATAAATCAATCCAATTACCAAGTTTGACCTTGATATCCTCGCATGATTCTGACTGAGGAGTCACCCAAGTGTGTCTCAGCAAAGGAAATTTCTTGGTTTCCAGAGGGATGTTTCGATAAAACCAATACTGTCTACACATATTGCAGGGATGAGCTGTCTGTCAACAAGCACAAGTGAGATTGGCTCCCCATGACAGTGGTTTTGTTAGTACTTTAGGCAAGCAACAAAACATAACCACAGCGGAACTTAACATTCAGCACTCCTCTCAGGATCAAGAAGAGTAGTCACTCACCCAGGATGTAGTCACATCATGGAATTCAACTCTTAAATTACAAAGTGAATTCCACATGACTAAGACCCACTAAAAGTAATGCTGGCACAGAAGATGCCCAATAGTCAGCAGAATATGACACGCACAAGCAAAAGTTATGGAAAGTATGACAAATGTGAAATTGGTAGTCAGCATTTGGCTCATCCCTAAGGAGCATATGGCACCACTGGTGAAGTACCTGGGGATCAGTTTGGGGTTCAGGGTCTTGCCCATAGACCCTAGGACATGAGTACTGCAGAAGTTATTCGGGGATTTGGCTGCTGACCTTCTGATTGGGGGAAGACCACTCTTCTTGATTTGCAATAGACGCTACTTTATATATCGTGGGAACGAGTTATTATCTCGTGACCACGTTATAATAAATCGTTCCCACAAGATAAGAAAAAACCATGTGAATGCTTTAATAACCTGAGGAAAGGTAATAAGATAATAAGTTGTGGCCACGACTTTATAAGGCGTTGGGTCTCGTCAGTGGTAGTGTTCTCCATTGTTTCCAGTGTTGGTCTTGTGATTCACATTCCAACCGTTTCTGGCTCCCTGTTCCTCCTTTTGCTACCAGGTCACTGTGATTACTGATTAGACTGTCCTGTCAGATTGTGAACACCTTTGTCTTGTTAACCACTGCTTTCCAGTGTGTTTAATCTGTTCTCCCCTGTCTTTGTGTGCCTGATGGTGTTCTTTTTTGTCGACCGTTCCAGCTTTTTTTCCTAGAGTGTTCCAAGTGTTTGTTGGTTCTGACCTCTGCTTGTGTACCAGACTTTGTATTTTGCCTGCCCCTTTGCATGTTGGGCTAATACCACTATAGGCTATGTGAGGTTGTGAGAGACCGGAAGGGGTCTCAGTGGAAAACAAATCCCGCTCCGAGCTGTTAGCGGGCTTATTTTTTTGAAAATAAAAAAATAATTCAGGAACACACACCCAGGAACTACTGAACTTGCTGTCCCTTTCCCTTCTGCCCCTTCCTCAAGGGAGGGACACAGAATTGGCACGTCACTGTGCCACGGCTCGGATGCGATCACTAGCAGTTTTTACTTAAAGGCTCTAGATCGTGTACGTGGACGGCAGGAGGGAGGAAATGATTGACTTAGGTCGAAGGAAAGTTGAAGGAGCAGTGGTGCTAAAAAAAAAATTCAATGTTGAAGTTTTGAAAAGATTTTTTAGTTCGTTTTGGGGCTTGTTGCCACAGTATTACAAATAAGTTGGAAAAACTGAATGTATTGTATATTAGCCTCTGGATTAGGCTGGCCATTTTTATAACACCAAAAAGGAGGATGATTGGCAGGATTCAGAAAATTATGGTTAGCGATACAGACAAGATCAAATATCACATTATTTATAACCAAATATCATGATAACATATGCAAATCGCTCCTTCAAAACACTTTTATTCAAGTTTCTCGCCAAATTATACATTTTATAAGATTACATTTGAACACTTCTTGATGATGATAACGTTAAATTCCTGCTTTGCCCGAAACTAATATCAGTTCATATGTATGTCCGAGCCTGACAGAGTCCTTTAAACTAGGGACCACTCCTGGCCCAAACCCAGCAGCCCTTCTGTTTCTGATGTACGAATTTGTCCTGAGTCCGACACAGTAAACACTAGCTGAAGCACAGAGCTTTTAGGCTGTTGCACATTTGTTGTTACTACGATAACCGCTTGTCTGTTTACCACGATTGCTCATGTCGGTAGAGTAAGTGACCTTTGCCCTTTTAGCTGTTGTTTTTTTAACACATCATATACTAACATTACATGTTGTCATCAGCAGCTATAAGTAGATTGAAATTGTGTCTTAACAGCGACAAACTGCTTTGTTTAACTCTTGTAAACTAAATCAAAATCCCGGCATTTCCCGGCATTGTTTTCAGTAGTTATAAACTTCACCAAAGACAAACTTTTCATGATGTCCTTCCCTGTTCAGGCCCCAATACTACATGAATATAATGATACGATACAACACATTTGGTACGCTGCTTTCAGGAGCTCATAGCAGTCACGTAAAACAACACCTCTCATCGGTGAAGACAACAGGGCACCAATGGAGAACCTGCCAGTTCTTCTGTTCTCTTGTGAAAACCAATTGAGCTCCACAATCCTGGACTGTGAGAATAGGTCCCAGTAGAGGACGTTGGGCCCTCCTGACACTCATGCAGTCTGTTGCTGACAGTTTTGTCAGAAACATCACACCAGTAGCCCACTGGAGGTCATTTTGTAGGTATCTGACACTGCTCCTCCTGTTCCTCCTCACACTGAGGAAGAGATACCAGTCTGGTTGCTGGGTTGTTGTCCTTCTACGGAACTGTTCAGCGCTCGTGTAACGGCTGGTCTCCTGGCATCTCCTCCCTGTTCTTGAGTCTGTGCTTGGAGACACAGCAAACTGTCTTGCAACTGCACGCAGTGAAAACCCAACCTGGAGGATCTGGACTACCTGTGTAGCGTCAGTGGGCTGCAAATACTGCATCTTGTCACATGTAGTGACAAAGACACCAGAACACAGAACACAAAACTAGAAAAGAGTCAGTCAGGAAAGATAAGTAAGATAGAAATGGATTTTGGCCACCACCTGCAGAACCATTCTCTTTTCGGGGGCTGTCACGCTTTTGCCTCTCCATTTCACCTGTTGTCACTTTAATTTGCACCAAAATATGTGAAACTGATTCACTATTATTCGTGCTTCCTAAATGGACAGATTGATTTCCCTGAAGTTTAACTGGCTTGGAGATACTGTGTGATGGTTGTGTGTTCCCTTTATTTTTTGAGTAGTGTATAAATATATATATGTATATATAAATTTACATGCACTATTTTCAGGCAACTAAGTGCATTTCTTCTAGTATGTAAGTATTATCTCAAGTATGTATTTTAGAACTTTAGTCTTCATTTATACATTTATTTTGCACTTTGACCACCACTGCTACTTTATTGCATTTGATGTTACTTTTGTCCTTCTATGAAAATCAGATTTTGAATACAAGAATTTACTTGTTATAGAATATTCATGCTTGCTTTATTGGGGCATTTACACAAATGAAAGATCTCATTAGCACATATTTAGCATATCAAATGCTTTTTTGACTGACAGTAATCAATAACGTCTCCTATGAAATATTCCTATAAGCTTTATTACACAGTTTCATAGCAATGCTCATATTTCATCATATATAACATCAAAAATAGATCTTGACAATAAACCAACAACATTTATGTAATTTCAATAGATTAAAACGGGTTAAAAAAAATCATGCTACAAGAGCTCTTCTGTGGTATCAGACAAGACAAGCTCGCCTTTGCTCACTAAGCACATCAGTGTGCTTTGGGCACACATTACCGTGTTGCTGGTTCATCAGGGGGTCCCCCTTTAGCCACTTTGGTAGCTTTGAACCACTACAGACGCAGAACATCCAACAAAACCTGCAGTTCTTGAGACGCTTTGACCCAGTCATCTAGCTATCACTATTTTTCCCTTGTCAAAGTCGTTCAGATCCAGATGCTCATACATTCTTCCTGATTCCATCTTGTCAGCCTTGAGAAGCTAATTTTCTCTTGCTGCTTTATATAATCCACCCACTCACAGATGCCATTGTAAGGAAATAATTGACGTTTTTCACTTCACCTGCCATGAGTTATTGTGGCTTATTAGTGTTTAAATATAGTACTATAAAATAAAGATTTTGGAGAAGGATTATGATATCATAAAATTTTTATGCAAATGGTAAGGACTGCTTTACTTTCTCCTTTTGAAAATCAGTTTTTCACATGATGTGACAAATATTGATGAAACATTACTTATCACCATTTGCTGTCAAATGTAAAAAGTTTTTTTCCCTAAATTACAACAGAATGTATGTGCTGATTCTCTCGGAGTTCAGGTTGAGTGGCACTTACATACTCTTATGCACAGGTGTGGGTGTCGGAGCTGAACTGCAAGTGCTTTTAAAGTGTATTTGCAGAGATGGAGAGTGAATATGAGTGAGTGGGTGTTGTGGGAGTATTTCTATTTGCTGACATTAAAAGCAGCAAGAATCACCACCAAAAGGTTCAGAGCCAGGTTCTGTTGGATCTAGTATGCAGGGCAGGCATGTTATCTTCAACAGAATTATGAAGTTTATGATTTAAGATGTTAGGTAGTTTTTATTTCCTGTATTTTCCAAAACTCCCCTTGTACTTCTTCGGCTAGCGTTGAATTCACTGGTCACACTGTGGAGGGCTGTGATTTTGCGTGTGTGACTTATGGACTGTAGGCGTTGCCAGATGGTAGCAGGAAAAAAGGGAAAGAACGGCCATATCATAGTGAATGATTTAGCTTGGCTTAGTCATCTTACAGTATTGTATCCTCATTTACCTCTCATGCATGTTTCCTTTAAAATTTATGGCGTGAGAGACTATTTTTCTTTTCTTTTAAAGTCTCAAACACTTTGGGGGAATACTGAGTGAATTGTTCAATTGTCTGTGTCTCTGATGTTTGTTTTTCTCAAATTATTCATTTACTACTCAAGAATGCATTTGTGCCATTTCAGTGTGTAAACATTGTTAAGGAGCGAATATTTGTAAATGTTCAGGCTTCTATTTTTTTGTACCAGCATTTGACAAAAACACCTGCAAAGCTTTGAAATCCCACTACAGTAAGCCCCTCAGAGATGGTATGAATAAAAAAAAAAAAATTGCCTAATACAATCAGTGTTTTCAAAATGACTGTTGGTATAGCATTTACAGGCTGTTGTTGTTGCATGAATTAACTTTTTATATTCTGATGAGACTTTGTATCAGCCAAACATTTCCAAAACTCTACATTAAATAAGTTTCTGCGGTTATGTTAGAGGTAAAGGCAAAAGCCAAAAAAATTTAAAAAATAGTATTTGAAGAAGCATATGAATAAGCATATTTCTTTCAAATGGTTATTTTGGTGTACTGGAATGATTCTGGGTCTTTTCTCTTGTGAAAGTCTGAGAGGTTTTTGAAGGACTTTTCAGGATCTTTTTGTCAGGTAATGGGATGAGAGGACTGATCACAGATACTCCTCAAAGTCATCGATTTTATTGATTGCCTTACCTCCATTTTCACCTTCATAATCCTGAGAGGTTGAGTCTCTGCAGGAGTGATTGTGAATCCTGTTCTGGGCTTCCCTGAGCTTGTTGTCCTCTGTGTATGTGGGAATATGATCCTGCTGGATGAAGTTCATCTGTTGCCTAGCAGCCCAGACACACCCGGACAGGCTTAAGATCTCGCAGGAAACTTTTTATGCAGAAACATTGAAAAGGGGTATTGTATATGATTATTCACTTATGGGATTAAATGCTACAAATCAATTTTGCAGATATATTATCATCTGCCTTTGGTCGTATGCTTGAGAAAAACGAGAATGTATTAGCTAATGGGTTGCTAGAGGTGTTAATATATTAATCCCCGCTGCATTATTTAATTTGCTTCAATGCTTGCCGAGACCTTTAATTTGGTTTTAAAAATTGTTAGTCCCAAATTGCTGTTTGCCTCATGTTTTTGATTTATTTGTTAATTCATCCAGCCACACCATGAATTTCAGTTTGTGTTCAGTCAAGTGAGATTTATTTACCCGTCATTCATTCATTTATTCATTCATTCATCATACGTAACCGCTTACCCTGTTCAGGGTCAAGGGGACTGGAGCCTATCCCAGCTGTCATTGGGTGAGATATTTGACAGAAATGAAAGAGCTAAAGCCTGACATCTCTCCTCCTGAAATACAAAAAAACATATTATTTTTTATTTTTTTATTGGCTGCCTTGATGAGTGCTGCTGGCAGCAAACAACGGGTGTGAGCCCTGAGGTGCACTATCAGAGGGGGGTAAATAGAGCAGGGGAGATATCTTTAAATTTTTTATCAGGATAGAATTGTGACTGTTCAAAGCATCGCCACCCCTTTGTACTGCTCAACTGGCAACTTAGAGATGCTGTTCAGGAGGGCCTGTGGTGGAAACCTCCCATAGGGATGTAAACCTTTTTTTAGGTTACAATGAGGTGGATTGCTCACCAATTTGTACCATAATGTACTTTGGATTATGTATTTTCCACAGTAAAGCCGGTCACAGTAGCAATGTGACTTATGACTCAACATTCAATTTTCTCTTTGTTACACGGCTCAGTTTTCTGATTCCGGTTTTGTTTGCTGTCACTGCTTAAGAAACATATGGAGATAACTGCAAAAAACAGGTTGTTAAATTAGTAATGAGGCAAACAACACTGCAACAGCAGAAAAAAATCCAGCAGCAGATGTTTGTCATTGCAGTGCATGAGTAACAGCATGACAACTGTCAGCAGCTATTATTCTGCACTTTCTTGCGTCCAAAGCAGAGTGGCACGTTTTAGCTGGCCGTGACATGTCAAAGGTTTTCTTACCACTCAGGAGTGGAGCTTACCTTTGCTGGCGTTCCCTATTTTTTCCATCTCACATATCAGTGGACTGAATCATTAAATCATAAATAAATAAATAAATCATAAATCATAGCTGAAAAGACAATTGGAAATACAAGGTCACTATCAAAGGCAGCATAGTGGTGTGGCGGCTAACACTGTTCACTCACCGCAAGAAGGATATGGGTTTGAATCCATTGCCTTTGTGTGTGCCCGTTCTCCCTTTGCTCCTCCTGGGTGCTTTGACTTCCTCTCACTGTCCAAAATAATGCAACATACTGTGACTCTAAATAGCTTGTTGGTGTGAATGGTTGTATTTACGTATTGGCCAACTAATAACTGGCTACTAAATGTGGGGCAACAGTATATTTTATAATTGATATCTGAATAATAATTATTAAAACTCTTATTATCATCTTCCAAACTGTAGCAGAAAGTAAAATAACTTTTTTTACTGCCTTTGTCTCTGCTGCTGCCTTGCATAACTTTGTCATTGAAAGAAAGATTCTACAAACATGTTTTCATCGTTTTTTGTTGTTTGTTTGGCTTTATGAATCATAGACCATAGACCAAAGAATGGTAATTATAACAAACAAGAGAGTGATTATGCAGAAGAAAGGATGACTTCAAAATATTAAAAAAGGACATCAATGTTCAGCTCCTTTATCCAATTCAAAATTTAAGGGGTTATTCCGTGCCTCAACCCAACTGTTTCTACCAAGTGTCATAAAAATCTGTCATGTAGTTTTTGCGAATCCTAAAAGACAGAAAATAATCTAACCTCTCTGGCAGAGCTGTCTAGAACACTGATGCATTGATGACGTTAGATGAGGCTGTTGGCTGTGTTTGAGGTCTGTGTGTCAGTGTGATAGTAGAGCTGTACTACACTCCAAAAGTCTTCCACACCGCTGACTCAGTGGCTTTGACACAGATTCCAGCTTATGTATTGGAGACTCAGCTGCTGCAGCCCCCAATGCAGAGCATCCATAAATCGGTACATGTGAGACAAGCTGCAGTGCCATGGAGGATGGACAAGGAGGACACTTCTGGCACACTGCTGGACTGCTCTTTACCTTTTAGCCTCAGTCGTCTATTTTTTCCCACTCTTCACTTCTCAACTGCATGCGATCCATCGCTGTAACCAACTATTGCTTTCATGATCTGTTAATCTGCTGAAATTTTTATTAGTTGATCAATCATTCAATAAAGTCAGGATATAATTGTCACCATATGTAGGAAGAAAGCATTAGTAGAGCTTCAGTTTGATGAGCCAATTTTATTCCACATTCATTTAAAAAAAATAAAGAAATTGAATAGCCATGTTCGCAAGGATCTTTGGACAAAAAGTGTAAGGGTATTATTTAATTGGAGACATGTTGGCATGACTTGATGCTTGGTTATTTCATTCACTACTTAAAAGGTAAGGAGTATCAAGTTGATAGATGAGTTGATTTACGAGAGGATAATCTTCAACTTCAATTGATAATCAAATACAACTGCCGTCCTCTCTCTGGTTCCAGCTTTTCAGTCGGGTTAGGATTTGTGTCATCTGGGCTTAAGGCTGCTGGTCAGACATGTTTCACTATTCTCTTTAGATCAAAAGTGGCAGAAGTACATATAGTACGTTGTTTACACCAGTATAGGTACAGTTACTCATCAGAAAAAGACACTGTTGAGAGTAAAAGTATTGATTTAACATTTTTAGTAAAAAAAGAGTGAGAAAGTACAGCCTCTCAAATTTGCTCACAGTATAATAGAAATCAATTGCCTTCTGAAGGATTTTTAAACCTGCTGTTTATGGTTCACCCTAACTCAAGCGATGTCATATGTATACACTATTAATGAACACCATTAATGAATACACTATTATGAAATATTAAGGGATTAAAGGGATAAGTAGCTTTATTTAAACACTAAATTCTCCCAATCTAATTAAAGACTGTATTCAGCAAGAATGAACCATCATGTAGAACATAAGTAGAAGAAAACCCAAACCATGCTTTTCTGTGGGGAAACCTGTGATTAGATATTAGTATATATTTGACTCAAATCTTTTTTTGAAATGGAAAAAGAAAGTGTTAAAATTTATGGAGTAAAACTAAGGAGTTATCAGAAAAATAAATATCCAAGTGAAAACCTGAAAACTCTAAATTAAAAAGTATTTGTGTTTGGTAATTTTGACTAGTCTATTTCACCTAAAGCAACTGCATAGACTCACATTCAAAAAGACCTTTCTGTAAGTCAAATTCTGATTGCATTGGATGGACAGTTATTATAGAGCTTCTAAAATAAATTAAAATGAGCACATCAAATGTCAAATGTGTGAAAAACCAAAGTAATGATCCTGAAACATCACAGTCTGTAGATGTTGGAACAATGTGGTTTCATGGCTTCAAAGTCTGAATACATAACCGCTTCCATGTCACTTCTTGCTGCTTTGAGACATCGAGTTTTCCCACTGAATATAAATGTATCACAAATGGCAACAGTATCAGCAGACGGAGCGGGAGATGGATTGAAAATTCAGACAATGTTGCAAAGAAAACTGCAGTGAGATACAGACTCTGATGTGAGAAACACAATCGACAATTCCACAATTCTTTCATCCACTCCTGCATGGTCGAAGCAGAACAGTTATTTATTTCGGGAGCTTCATGTTACACCTCTATAAGACACATATAGTGCAGTGACAGAAAAGAGCTATATAGGAGTGTGGAGTTCTTTAGGAGGGGAGAGCTTGGGGATTACTAAATTGGTGCTGCGTGTCACAAACAATATTAATCCTCATTTCTTTCTCCTTCGCTGTCCACCTCTCTGTGTCCAGGTGAGCACTGTGAGCTGTCCTCCCGCTCGGGGCGCTGCGCTCCAGGAGTCTGCAAGAATGATGGCTCATGTGTCAACCTGCTGGTCGGTGGGTTTAAGTGCGAATGTCCACCAGGCAGCTACCAAAAGCCCTACTGCGAGATGACCACTCGCAATTTCCCCCCGCAGTCATTTCTGACCTTCAAAGGCCTCCGCCAGCGCTTTCACTTCACGCTGTCTCTCACGTAAGCCTCTCTGCCTCATCTGCAACAAGCTGCACCTCAACCTGGATCACCTGTGTGCTCCATCACCATTCAGTGATCTGTGATTCACTCTTTACCTGCCCACACAGCCCTCTTCTGCATGTGTTCTCTCCAGCTGAAATCCCCCCCCCCCCCCACACACACACACACACACGCATATATTTTTAACCTAAAAGGTGTTTTATAGCATTAATGGGCCTACGGATTATGTATTACATTATAGAGCTCTGATGTCAGAGTTGGACAGAGGGTTAGCAAAGGGTGCCACATTCTGAGAGAGGAAGCATCCTTGATATGTTCATCCTGCAACCAAGACTGAGTCTTATTTAATCACAGTCAGTGTTACTGTTCACTTTTAAGCCCTGTCAGAACGTGGCCATCAACAGCAGTTTCCCTCACCAACATAACGCCTAGAGAGGCTGTCATAGATGAGTTTGCATCCATTATGCTAGCAAGCAGGGTTGGGACGTTAGATTGACGTTTTTCTTTAATAACAGGACTCCTTACGAACATATCATACCAACATTCAGCATTACATGAAATTTCACAAGTCCTTTGTAAAGGTTTGCAAGTGTATTTATTGATTTATTTATTTTTTACATTTTTAGTTACATTTGAACTTGCATTACATTTGAACCTGGCATTTATGATTAATGAAACATTTTCTATTTTATGCTTGTCTTCACACTAATAGGATTTTTTTTTCTGACAAGGGTCTACTGTTACTATTAAAGCTGAGATCATTTTGCTTTTGGAGGATAGGAGAAGAATATACAGAAAACATATTTTTCAAGTCATCTTCTCTGATGAGCGGTCATCTCTGTGGCGTGATCGTCAGGAAAATATTTAGCTTCAAGGCAGCTATTGCACACTTTCAATTCATCCTCAATACAGTCAATGCACGGCTCAACTGTTGCATTAGCTGCCATAGTAAAGCACTTTGGCGTTTCTCAGTCTCTCTTATTTTGAACAATCCACTCTCCGTATCCTGCAAACTCATTATTGGTGATGTCGTTGATACATGTCAGTGCTGAGGTTATACTTCTACATTGTTTGAGTTTTGCTACCTTTTGTTGTGTGTCATCTCCACTGAAGCCAGGTGTCTTGACTGATTAGTTGAATCAGAGGTTGCGCTCGTAACACCCATGATACTTTGCATGCACCGATTAAGGTTGGTTGGGGTCAGGCGATGCCACCTGACTAGACATGCCAGGCTTAGGGACACTTCGTAAATGCCCAAATTGGGAAAAGTATTTATCAGATTATTTGTCCGAAGTAAGATTTCATCAATAACGGGTCAAACATAATTGCTTTTCTTTTTTTCTTCTTTTTTTTATCATTCTTGATTATTTGTCAAGCCCTATTAAATGATCTAAACACATAATGAGTTGAAGAGGTCCTGGGATACAACTCTTCTAGTTTCTAAATAAATGTTCAATATGTATTTAGTTGCATTTTTTTTTTTGGGTTCCTGCTTTTTTAGCCTCCTCAACTCAGTCTCTGACTAAAGAAATAAAGAACAATGTCAATGCAGACCACTTTATTAATAATCTTAATTTAGTAGCACAAAATCACAGATAAGTTGCAGATATCTTTACAACTTGTACAACCACAGACGACACCCCCTGCTGTTAAAGTATGAATTTTCATTGGAGAATTTCAGACATCAGAAACTAAAATATTAGGTTTGCCTCAGTACGGAGCCAGCAACCAGTTTCTTAGGTTAAGTCAAAGGAAATGTTTTACACATTTGTTAAAATGTGAAAAAATCTGTGTATTTGCACACATTTTTTGCAAAGGTTAAAAAAATATTACATGCAGTGTAGAGGGTAGGTTTTGTTTGTTATTGTTGGATCAATCTCCTCAGCTGACTTAATTAAGTGACTAAGCGTTGATTTTACAATGCCAAACTATTAAAGAAAGGGACCACTTACTTTCATATGAGATCCAAGGAGAACCGCAGCAGAATTGAAATAAAGCAAATCAAACAATCTTCTTGCAGAAAAAAACAACAGTGCCACTGCTCACACTGTCAGAGAGGCAGAGGTGGCGTCTCATAATTAGCCTTAACTAAAAATAGCAATGGTTTGAAGCCACAATATCCTGCATTCTTCAGTGCCGCACATAGAATTAGCTGAACTGAAAATGCCTCATGTATTTTGTTGTCAATTAGATTTAGAAGAAATTTTCAATTAGGTTTTTTACCGGACCTTACACACCAATACTCACAGCACAGTAACTTTCAAGGACCCCATTATTATATCCTTATTACGCTATAATATAAACCTACACTCTATATATCATCGCAATATTCACATTGTCTTGCATATTTTTATACCTCCTCTTTAAAGTGCTTGTATTCTATAGTTTGCTCCTCTGCTCTCATACTGTTCCTATTCATTAGACCTCATTTGATTCACATTTGCTTGTACTTATTACTATTGATGTTTTCACAGCTGTTTCTGCTAACTTTGCAAATATATCACTGAAAATTTCCCCATCGTGGGAAAAATAAATGTACTGTATATCTTATCTTATCTTTTTTTTGTAACGGCTGCTTTTATTTCTAATTCTGGCAGTGCCTCTTAATATAAGCATAGCCCAAGTTATTGTGAACTTTTTTGTCAGTAAGATTAGTATTTTTCTATTTGACTGACGTTAGAATCAGTTTTTAAGATGTAGGTGTTACCATTTGTGAAACTTGAGCTCAACGTAAAAATGTATTGTTGATCATTTGGAAGTGTTAGTGGGAGGGGGCGTCAGATTTTAGCAGATGTGCTGTGAACACATTTGAAGACAGCTGGAGAATGAATTCTCTCTGCGATGAAACTTAATCAATGATAAAAGCTTTCTGTTTTGTTGGATATCTATCACAAAAACTGTCAACAAGGATAACAGCTTGCCTGCCATCACAGGGAATACGTGTCACCTTAGAAGTGCTTGGCATGGGTTGACATTCGTAATACCTGTAGGTGGAAAAAATATCCCTCTTGTGAACTTTATGGACTTGGCCCTCCTTTCAGCAAGGTTCAGATGACAGTGTTTTATTGTTTGGAACGGCTCAAACCAGTTTTTAAAGGGGTCTACATTTCACTGGGGGGGTGTCACAAAAGCTGTGAAGTACCTGCTGTGTGAAAGGTGCCGATACTGAGAGCTTGAGGCAGGTGAGGTCAACAAGAGTCTCAGTTACCTCAGAGTCTCAGAGCCTCCACTGGTCAAGTTTTCCCAGAACGAGCTTATGCAATGACGACCATCTCAGAACATGGATCTGGTTCTCTCAGACTTAAGACTAACTTTAGGTCTCTGGCTGCTCCGGGATTAAGACCGAAAACTCACAAAAGATGCAGTGGGATCAGCGCAAACCAGATGGAAAGTCTCTCCGTAGGTTTTGTTTCGGTTATGTTCTGTTATCGTTTAAAAAGAGCACTGACCAATCAATCATAACATTAAACCCACCTGCAATTTGTGCTTAGCACTTCTGTGGGACAACACAGGCTATCCTCCTCTCCCCATGCATCTTGGGCATCCATGACCCTGTTGCCTGCTCAGCAGCTTTCCTTCCACATATCAGTTCGGTAAGGCACTAACCATAGCAGGCCGTAGACAACCAACAAGATCTGTAGTATTGGAGATGCTGTGACCAAGTCGTCCAGCAACCAAATTTTGGCCCATGTTTAGGTGCTCAATTTCTTGGGTTTTCTAATTTTTCGTGCTACAAACAAATCAACTCTGACTACAAAACATTAGCTTGCTGCCTAATATAGCCCACCCAGAGACAGATGCCATTGAAACAAGATAAGTTAGTCAATGTTATTAACTTCACCTATGCGTGGTTATAATAGTATGGCTGAGCAGTGCATGTTGAACGAGAATCAGTAACCATGCTGGCATTTCTTTGAGGCTCAAAGTAAATCATCAACATCAACATGCTTACTCGCTTCCTTATCTTTTTAGCCTGTATGTTTGCATGGTATTATTTGTTAATAAGTACAAAACATTAAGTACAGAAGAGGATGATGGGAAAAGGAATTTTTTCAGGTATCGTAAACCTACATTTATTTGGTTTTTGGTTTTTGGTTTTTGGTAGGTTTAGCAACTATTTTAACAAATTTCCATGTTAAACTGTAAAACCAATCACCAAGTCAACCACTTCACTGTTTTGCCAATAGCAGGAATAAGGTGAAACAGTTCATGGTACTAATCCTTTAGTCGAGTGCCATTAAACCCCTTAAACAAGAGATTGCAACGCTATGACGTGATCAAAACACACATGATCATCTATGTATGGAAAGACAGTGCGGTAAATATAAATGAAATGTGTTTTATATGATGTTTGAAAAATTTTAGTATTTTCTTATCCTCAATGGTTCAAGCCGATCTGATGTTTTATTACTGTCGGTCGATATATGAGTTACTTTTTCCATGTACGTCATTATTTATTCTTTATTCTCTTCTTCGGGTAATGAATACGCCAACCTCTCTACCTCAACCAGGTGTAGAGACTGTGATGGTAGGACATTATAAATTCAAGATAATTGAAAAATCATAAACGCGAACAACATCATTTTTGTAGTGATAGAGGAAACATCAGGGAATTCATAGAGTAATACATCCTCTGTGGATCACTAATGTCTTTACAATTTCTTTCAAGCTTTATGGGGAAAAGGTTTGACTCCCTTTCCATTCCCACAGATTCAAGTTCAGACATTCTGCATCTTTATTCCATGCTTATACGCTGTGAAATCAATAAGGGAGTCTTTTCTCTTCACTGCACATGTCTAATGCGTTGCGGCATGTTCGCATAGGATACACTGTATCTAGATCAGAGCAGACTGGTTGTTATTTTAAGGGATGGGTGCCTAATATGTCACGCAGTGATGCTAGTGAAGTCAGTGTTTAGCTCCGGTTGATTACCTTCATAGTTCAGAGGGCTCGAGGGGGCAATGTGGGGAAGCCTTTTAAATTGATCCATCAAAGTCTCAGCTACTGAGAACTGATGGTCTCTAGATCATTACTCCAGCTGGCATTCAGTATATCTTTACTGGATATACATTCTAGAGGCCATTTGTCTGCTCTGTCTGTACTCTGTCTCTGCTTCTTTATCAACCTGACATCAGCATCCTCTTCCCTCTGAGATCATGGTTGTTGTTTTTTCATCAGTAAACAGGTCAGCGGTTCCATGCCCTCTTCCCCCTCTCTAGCTCAGGAAAACTGCACAAACAGCATCATTTACAGTATTCCCTCAAACCATGAAGGCTGAAAAAAATAGAGAGGGGGTTTTTATCTACGAGAGCTCCATGAGAGCATGGATGGATGTTTGGATGAATGATTATCAACCATTCTCTAAAAATCAGTTTAGATTATTATTTTAGAGCCATATGAAAAATAACCGTTTTGAGGTTATAGTAAAATAGTCCTAAGATGCATGTTAGGTGAGTTGAAGACTGTCCTGTTGGGTGCCCTAAAAGATGGATAATGAGTTGCTGTGTATTTTTCTTTTACTTGCGCTTCCACAAATCGCACTGACCCATTTACACATGATCAGATTTACGACCGCAGACTACAACAGAGAAGTAAAGCATGATATTTTTAAACCCTGTGCTTCACCACCAAATATGAGCCCGGATCGAATGTGAGGCATCAGCAGTGACTTTGTCCCGGACCTAGAACCATGTTTCATATTCAGATGTGAATTAATATGCAAATTAATATGCAAAGATCATGCAATGCACACCTCTGGGGATATCATTTCATCATCAAATTACAAACAGAAATTTGAGGCGTTGGGCACTGTAATGGCGGCTGGATGTTTTTTCCTCCATAACATAGAAGGTGTTTTTGTTATTCTGAACTGTAATGCATATTTTGACTTTCTGCTACTTTTGTCTCCATGGTGTAGTATGTTGTTGTTTTATCTATTTATATTATGCAGATTGCATTCCTTCATTATTTTCCCCCTAACTGGGCCTTGGGTTCATGACCAACCTCATTATCTGTTCTATTAAATCTCAACATTGTTTAATCTTGAGCTCATCTTTGCGGTAGTATGTCAAACTGTATCGCTGTGTGGGGGAAGGAAAAAAAAGCAAGATGAACAAGTGGGAAGGATTTCGATATATTTGAATAGGTCAAACCAGACTGCTGGCCTCTTTATTCTCTTGGAAGTATTGGAATAGTCGACAGTATGTGCTCTTACACAGTATTTGACACTCAACGTGTTTTCTTGATGAGTGTGAGTGATGGGTGATGAGTTTGTTTTTATTCATTCATTCATAGATTTTCATTTAAAAAGTTTTCCAAATGTTGTAAATCACACATTAATTATTCTCTGCTGTGGATTAATAAACGTTTGGTGCTTCAGTGAATTTTTTTAGAATATCAGTGTATGTGGGATTAAGTTAAAAAAAAACATCTGATAATGCACTGATACATTGAGTTAATTAATTAATACAAATACATCACCCACTGCAAAACTCAAGGCTCAATGACATGGTTTTAGTAGTCTATCAAGGACACTTGAATAATTTATCAAAATCAAATTTAGATTTTTGAAATTATTTTAAAATATTAAATTTTTTATTTAAATTACACAGGTCATACTTCTATAAAGAAAGTGTTCTCATGAGCAGATGTAACTGCTCATTCACATAAATACACACTTGAATCAAACAGTGTTATTACTCTCTCGTGACAGAGGTCATTTGATTTAATTGAAATGTCTTCGGTCTTTGTTTTTTTTATGTCAGATTTGCTACTAAAGAGCCAAATGGTTTATTACTCTACAATGGCCGCTTCAATGAAAAGCATGACTTCATCGCCATGGAAATCATCAATGAGCAGATACAGCTCACCTTCTCTGCTGGTAAAATGTTTTTTACTTATCATTTAACATTTTGTACATTTGATGCCATTTTTGTTGTGAGTGTTTTGTGGTTATTCAACTGGTTAACTGTTTTTCCAGGTGAGACCAAGACTACAGTTTCACCGTACATTCCAGGGGGAGTCAGTGACGGCCAGTGGCACATGGTGGAGGTGCACTACTACAACAAGGTATTACTAAACGTATACGGGTTCTCAAAATTGCAACAATAATGTACCTTATTTGTATTTATGCTTTCATTCAAGAGCTCACAGATCAGCTCCTAACATTATTGGCAGAAAAGAACTATTACATCACACATATATATATATATATATATATATATATATATATATATATATAAATACATTTCAGATCCATCGCAGCATTTTGGGTTTTTGCAGTTTAAAGTATGGTTAGGGTGAAATTCTGATGGTTTTGTACTGAACATAAAAATGATCTTATGTACTCCTGAAGAATCACAAAGTTACCCTCAGGGTATGTTGACCCTTATTTGGAAAACACTGATCTAGAATTAAGATTTTTATCTGCTATTTCTTGCAACAAATACAAATCTTTCAGCCACTGTCTCGGTGTGTACCTTTACCACTATTAATGGCATTATCCAAAACATTGCGGCCTGTTTCTCTTCTGATGTTTTTTCTTCATTTAAGGAACATTTTTAGTAGCTTTTCTTGTACTTGTAAGGTAATTCTGTAGCTCCCGCTAGCAGATCGTTTGTTTAACTATCATTTTCTCCACCTAAAAGCAACAAAATCCACCTCGGCCTTTCAACAAAGCCCCATATTATACAACCTATGTGTTTTTTATTCAACCCGACATAGATGAACGAGGATAAAACCTAAGCCGATAAGATAATACCTTTGTGGTTTTATTTATTTTATTTGGCTAGCTAGTTATCCTTCTGTCTAGCATTTAAGCTAAGCTAACCAACTGCTGTTTGCAGTTTGACAAACACACCCACACAAGAGAGGCATCAATATTCTAATTTCAGACCCAACTAAGAGGCAAATATCTCTCAAATGTCAAAGTATTCCTTTAAGGAATGGCGAGGACGTTGCACTATCACTCTGTTGTGTTTTAGTTGTAGTTTTTTTAGATGTCGTTATATTTGCCATCACCAGCGGCCAACAGTGTTGTTTGATTGCACGAGAGGCCGGGATGATGACTAGGAGCTCACATGCCTCCTGTATCATAAACACATTCATAGATGACTCACACTTGTGTCTAAGCAGACTGCAGACAGGAGACTCTGAGCTGTGTCAGTTTGTTGTGCTGCTGCTCTGGCGGATTTAAGATCCACTGCTGACAGGCAGATTATCTGCTGAAGAGCCGATGTGCCAACCAGTCACTGTCTGAAGGAAAGACTCAGGCAAGAGGGTGGAGATGAATGAATTAATGCTAAAGAGTGGGAAGACGATGTTTTCCAGACATGCTCAGACTGGACTTAATATGTTTTGATTGATACATATCTCTATAAGACATCACAACAACTCAATCACAGGAGGAATGTGTGGAACTGTTGTTTCTGCTCTGTCATTATTTCAACGAACCAGGACCAACACACACAACAGAATGTCACATTATATTCTACTGAGGAAGTCACTTTGCATCATAAAGATGTTGCCAGGCAACACCCCCGCTGATCACATTCTCTATTCAGTGTCTATGATAACAGTCGGGCTGTGTAAGATTCTAGATGAATTGATGGGGGGCGGGATTTTATTGACTTAAGGATAAAAAATAGTTGTGTAATTGCTAAGAGACATTAAAGTTGCGTTAATCACTGAGGTACCAAACTGTAACTGAAATTAAGATGACTTTGATTCTTTTGTTGTTTATGGTGTGTTTGGCATGCAAGCCTAAGAGATCTCGAACAGTACCAGAAATAACAGAATGTTCGTCTTGTAGGCATCTGATTACTAGCTTCATATTTTGATGATAACAGATTCTGTATTAAGTGCATCGTTTGGAAACAAGTTTTTTAATGTACTGGATTCTGTCTGATTTGTTCGCATAAGAATTTCTGGATCAAATTTTGAGTGATGACGCAACATGAATTCATGATACGTCATATGCTATTTGACAATTTTTTGTGCAGACCTATTCTGCATATTGCGCATTTATTCAGGATCATAGATATGTGGCATCTTATTTCTGGAAACCAATCCCCAGCTGTCTTGCTCTCATCTTCCACTTCCTGTAGAAACACAGCTCCTCCTACTGGAGGTATCGCGCTGTGACCCACTCTGACCTGTCCCTGTCTGCAGGGGGTGGGGCAGGGTGAGGTGGGCAGGAGGCATTTTAGATTGAAATGTGGCTTTCAGGATAGTGGGGGACTGTGGAGAATGGCAATGACCGCTGCCTTTGTGTTTGTCGCTGCTTCCTTTGGGACCATGGGCAGTGAATGATGCGGCCCCAGGGAAGGTGCCCCTCATTCTCTGTTCTCCAGCGAGGACAGAAAAGCAGACGAGGAGAGGACCGAAAGGAGGCAAAAGAAAAGCAGAGAGAAGTATTGACTCAGGCTTTGAACGGGACGCTGCGCTTCATGGCCGGCCCCTCGTGTTGCTATGGTTTTCCCAGTCCATCTTAGATCCCATATTTGTCATGCCCGCTGCCACGCTCCTCCTGCCAGGCCCATGTCAACCTTGATGACACTGGAACTCATATTCCCATAATCCCCTGTAGCGGCAAGAGAGAGCAGTGTTTAATGTGCTCTTGGGTAAATATTTGTGTTCCAATCAGCACTGACAGGATAGGATTTGTTCTGCAAAGAGACGTCCTGACAGACGGTCATTATTGGAGAGTCAACAGCCGTGACTGATGACAGCAGAGTTCAATGAAAGGAGCGTCCAATCTGGAGCGCTGCCTGTTTCACAGCTTTCATAGCAAAGGGAAAACTGTGGAGAAAGGCCTTCACCTTTGGCAAAACACATTGCATGTTGGCTTGTTTCATCATCTGTATATTTGGAAAACATTTGCATCAATGAATATCAGCTGGAAAGTAAAAGCTGGATGGATTTCTTTTTTCTTCGCTTCTCATCTTATTCACATCCCAAACACGCAGCACTATGTGATCACAAGGCACAGAGTTTACATTAGAATTAAAATAATAACTCCTTCTCCTGAACACAGTGATATTATTAAAGCGAGATCATCTTATTGACTCAAAAAGAGATCATGTGAGAGAAATTCCATTGTGGCGGTGTCTTAGGCTTGAATGCTTTTTGTCTTTACTGCATTGCTTGATGAAGTGTGTTTTATTTTAAAGATTTGACTACTGAAGATGTCACATCAGCCAATGAAATGTGCTTTTTTTATCTTGTAAATTAAAAGATCAGACAGAGAGGACGAGACGCCATGACAACGGAGCATCAGGAAACAATCTTCCTGATGCACTGATTCAGTGGCAGGGATCTATTTTAGCTTAATCTTCACTCACTACACAGACAATACATGCTTAATGTGTTATTTTCATACCATCAGTAATATGCCGACTCTTCCTAACATCTCTGAATGTAGACGAGCAAATTCCTGCCTAAATCCTGTCTAACCAGCAGACAGCTCAGTTTCCCATTCTAAAGACAGCCGGGAGTGAGGATGGTCATTGACCTGCTTTCAGCTCGCGACACCAGCTTGAACCTACACTTAGTGTTAACGTGAGCTCTACGTGACCTCGGAGAAACTGCCCTGTTTCAAAAGAGGTCACAACCTTTTATTGACAGGATCATATTTTTCCCCCAGCAGGCACCTCCTCCTTTTATTGCTCCCCCCATTGATTTCTCAGACAATGAAACCGATCCTTTGTCCACAGGGACAGTGTCCTGCTGAGAGTAAGATCTCCAGTATTTGTGTGTGTTTTTTTGTGTGTGTGTGTGTGTGCGTGTGTGTGTGTGTGTGTGTGTGTGTGTGTGTGAGAGAGAGAGTGAGACAGCCGCTGCATTTATCCCTAGCTGCTATTATGAGAGTTATTAAACAAAAACAAGCAGAAAATGAACAAAGTTTTATGTGAAAACCTTTATGTGGTTGCACTTTCCCAGTTTCAAAGCACCAGTTTTAATCTGGCCCATAAAGCTTTGTTTAGCACTGGCTGAGCTTCGCAGAGGTTTATGCACGGCTTGAATTGATCCTTTCCTCAATAGAGCAGCAATATGAGAAGTTTTCAGAACAAGGTTTCTTAAATCCTGTTTATATTTGCTGTGTGACTAAAATACCTCTGCATATTATTAAAAGAAAAGCGTAACTACATGGAGGTGTTTCAACTTTTTGATGACAAACCTTTCTCAAACGGAAATTACTTGCAGAATTATAATAACTTTTATCTGCTCATCAAAATAATTCTGTTTCAATGTTTCTTCTGCAATGAGCTGTGTATAAACACCAAGTAATATTGATATTATTCAATCATAAATTCTCACGATGCGAAATCAAAAACTTAGATTACATTGTGAAAATCTCCATGTGATGAAAAGAAAAAAAATATCGGCAATTACCACATACATTTCTCTAAATTCTCAACTTCACAGGGATATCCATGAGTATAATATATTGGACACAATAGGGCACTATGCATTTAAATCATCATTTGTTTTGACTGGAGCCTCTCAAGGAACATATCACTTCATAATTAATATAAATAAACCCATGAGGTTGTCTCTCATTACACAGCCCATCTTAAGCCAGGCCGGCCTGCCACAGGGACCCTCAGACCAGAAAGTCGTCGTAGTAACGGTGGACAACTGTGACGCATCTGTGGCACTGAGGTTTGGTCACATGATCGGAAATTACACCTGCACGGCTCAAGGTTGCCAGTCAGGATCCAAAAAGTAAGTCCACAGGTGGCTCATTATTGGAATTATTTGGAATTTTCATTAAGATGTGGAAGATAAATGTTATTTTTGCAGCAGGAATTTCCATTCTTTCTTTGTCTTAGGGAACCTCTCATTGCCTCTTTATTGACTTCAGTAATATACCTGGTTTCATTCTTTGTGGTTGACTAATAAGGAGAAAGAGTAAAATTGTTTTGAAATTAAGTGTCTTATCTCCAGGGTTTGTTGGCTAAGCTTAGCTTTTTCCCTCTATGGTGATGTTTATCCAAATTCTCATTGCATGTCCATGGGGAAAAGTAACGCTGCATAACTGAGCCCTTGATGAATTTTTCATGACGCCCTACCCTTTGGTGTCGATGATGTAAAAGCAGAGCAAAACACGGGGTTCATAAATGTATTTTCATGGGTTTTATGTTTTCAGGTCACTGGACTTGACCGGTCCTCTTCTCCTTGGAGGGGTCCCAAGACTCCCAGGGGACTTTCCTGTTCGCAACCGGCAGTTCATGGGCTGCATGAAGAATCTGCGCATCGACAACCAGCACATAGACATGGCCGGCTTCATTGCTAACAACGGCACTCTGCCAGGTATATTTTCTCCTGCTGTTTGGAATCCAGAGCTAATCCTTCACTTAATCTCTCCAATCTATTACTGGTTTACAATCAGACAATGTTTTATTTGAGCAGCCATGTTAGACAGACTCAAAAAGATAATAACAATGAGTGTAATGAGCACAGCTGGAAAGTCAGGTCAGCAGGCAGCCAGTACTACCTGCTACGAATATTTAATTACCGTCTTACTCTTTGCTACTGTGATGAAATAGTCAGTTGAGCAGATCAGATGCATCAGCCTATAATTCTGTGACCCTCCTAGGATGCTCTGCCAAAAGACATTTCTGCATCACCAACCCATGTCTGAATGGGGGAACCTGTGTGAACCTGTGGGGCTCCTTCAGTTGTGACTGCCCACTAGGATTTGGAGGACGAAACTGTGAAAGAGGTGAGTTATTCAAAAAGCTGTGGGCATACGGTTGTAAATGCAGAGATGACACCTGATTTAGATATCGCTACTGTTTCTAATGTCCTATCTCATATTGAAAACCGGGTACTGAGATATAAGAATTAAGCTGTTGTCCGTGTCAAAACACAAAGATCGGATAGACTAAAAAAATCTCACTATGAAGAATAATCTTTAAGTGGAACTCCAACTCTGTGCAGTGCTGCAATTCATGCTTTTTGGGAAAATTTGATTTAATTTTCAATTTAATTTCATCATCGAGTATCGATAGCTGGGTTATGACAAAATCTGTATCAGTTGTGAGAACAAAACTGTTCAGGGTTGGAGGTGTTGAAGTAAGACTAATTCCTTTTTGAAGGCCTATAGTGTTTATGTTTCTCCCCCCGTCTTCTCCAGTGTCTGTTTTTGTTCCACATGATCCACTGCAGCTGTTATCTGTTCTGATTTATGGTTCACAGCTATTTGAGAGGTTACATAAAAGTTTTTAATCTCAGTGAAAAATAATAATAAAAAAAAAAGGATTTATTAAAGAAAGCATTTTAAAATATAGACAAGCTTTACAATTTTTAGTATTGCAGAAATGTGAGTAGAGGACATATTGTAGTGATCACATGTTACTGATCTTCAAAGGAGATTTGACAACATTAGAACTTGAATCAGTTATTAGTGGAACACAACAAGAGTCGTGAATTATGATCACCAACAGTAGAGGCGCTTTCAAAAATGCAGCTGATTATGTGCATGCATAGGAGTTCTGTTGTTCCGACTCTTCTATTGATGAAATGATGAAAGCGTTACTTTTGTTTTAACATGATAATAAACCCCACATTTTTGGATTTTGCTCTTGATGTCAGACTTAACAAGTATTCAAATCTACCACTTTTTCATTCAATTAAGTAGAAAAAAATTGACCATTGGTACTGGCAGCCCCAGTGTGTTGTGTGTAAAAAGTTAAATGTGTCTACATTAAGATCGGATGGTGTCTTGTGGCTGCAGGTACAGGAAGTAACCACTCTAAGTGTGATTCAAGACCAGATTAATGCTTCATTTCAAACTGTTCTTTACATTTAATTACGACTAAAGTTATAGAGCAGCTTCTCTTTTTGCACCTCACTCCTCTCTTCAACCAGTGGGAAGAGCCAGATCAGATAAACCACGTTTATTTGCCATCCCTAATCAATCATTCCAATCCAGTGCTTTACTTCCCTTTGCACAGAGACAGTGTAATGAGAGGGAAATCAGACAGACTGACCTTTTGTGTCACTTTGTCAAAACAAGAGGAAGCCAGAAAGCCTTTGTCCATCAAGTGCATACAAATTTTCTTCTGATTCACAAACTGCACACCGCACTGCAAACAAAGTGAAAATACAATTCACTTGTTTGCAAGTGAAATGTATTTCAGTGCATTTCAAAGAATATGCACTGAAATTTCAGTGCAACATTCAAAGAATAGGGATCTTAATGATCCCGTCGAAATACGTCACAGATCACATGAAGTAATCTGCTTGGCATAATAATGAATGTCTAATATTTTGTCCTGCAGATAAATGTGTAAACAACATCCCCATTTCAATCTCTGAGTGCACATCACTCTGTTCAGTGAAGCTCATAAGTCACATCCAACATTAGAGGAGAGTAACATGTTGTCTTGTCGATGAATAAAGTAAAGTATCAGTAAACATAACTGGGCTTGCAGGTTGACAGTAATATTTTAAACTCTCTCCTGCATTACTCCTTCCAACCTCTTCATGTCTCCTAAAATTTGATCTCATTTCTAACCTCTGCTGTAGTCATGGCCGGCCCGCAGCGTTTCCTGGGGAACAGCTTGTTGCAGTGGAACAACATGGCGCCGTTGACCTCAGTCCCCTGGCATGTAGAGCTGATGATACGCACACGTCAGGCCAATGCGACACTGCTGCACATCTCCTCTGGCCTGCAGCACAACATCACACTGCAGGTGAGAGCGACACTTCGGTAAGCCTTTGCTCGTTGCATCTGCACACAGAAACAGATCATTCAAGTGTCTGAGGTAAACGGTTTCACAATCACGGAAATGTTGTTTAATGTTCTCAATTTATCTTCAAGGGGTAAATAAAAATAAAAATGTATTCGAATAGTTTTAGTTTTTAGACTTAATCTTGTCAAACCTTTATGGCTATGAGTTCCAGTCAGAGCATATCAACAGCTGTCCTCCCCTGATGTTTGAGATTTATGAGCTCAGAGGTTTTAGGCGCCACCTGTTGGTCATCTGTGTTGCAGTAACACAAGCTGAAAGAAAACAGAACTGATCAATTACTCATTGTAATAAGTGAGGCATTTTCAGATCTGCGTTTTGAAACTGTCTAGTCTGATGCCTCTCTAATGTTACGTAACCGTCTGGTTTTCTGTTTCAAGCTGTTTTCAAGATTTTTCAGCTCATCAAGTGTTGCTGTGCTAATTTCCCATGGTCTTTTATCGTCCTTGTAATTGAATTTAATTTCATGCTGTTATCTGACTTTTCTTTGCCTTGTGTCTGTCCTTGTAGCTGCGTGGGGGGAGTGTGTTGATGGGGCTGCACATGGGGAAAGACTCAACTCTCTCCCGCGTGGAGGAGGTACTGGTGAACGATGGAGACTGGCATCATTTGCAGTTTGATATCAGCAGTTTAGGCGGAGCAGCGAGTTACCATAAGGCGGTGCTGTCTTTGGACCAGGGACTCTATCTGGTGAGTGCTAATTGATGTAAGATACCACCATTTTTATATCTTGTAGTTCAACAAGCTGAGTCATTAAGTCTGTGTAACCTTTTCAGGCCAGTATGGAGGTCGATGGCAAGCTGAGAGACTCCAAGCTGAAGACTGTGAGCGTTGGTGGTTTAGCAAGGCCGGATGGGAAAATTCAGCATGGTTTCCGTGGCTGTATTCAGGTCTGTTGCTTCTGTGGAGCAGATTCATTTCAGCATTGGCTATCATGTTAAAAAGCAGACAGGATCTGGACTATTTTGAAATACGGTCATAATGCTTACATGCAACGTGTAAACATGAAAAAACAAAACTCCTCATTTGACTTGAAAACCATGCTCACTGTTCATGGTTGAAAATAGTTTGACATTCTTGAACTTATGATTTACTGCAAGTAGAAATCTACTGGATAAAATGTATAAACTGTTACCTGAAAGAGTTTTTATACACAGTAAAAACCTAACTTATCTAAAAAAACACGTTATCTTAGAGCCCTGTACAAATCACATATTTTTTGTAATGAACTTTGTTTGGTTCCATGGATCCGTACATGTGTTTGTTTGTTTGCCTGCAGGGTCTGCGTGTGGGTGGTGCTCTTAGTCTATCTCAGGCGAGGAAGGTGAATGTGGAGCCAGGCTGCAGTGTGCCGGACCCATGCAGCTCCAACCCCTGTCCCGTCAACAGCTATTGCAGCGATGACTGGGATAGCCACTCATGCACCTGCCTAGCCGGTCAGTCTGCTCACAGGTCCATACCGTAATTGTAGCATTAACCTAATTGGAGGGTCACTTAACATCTTTAACCCATTTAATCATCATCCTGTAAATAATCATTGAACTTCTATAGAATTATGTTATATATAGATAGGTTATACTATGTTTATGTCTATAATTGCATCAAAAACTGTTATTGTGGGACATTTACCCATAATCCTTTCCTCTTATCCCCACCTGATAGATTTTAATACCCGTGAGCACGCAGAAACTTGCTTAGCTACATTTCTCCTTTTTTTCACAGGGTACTATGGCACTAACTGCACAGATGCATGCTTGTTGAATCCCTGCAAACACGAGTCAACGTGCAGCAGGAAGCTGAGTTCCTCCCGCGGTTACGCCTGTGACTGTCCCAGAAACTATTTTGGACATTATTGCGAAAAAAAGTAAACATTTTTCCTATTAAGTCAAATTGTGTGTGTGTTGAACATGGTTCCTCTAGTTCCCTATTGTATTAGCATGTAGTGTAACGTAATCCAACATTTTATCCCACAGGACTGATCTGCCGTGTCCGAGAGGCTGGTGGGGTCACAAGACCTGCGGCCCCTGTAACTGTCAGACCGACAAGGGCTTCGACTCTGATTGCAACAAGACCAACGGAGAGTGTCGGTGCAAGGTGAGGGTGCAGAGCTGTGGCTTTGTTTTATCACTCCAACAGTGTAAGGGTGCACGATGTAAGCAAAAAACCTTTTCTTCATTCTTCCGTTCAACGGACTAATATCATATTTAAAGTACTATACCACAATTTCTTTGGGTCTATTTTAGTACCCAAAAATGTATCTATAATGCAGTATACAGACTTCAACGCCAGAAAAAAAGAGTATTGCCAGTGTCACTTTGCCAGTGTACCCACACTGGACGACTAAAGTGGGTCAATGTCTAACTTTAAAATTAAAACTTAATCATAATTTAAAACGCGTCCTGCAGTAGCTAGATGTTGTTGAACAAGAAGCTACAGCTTGTCAAAGCCTCCAGCTGGCTGATAACTGAGGTCCGGCTGGTGCGGAAAGATTGATTTAAAAATAGTTGATCAGCACTTCAACTCTCCAATCCTGTTTCCAGGACAACCACTACCATCTTGAAGGCAGCGACTCCTGCCTGCTGTGTGACTGCTACCCAGTAGGCTCCTTCTCCAGAGCATGTGACCGAGAGAGCGGCCAGTGTCGGTGTAAACCTGGTGTAATTGGTCATCAGTGCGACCGCTGTGACAACCCATTTGCTGAGGTTTCTCCTAATGGCTGTGAAGGTCAGAACACATCACATTATTAATACAAAGTGATGCTTAATTGATCCTGTCTCATTAGAGCTATGAATATATATTAAATTATTTTTCTTTTTTTATCATTATCATCTCCTTTTCGTTTCCATCTCTCTCAGTAATTTATGACAGCTGCCCTCAGGCCATCGAAGCTGGGATCTGGTGGCCCAGGACTAAGTTTGGACTCCCTGCAGCAGTTCCCTGTCCTAAGGGAACACAGGGTATGCTGTTTCTGAAACAGATCATCACATTACCATATAATAATGGGAATACATGAAGCTGGCCTCAAGCTCTGTCTCGGCTGCAGTCTATTCCTCACCTATCTCGTGATCAACCCCCCCTTTCCTTCTTCTCAGGCACAGCAATCCGCCACTGTGATGAGCACAAGGGCTGGTTGCCTCCCAATCTTTTCAACTGTACCTCCATTACCTTCAGCCAGCTGAAAGCCCTGGTGTGTAGCTGTGTGTCTGCTTTATCTCAAAAAGTTTTAAGGCCATTATTTCTCAACCATTGGTCGGGTTTAATCCAAATGTGCCTCATATGACCCGCCTCAATGTGATCTAACTTGTATTTGTCATATTTTACTGTAATTGTTCATATTTCATTAAGTGGGTTTGGGGGATTGCATAAAACACAGTTTGAAGAAAGACAAATAGCTAAGAGAAATGTAGTTAGGTTGAGTCAATATGGATTATTAATGAGTCACATTTTATTTGAGGTGTTCAATCAGGGGGATTACTTGCACAATGCGGGGGATTGGGTTTTTTGGGGGGGGGGATATACTCATGCTATCCAGAATAAAAATATCTTTAGAGCAATGAATACTTGTTGAGCTATTCAAGTGAAGTGATAACTTATCTACAAGTTACTTTTTTTCTTTCCTTTCTCCAGTCTATGAAGATTTACCATAATGCATCACTCCTAGACTCTGGAGACGTTCAGCAGATAGCAGCCATGTTGGCCAATGCCACCAAGCACACAAAGCAATACTACGGCAGTGATGTGAAAGTAGCATACCGGCTCACACAGAGTCTGCTGCAGCACGAGAGCAACCAGCAGGGCTTCAACCTCACAGCCACACAGGACGTCCACTTCAATGAGGTGAACAACCACACACGTATGACACATCTTTCCTGAACACTTCATAAAAAGTAAATGGGCCGTTTCAGAATTTGTGCTAAACAACATTGGTGTGTGAAAGGGATCCAGTCCTGCTTGTTGGGTCTTCTCAGACATTCATGCTGTCTCTCCAAACAACACATCATACTTGTGGCATCTTTTCACACTGAACTCACTCTTCTTTGACAGAATCTGCTCCATGTGGGCAGCGCCATCTTGTCTCCAGACACATGGCTGCATTGGGAGATGATTCAACATTCGGACGGGGGCACAGCGGCACTGCTGCGCCACTATGAGGAATATGCAAACACACTGGCACAGAACATGAGGAAGACTTATCTCAGTCCCTTCACCATTGTCACACCCAACATAGGTGAGCTTTCCAACTTTGTAGTGAAAGATGCTCCATCTTGACAACCAGCAACTGTTATAGAGTGACTTTGTCTGGGATCACAAGAGTTTATCTATCATCAATTTTTCCATTATATAAATATCATAATTCAGCACAAGGCAATATCTCACAGTGTATGATTGAAGACTATAAAATAAACACAACAAACGTGGACACATAAAAGTATTTAATTAAATTTAAAAAAAGATAAAGCAATTTAAAAAAAACGAAAAATAAAATACCTTATAAATATGCTGTAAAAAATGTTCACAGCAACAATGGTAGGAATATTTATATCCTTTTTGTGTTTCCCCTAAAGAAGAAGAAAGAAGAAGAATGCACAGATATTTATTATGGTTCCTGTCCTCAGGGGTTGATGCCTGCAGCAAACGATTATTGTCAGCAGCCTCATCATCCTCTTCTTTTGTAATGATTGTAATGAGGTTAATTGAAATGTCCAAATATTGTAAAGGAAATATCTGTGATAGTGATGTAAAACTCAAGGTGATGGTTTCAAATACTTTGTTTATCTGAGGAACAGTCAGAAACCTAAACCTAGATAAACAACTGTGATGCCAAAATGAAGAATAATTTGGCAGTGGATATTTTTTCTATTTTTCTTAAATCACAAATTCATTCAACTAAATATTTGAGCTCCAATAGCCTTAGTATCAAATTATTCAACATTATTAATATAATTATTTGTACTTCTCTATCTCTTAAATGTGTTATGGACGGGTTGGGACGGATTCCTCATGATAAGTCACCTTCACCTTCTTGGGACTTCCTGGCGTTCAGCTGGTGATGGTTGGAGTGGCACCAGCTGAGAAAGGTGCTCTCAAGGCTCCTGTGCTCCTCCCTCCCATCCCTTATACACCCCCGATCACTGTGTCACTTCTGGCGACGACATACCTCGGATGCATATATGAAATTGAATCAAAGAATTTTTTTGTTTCCCACTAGAGAATTGGACCGTGGCTCTGAAACCTCAATCAGAACAATTGTGGAAAAATAACATTTACTGTGATGTTTTTTTAATAGTCATCTCCGTGGATCGTCTGAAGAAGATGAATTTTGCCGGGGCCAAACTCCCACGGTATCAGTCCCTGAGGGGCCCACGTCCTGCAGACCTGGAGACGGTCGTCACGTTGCCTGACTCAGTCTTCCGACCACTTATGGACACTAAGGGCCACAGGCACCTGGATGTCTTCCCGGAGTCCTCGCTGAGGAACCATTCAGTCAACCGGAAGAGACGCCACCCTGACGACAACCAGCAGGACGCCATAGCTAGTGTGATTATCTTCTACAGCCTTGCCTCACTTTTGCCAGAGAGCTATGATCCAGACAAAAGAAGTCTGCGGTAAGAATGATTATTAAATTATAATAATAATAATAATAACCTGAAGCTTGAAAATCTATCTGTATCTGAAAAATCTGTATCTGAAAAAAACTATGTTAATGTTGATTATATTCAATCTAAAATAATTTTTTGAATCAATTGTCATCCAAAATGAGAAGAAAAAAAATTCTTTATGTAGAAAAATAATATCTTCAATATATTCTTATCACTCCTTCCTTTATCAACACCAGCATAGGCTTATTATTCACTGTTTAAGTTACCAAGATCTGTATTAATCAACGGCTGAAAATAGTTCCCAGCACTCTAGACTCAAAAAGATAGATATATACCTTTTGTCAAACCTGCCAACGCGTCCAATAAGAAGCTGCAATGTCACCGGAAGACCTGCCTTAATGATGAAGTAGACATGGAACTGCTCTAAAGGGTGAGTCTAAACCCCTCTCCCTCATCCAATCACAACCTGCCGCGTCATTTGCTATGATGATGTCACAGTCATCGGATTCCAGCCCTCCATTTTGAAAAATTTCCGTCATCCTCCATTTGGACAATTGTCATGACCGGAAGTGTCTTCGATATTTGGTAATTTGGGGGGATTTCCATTTTATCTCGTTCTTCACGGTAAGTCCGACCCCCTTAGCCCTGTGGGCTGAGAAGCGAAAAGTTTTCAACTATAGCCCACCAAGAAAAATGGTGTCTATGGTTTTAAATACACAACCATAGACACACGTACACACTTCAGATCCAAGAACCAAGATTCTTGGGGTGAAACAAAACATGGCCTTGAGGTCCATCTATGTTTTGGTATTTTGTTGCTCTTTTCAGAAACGAATATTGAAAAATATAAAAATAGTGATAATGGGATTTTTTCATTTCGAGATACAAATATCAAAAATGAAAAACAAGGCGCTTTTTTCCGTTTCAAGATCTAAGAGGGATGAGGGAAATTTGAAAAATGGTTTTATTTTCATCTTCTACTGATTATGAAAAAAATAAAAACATGAGGTGACAGAAACCAAATGCGGCTTTGTTTTTCGTTTTTTGAGGTTGGATGTGGTCGTTTACAAGAGCACTAACTAATCATGCATTCGATGCATTCATATTGCTGGAGCAATCACAACATTTTCACAACCCATTTTACAATGTACAGCTGCAGTCTATAGTCCTCTCCACCTGGGGTCTTTATTACATCCATAAACCGCCTAAACTACGGGTGTCTCATCATCTCCAGCATGGATCAAGCAGTAAACCAGTAGTACTGGTGTCTAGTCATCTCCAGCAGGGATCATGCAGTAAACCAGTAGTACTGGTGTCTAGTCATCTCCAGCATGGATCATGCAGTAAACCAGTAGTACTGGTTTCTAGTCATCTCCAGCAGGGATCATGCAGTAAACCAGTAGTACTGGTGTCTAGTCATCTCCAGCATGGATCATGCAGTAAACCAGTAGTACTGGTCTCTCATCGTCTCCAGCAGTGATCATGCAGTAAACCAGTAGTACTGGTCTCTCATCGTCTCCAGCAGGGATCATGCAGTAAACCAGTAGTACTGGTGTCTCATCGTCTCCAGCATGAACAAATCATAAGTCTGATATGACGAACTACAGCGAAATTGATCAGTTGTTATGGGACAAAGACGCAGATTTTGGGAATTACATCAGTTTCCAAGATGTGTAGAATATACAACAATCAACCACAAAATTAGAACCACTTACTGGTGTTAATGTTGTGTCTGCGGTTGATATACCAGGTTTACTGACGTATTTTCATATTAATACTAAAAACCTTAGAAAGTAATGCAGACAAGAGCAATAAGCAGAGCTTAAAATCCACCCCCTAACTTCTTCATATTACTTTGAAATAAACCACTGCTATAATATAATAGGAATAAAGGGATGATTGACAGCATTCAATGTCTGCTGTCATTCCTCGTAAAAAACCACATCGTTTTGAGCGTTTTGGCGGTTTGAGTTAGTTTGATTAAATGTTTGGCCATTTGATTGAGTTTTGAAAAGTGAGATTAACAATTTGGTCAAGATGCAAGTTGGTGATGTGGACTATATGAAAGGTTTTGAAAAACTGGCTTCAGTCCGATGCTTGGTCTGAAAAGAAAAAAAAACTGTAAATACAAACTAGTTATAAGGGAATACTTTTTTTTCACAGGTTTTCTGGTGGTCTGAGGATCATGACAGTACAGCACAGCACAGTAGCTTCACAGATTTTTCACAGGGTAACATGACTCTTAAAGGTGACCCAATGTAAGCTGTGATAGGCTCCTGCCCTGAACAGGATAAGTAGCCATGGAGGATGAATAAAAATGATGAAGCAGGACATCAAATGTTCCTTTTCACTGAGTTGTACAAGAAACAATGGCTTCATTATTGACCAAGTTTTTTTAGCGATAGAGAAAAAAAAAGTGAGTACAGTATAGTTAACTGTGAAAGTGATAAATGGCCATTTGTATAATCAGTACAAAAGCGTAAACTTTGGGAAACAGTAAAATAATGTTGATTTTATAGTCAGTAAATGACACCTCCGATGAAACGTTGATTAAAACTTCAAGTCTTACTTAACGACAAAATGCTTATCTAAATTGGTGAAACACAAAATGTACAAATAAATTAACAGATAAATAGAAAAAATCTGAATAAAAAAATTCAGTCACCGAAAACAGAGTATGCATTGGATTTTGTGAAAGAAAAAAACAACCTTTAGTAAGTCTCCAATTTTGTGTTTAGTAAAGAATTTTCTAAGTCTAAAACTTTAACCTTACATACAAGATAATAGAAACAATAATAAAACAATAATAATAATAAAAAAGAATAATAGCTAATAAGGAACTTATGTCAAGCTAAGTTATGGTCACAAATAAAAATTTAAAGTTTTTCCTGATTTTGTTATTTATCTTGTACAAATATATACGTAAAAAATTTAATTCATTAAATTCTATAATTTGTTGCAAGGATTTGCAACAAGGATACTTGCCTTTTACAGATTCAGATTCCGTTGTGAGGTCACGTGTGAGCAATGTTGTGGCTGATCTGAATGAATGCTTCTGACTGTCAGGCCACTCTAAAGCCGTTGTCCTCTGAATGAGTGGAGGTTTGCTTTCATTGAGTTCAGTTTTATACAGCTTGGCTCTGCAGAGCTGACTGTGACAGGGAGGGCTACTATAATATGCTGTGTAAAACTGAGATTTCAATAGAGTTCCTGCATATGACTTTCATGCAGAAATGACAGCATCTCTAAAGCCGATGTTTGTAGTGGCAAACAACTGCAGAAAAAACACTGAAAATAAATACCATATTAAACTCTGAAAGATTAAGTTATTACTACTCTTACGACTACTTCCAATAATTATCTATTATTTATTTATTTTCATTTTTTAAAATAAATAACAATAAATATCCCTACAATTCTTAATTTGATATATTATTAGCAGCAATATTAATAATAATAATATAATTTATAGCTATAATAGTACTTTCCTGTAAACAGTTCTCTGATCCTGTCATGTGTCCTATGAACCAACGGCTTTTATGAACTAAATGTATCATATCATAATTAAACTTGAAAAAAATGCAATAATCAGGTAATTGTCCAAAACAAAAATGAATATTTGATTATGACTATACTATTACTTTAATTCCAACTTCAATGGCCTCCTCCATGTAAGTAACTGCAGCAACATGTTTGTTGCAAAGGTTCTACGGTGACTGTGACATCATTTCCGGTGATGACGTGGCAGCTTCTGATTGGTCGTGTCGACATGTTTGACAAGAGGTGTACATCTACCTTTTTAAGACTCTTTTGAGTGACTCTTGCTTATAACCTACAGTTGTTTTAGAAATGTGTATTTATATACAGAAAACTTAATGTTATTCAACCTTCAGAAGGGACCAGTGGGCTCCAGGCTCTGACACAGACAGGCCACAGAACTGTCAAGGAATTGAGATACAATGTCACATATACAGAATATTATAAAACAGATTGTTTAAATTTATATCAGTAAAATTTGTTCTTGTTCTTTGTGAAATGTTCTTTCTTTCTTTTTTCATAAGGGTACCAAAGCGTCCAGTCATTAACACGCCTGTTGTCAGTATCACAGTCCACGACAATGATGTGTTGTTGCAACACATGCTTGAAGAACCCATCACTGTGCAATTCCGCCTGGTCACCACTGAGGAGCGCTCCAAACCCATCTGTGTCTTCTGGAACCACACCATCCTGTGAGCACAGACAAACACAAACACGACCCTCATGATCTAACTGAATAATGTTATGATTCTCGAAAATGGCCTCTGGCCTTTGTGTTTCTTGTTAGTGCTGGGAATGGCGGCTGGTCGGCAAAAGGCTGTGAGGTTGTTTTCAGAAACAGCACCCACATCAGCTGTCAGTGTTATCATATGACCAGCTTTGCCGTGCTCATGGACGTCTCCAGGAGGGAGGTGAGTTGTGCCAGAACTTCAACAGCTTCACTAAAACAATACAAATCATTATTCTGTTCTCACACTGAAACCTTTCACTCTTAATCCGAACGTTTGTGTCAGAATGGAGAGATTCTGCCAATCAAGATTCTGACTTGGAGTACAGTTGGAGTGACCCTGAGCTTCCTCTTCCTCACCACCACCTTCCTGCTCTGTCTGAGAGCCATGCAGTGCAACAAGACGAGTATTATCAACAATGGGACGACTGCTCTCTTCCTGTCTGAGCTCATCTTTATCCTGGGCATCAACCAAGCAGACAACCCGGTACTTAGTTTGTTTTACACCTATTTGACATCATCTATGTTTCTAGATATCTGTTTGAACCATTCTGCTGTCTGCAGTTTGTTTGCACAGTTATTGCCATCTTGCTGCACTTCTTCTACCTCTGCACCTTCTCCTGGCTCTTCCTGGAGGGGCTGCATGTCTACCGTATGATCAGTGAAGTGCGAGACATCAATTATGGACCCATGAGATTCTACTACCTGATTGGCTGGGGAGTACCCGCCTTCATCACAGGTCTGGACCCACATGGAATATCATTATATTACAGTAACACCATGAAAAAAACCTATGAATCTATTAAAAAATCTATGAATTTGCTTAGAAACTCTTTGATAACTGCTACATCACATCTGATAGAAGTACCACAACGTACATTTTCATATTCAACAGTTTTTGTGGGATAGGATCATGAGGACTGTATTTGACACAGTTGGATAGCCAATGGAATTCAATCCAAAGGAACTTGGAATTCTATCAGGAAGACACGAGGAGAAGCCTGGAGTGCAACTCAGTTTTTGTCATGTTCTTTTATATTTTTTATTCATTTAAACTTTTTTTTAACAGGGGAAACCCAATTCAGATTAGAAAAACCCTTTTTTTCCAAGAGTGTCCTGGGAAGCTCAAAAACGGAGTCGCGTCATACGGTTACGTACGTACAAAGACCATTTTACGAAGAAATAAATTAAAGTCATTATAAATCAAAAAGAAAAATCTGTATTTGTAAATGGACATCTATTTCAGTCGAGACATTTGCAGCCAGATGTCTTCTCATCCAACTCTTATCAAGTTCTGAAGTTCAGGAAGGCCAGCTCTTTGAGAATCAGGTCATTTTGCAAATGATCCGGGCGGAGGGAGGAAAAAACTCAAATTTGACCAAGTTGAGAGCTGACTTACAGACTGAAAGCAGTTAATTCATTTTTATTTACCTGCTAAGGGGGCAAATAGGGTTGCCCAAAACTTTCAATTCATACGAGCATAAGTTTGTAACAGGATGTAGTCCATCCAAATTTAGATAAAAAACTATTGACATTTCACACAAAGCGTGTGCTTTGTAGAGGTCCTTAAGGTTTGTCTCTGATAATGGTCATTCTGTTATGATAGAAGTTATGTTCTCTACACACCGGCACAGCATATTATTTTTTCCCTCAGCGGGGGTTTTATGTGTCCTTTGGCACGGAGTTTTCTACTCAATAGATCTAGTTTATTTTAGCAAACACCACAGGAACAAAGTGAATCGGACGGATGAACTTAAAGGACAAGAAGTCGAGCCATAATTCATTTTAAAGCTTCAAAGCATGTAGTGGTGCATACCGTTAGTGTTAGGGTTTGATATTAGTATAATCATACAAGAGTGACATGTCGAAAAAAAAGAAAACCTTTTTTTGGAATCTGGAGATGCACAAAAACTATTAAAATATCCAGAAGTTAATAATATATATAATTATATAATTGTTGTGTATTTGTGAGATACTGTTCTTTTTATTTGAAGGTGTGTGTTTATGTCCGTTGTGTCCTTTCGTTTGTTAATGCTTTATATCTATGAAGAGTTCCCACGGAGCTTAATCTTCTTTCTATCATTATGAGACATTCTCATAATGATAGATGATCTTATTGTATGATACATTTGATACAACAAACATACCTACTGAAGTCGATAGCAAAATTATTTTTCAAAAAAGGGATGTTATCCATTCGGCTTTGTCTTTTTGTTGTAAACCAGTAATAGATGTTAAGAGAGAATGGAGATGAATACTGATCTGTTCCACGTACAAACACACACGAACATGCTGGTAACACTGTGGATGTGACTGACAGCTCAGAGGTTTAATGGAGATGCAAAAATTCAGTGTGTCTGTCGGACTGGGTCTCCAGGTTTGGCAGTCGGACTGGACCCTGAAGGCTACGGGAACCCAGATTTCTGTTGGCTGTCTATGTACGACACTCTCATCTGGAGCTTTGCAGGACCAATTGCATTGGTCGCCTCGGTGAGTCCCTGTAGTCGACTCTTGTATCATTATGTACGCAGATGACAAAAATGAATCCATCTACCTTGTGTTTGGCACAGAAATTGTACAGTTAGTGATATTAAAAGGAAACCAAAACAAAGTATGAATAGAACAAATTAAGAAATTTTCATTAAATGGTAGGCAAAAAAGGCTAATCTCATCAGAGCTACACATGTTACAGGGCTGTCTGCTGGCTTACTGTAAGAAGGTGTATAGAAAAGTATCAGACAACAAACAAACCAAACTCCTGCTGGTGTGTAACCCTGTTTGATCTTTCCACAGATGAACATCTTCCTGTACATCCTTTCGTCCAGAGCCTCCTGCTCCCTGAAACACCACAGCATTGAGAAGAAGGAGCCTCGTGTGTGAGTGTCCCTTCATTCTCTATTGGCTTCCAGCAACATAGATATGCATTTCTTTTTTCATGTATATTCAGAAACACATTAGCTGCCGGTCTACCCACTGTGGCTCCGTCGGCCGTCTACCAATTTGAAAATTGGAAGGTAGCCGGTATGAGCCCAAGCTAGTCCACAGGACGAAGGGTCCTTGAGCATGACCCTGAACCCAATATGCTCCCCAGACGCTTCAAGAGAGCTGCCAACTGCTCCCACAGGGATGGGTCAAATGCAGAGAACTTGAATCTCCCTGGGTATAAATAAAGTATCTATTTATTTATTTTTTATTTGTTTATTTCAATTTTTCTCTCTCTTGTTATTCTCCCTCACAATGTCCAATTAAGCCACCAGAATACCTTCAGAGGTGGAAAATCATGTACAACCAAAGTAACCACATCACCGTCAACTCTCTCTAAGATGTTGTATCTTTGTACACAAGACAAATCTCTCACGTTACATTTAGTCCGCATAGGCCGCATAATCGACCAGGCCTGCACATCACTTATGGTGGAATATGAAGTCTGTGTATCATTTTAAATAGTTTTTCTCTTTCATTATTGCATCCCAGAATAGTATAGTATAATAATGTATTTTTCATTACTATTGTACGGGTGTCTTCTTTCATCTGGCGTTCTAGTTCTTTTGGCTATTGCTTTCAAATATGATCAGTGAATTAAATTTAGGAATTTAGGCCAAAAGCTTCATAAACACGGGAGAAGAATCTTTGTTAGAGGTGTTGTTAAAGAATCTTCCTAGAAAATCTAATTTGGAGCCTGGCTGCTTTTTTTCCCACATATTCTTTTTCTCACATATGCATTTAAAAAGAAATTTCCATTAAGAAGAGAATTTCCTCTTCAAGACTCCATTGTCCCACTTTCATAGTTTACCAGCTAGCATTAAGAAACCAAAGGGGGGAAACTTATGTATTTAACATTGAACATGATATTTTGTAGCTCAAATCAACAACAGTAGCACGAGTAGGAACATTTGTGAAGTACAAAACAAAAAGGAGATTTCTTATCATCAAATAGCAGGAAAAGCAAAAGGCAGGTGAGTGACTGAAAACTTCTCTCAGAAATTTTGCATTTAACTAGATTTTTTCTTAACGCTACTGAATCATGTTTCTAGTTTCAGCAAAGCAGATTCCGCTTCAGAAGATCATCTCCCTCCTGCTACACCATTCATGTTCTGACATCTCCTCGCTGACTTCTCTCTCTCTCTCTCTCTCTGTACTCTCTCATTTGGTTGACGTTCTGCAGCTCGGGTCTGAAGACAGCAGGTGGTGTCCTCCTCCTGGTTTCAGTCACATGTTTCCTGGCTCTCCTGTCTGTTAACAGTGACATGACCATCTTCCACTACCTCTTTGCTGGCTTCAACTGTGTGCAGGTGAGCTCTCCTCCTCCTACTGAAATCATTTTGACAGGTTGATTTCTGCTGTTTTAGTAACCCTCTTCCCTTCTTCCAATCCAACCCCCAGGGTCCCTTTATCTTCTTCTTCCGCATTGCCTTCAACAAGGAGGTGAGGAATGCCATCAAATACTGCTGCAGCCGCAAGCGCCCGGAGCAAATGATCAAGTCCAAGGCCTCCGTGAGTCCCTCGCCGCAAACTCTGAACAAATATTCCTTTCAGTTGTTTCGGTAACTATTCCCATAATCCTAAAACTGGATTTCACTTCTGTTTCTGAGTTTGAGTTTCCAACAATCCATCCTAATTAGAAGAAAGATTCAACTGACTACTTAAGATCAAAAAGCAAATGCGGATACATTCAATGTGAAAAGGTTCAACTTAACTATGAAGCAGTGAAGCATAATCCAGAGAAATATCCACGTATTAAAATACTTTGAGAAATTTCCAGGAGACATACATTTACAGAAAAATGAAACATATTAATTAATGATGAAATTTTGCAATTAGTTGTTGATTTCTACGGAGCCCCTTGGTGACATTGAAGAAGACAAAATTATGATTTGATAATTCCTTCCCATGAGATATTAAGAATATGTGTCAGTGTTTCTTTAGTACTACTTCAAACTGTAACCCATGTTTAGGTGTTTTCCATGTTTAATAATAATGTCTTATTTCCTCTCATCTTTATTTCCAGGGCTACAAAGTCAACACAAACTACATGGACGGTGGGTTGTACCATCTTCCCTTTGGAGACTCCAGTGCGTCTCTGAACGGCACCTTGCAGAGCAGCAAGAGCCAGCAGAGCTACGTGCCGTTTGTCCTCAGGTGATATGAGACACTGATATATTCTTTAACCTCAGGGAGGGATAGGAGGAGCTTTAAATGTAAACGGATTTTGTGTATTTTCAGGAAGGATGGGTTGAGTAACAGTCAGGCGCACATCGCTCTTAACGATCACACCTCACTCTTTCATGAAACGAAAGAGAACTTGGATGGTAGGTTTCTCCCTCAGTAGCTCAGACGCAGAGGTGCCGCACTGATGACTACAGATGATCACATTAACCTCCGCTCTCGTCTCTGCTTAGATTGTGACAGCGACTCGGACAGCGATCTGTCTCTAGAAGATGACCAGAGTGGCTCCTACGCCTCCACACACTCTTCTGACAGTGAGGATGAGGAGGGTCCACTCCCTCCAGAAGATTGCTGGGAAAGCCTAGCATCTAATGCAGGCAAGAGACCACAGCCCGAGGGTACGACAGCTCATGCTATCCTTGTCTTTCTCATATCCCATTCCAGTCACAGGCTCAGCATCTGATGCTGTAAAACACAGACTTTCTGCTGAAAAAAAACCCATTGTTTCACATTTAGTCGAGGTTAACTTTTAAACAGTTTCGTCTTTTAAGTCCTTCTTCCGTTAGTTACACTTGACTTTAAAGGGGGAAAACGTTGTTTATGCTGCTGTCCTGTTTTTCTGGAGCATCTCTGAAACAGCTGCGCCTGTAGGGAGAATTTCTTAGGTTTTGTTAAACCATCTGCTGAGTTTATCTTTCAAAATTACAAGTTTCTTCTAGCTCTGACTTGACTGATAATACATGTCAGCCACAAACTATACATGTATAAATGTATAGAGCTAATTAATATATTTTTTTGTATGTATTAATTAGTTCAATCAATCCTCACACAAGAGAACCACCAATCAAATACAAAGCTCAGAACTTGAGCTCATGCTACTTGATGAATTGAGACTGTCTATGATCTGTAAGCCATCGTACCCCCCAGCGTGTTTCCTGTCAGCAACTTAACTGACTCGTGTTGTCTGGAAATATGAATTAAGAAAACATTCCTGCCAGTTACGTGAGTCAAATCAGCAATTTCAATGTAAATACACTCTTTTCACTAAAAAGATTATTTTCAAGTGTTTCCCCTCTATACCTGAGCACCTGTCCCGTTATTCAGTCACACGTTATCCTAAATAGATGCAGTTGACTCCAGTTAGATATATTTTGTAATATAGCTAGCTACTCCAGTCACTGGAAGTACTTCATGTGCTCCTTCTTGGTTTCTATTTACCAGACAACCAAATGTCGTGGCTAGAAGATTATGCAGCGGCAGTGAGCGCTGACGGCGAGCTCACAGGAAAAGACAGACTGAAGATGGACACTCTGGCCAATCCAGACCTAAGTCTCGGCCAAGATGCCCGGACGTTTGCAGAAGGCAGAAGAAAAGATGCCATGACGGCGCTGCTACCCTGTCTGCCAAACCTGAACCCCCACCCTCACAAAGGTAAAGTGCAGCTCACTCAGTGCAGTGGAGTGCTGTAACACTCCAAGTTTGTTTGGGTTTTTTTTTTACAATAATTTCAAACAATTACTTTTTGTTAAATGAAATTTCTCCGTGTGTGTCTTGTTTTTATAACGTAATCAAATCTTTTTTCTTTTCCCCCCGTGCAGGGATCCTAAAGAAGAAGCAGCTCTCTCCTATAGTAGAGAGGAACAGTCTTACCTGCATCCACAAAGAACACATCCCCGGCATGGCATCTCCACCGGGATCCTCCTCTAGCGATGGTCGGGCAAGGCCCACTAAAGCCAGCCTGCCAGATCATCTCAACGGCGTCGCTGTGAGCATCAAGGCGGGGACCGTGGACGGTGACTCATCAGGATCAGAGTGAGTATCAACAATATGAAATAGGTTGTTTCCCATCTGTATGCAGCACATTTCGCTGTTACCAGACAACCAAATGTCTGGTAACTGTGAAGACTGTGATCTCTTCATCAGTCTGTGTCAAACATTCATCTGTGTTGCAATCATCAGAAGACGCTGTTTTTATTACCTCCCGCCTTATTATCCTAAATTTGAATAATGTTAACGCAAATGAGAACAGCAACTATCCTGCTACTGCCCAGTGTGTGGGAGGAGGACTTTTAACAACACAATGTCTTCACTGGACATGAACTGTAGCGATGAAGAGAGGGCGTAGCGTCTCTTATTAAAGGAACAGTTCCCTTTTTATTTCTACTCACCTTTCAAGTAGCAAACGGACATTTTTGATGGTTTCACTTGATGGGGGCACACAGTTCCTGCTTTTTAACCATCATTTCAAGGCTACTGAATGCAAATAAACCAGCCAAAGCACCGACGCCAAAGAAGTCTGTTATAGCGCATAAATCTGCAATTACAAAAGCCAAGTTTCACCATCAATATAGAAATTTTAGATTTATATTTACATCATGTGACCTTACACAATCAGCCTTTATATGCTGACAGAGAAGTATTTGATTCTAATCAAGAATAGTGTGACAACTCTGAATGTTTTACCACCTGATATTTGTTGCATAATAGAGATCAAATCACTAAAATGTCCAATACAAAGAAAGCAACGGCTTCACCATGATATTAAATTATTGCTGCTGCATGTACTGCTGCAAACGAGTGATGAGTGTGAAACTGAGAGATTGGAGCTTCACATAAAAACATGTAGACATGCATTAATGTCTCATATTAAGAGAGCTTTAAAATTTTCAATCCTGGATATTCCAGATATTCACCCTAGATAAATGATATCTAAAGAAGTTATCCAACTGATTCATACATACACAAATGCACACATATATATGTAAGAAAAATGAAATACGTTACACAAGGTGTAGAATTCACACTAATTGAAACTTACTAATGAAACTTTGCTTTCCTCTTTCCAAAAATCATAGATTTTCATTCTTTAATTTTTTGCTATGAAGCTCTGATCTTCATTCAAACAATCAGGATCAGTGTATTCGGACCAGTGCATGATTTGAGCACCAATCACTAACCTGTGTGTGAGGGTGTGTGTTTGTGTGTTTCAGTGTGTCCTCACATTTCTTTATTTGTTTTGTTTTGTGCTGTTTCTTGTGTCGCACTTCATTCATCACTAACACATTCTTCTCCGTCCATACTGAATCCACCAATCTATTACATTTCCTCCTCCTCTTCCTCCACGTCCAACATGCACCACCCTGTTTTCCCAGCAGCCAGGGCAACACATCCATGTGACTACGCTGATGAAGGGGTGTGTTTTTGCAGGTCATAGAGCCGCCTTCCTCAGCACTGACAGTAATCAGGGGGCACCGGACTGGAAAAAGATGGAATTCCGCCTCGTCGTCATCATCATTTGAAGAAATATGTGTGTGCGTGAGTGTGTGTTTTTTGTGTGAGAGAGAGAGTTGGTAAATGTGTGCCAAACGTCAGGAGTCAATGCACTGGCCCAGGTCGAACACACTGACAGAACGAGTGTCACTCTCCCTTTAAGTAAATAATTTTGTTTACATACTTGAAGAAATGCACTTTTTTTAATTTACCGTCCAGATTTGTTGGCGGCCAATTCTTTTGTTTCATTTTTTTTGTTCCTCTTTTGTTTGTTCCAGGATTAATATTTTGTTGAAGACTGTGGAACAATAGGTTAATAGTCATGTGTTTTAGGTGGTTCATTTAGTTATACACTCGCAAATATTCAGGGAAATTCCTTTTTTTTCATGCAGGACTACTTTGTGATGTCTTCCTGGTTTCCTCACTTATGTTACTGTTGGAGCTGTGAGTGTTTGTGCCGGTATGAGGTTTGTTTATTCACACGCTTGAGATGTCCATTAGGCACACGTGTAGGTTAATCGCAGACGCACAGACCCTCTGTGGATCTCTGAGTTTTAAACAAGTACCTGCCTGTTGACGGTATGATCGGATACGCTATTTCTCCTTGATGAAGGATGTCTCCAGAGGAAAGAGTTGTTCACTGCTGCACAGCCCTCCCATCTGCTCAGACTAAATCTGATCACCTGAAAGTGACTCAAAGACATTTGATAAAAATGTTTTGTTGTTTTTATGTAAATCAATGACAGCAAATTTTTATGGACTTTAAAAGCTCTTGTTTTTTCATTTTTCCCAAGGGATAAAGACATAAATCCGATTTCACTTACTAAACAGCTGTATTTTTTAGATTAGCCACAAAGCTTTTGTCATTTGTAAAATAATGAAGTAATGCTGTTTGAGCTGTAATCCATTTCTACTGTACAGAGTGATTCAAGCACACAGCTTGATGTGTAAGGAAATATGTTAACTTCCCTCTTTGTAGAAATCAGTCGACATGTGGGGGGAAATGGTTTTTTGTCAGCGACTACTGATGTGATATTTGTGGATGCTATTTTACCAATCATGAGATGTATAAAGTCATGCCATAAGATTCTACACTACCAGGCCAATCGTATCCCAACAGAGATTAAATATTACACTCTGCCCTCCATGTTTCTACTGATTAAACTGTTTTCTATCATTTCCATCTCCAATTCTCTTTTTATCAGTGCTGTTGACCTTTTTTAACCATTTTAAAATAATGTTTTGCTTTTTGTACAATATTTTTTGTAGATGATACCAGGGGTACTAAGTATAGCACTCAGATATTTTCTATAAAAGAAACCAGGTTATCCACTTTTATTTTAAAAGTTCCACTTTAATCTATTGTCTCAGATTTAAAAAAGAAAAAATTATATCTTTAAAACTTTGCTTATTTTCTGTCTGGCAGACCATTACATTTGACATAATATTAACAATCTCATATCTTAGGAGCATGGCTCAGCTAAAAGACTCGAAACACTGAGCCGTGCTGTGTCCAAAGGTAGCAGATTCCACTTCACCTCTGAGAAGTATAAAATACTCTGCATGCATTTCTGAAAATCTATGAAAAAGGTATATTCGCAAATATTTAAAATAAATAAAATGCCTACTAACCAAACTTTAGGAAAATAAAGCATTTAACATTTCATTATGAGTTATACCCAGAAGTAATTGGACTAAGATCCTAACAACACCTGGCAGTTTGGCATTTACACAATTACTCACACAACTTTTGGCAAAACAAGTCCATCCATATCAGCCCAAACGGACCTTTTCAGGTTTTCAGTATTAGAGTGTGAAAAACACATTTTACACTCAATAGTTTGTTTTCATGGTGAATTGATACAAATCGAAATAGATTATAGCTTCATAATTCTGTCTTAAATTTTTTTTAAACATTTTCTTTTCATTACAAATGGATATTTATTTCAACCTTTTAATCGTGTAAAAAAACAATAATTCAGACATATTTACTCATTTTATAATCACTCAGAAATGTATCACTGAGGGTGTTTGTGGAAGAGATTCTTAACTATGTCATAAACATAGCGATAGTTTGGACATTTAAAAAAAAAAAGAAAATCACTGCTCTTCATATTTTCAGTTATAATAGACATATTTTAATATGCATAAATGTAATTTAAGGTTGCAATAGTTTTCAAATGACATGCTTTGATGTGATCACAGTCAAACTGAAGAACATCGGGTCACTCCTCTCCACAGCAGTGACCTCAGTTGACTCAGAATGCTCCTGTGGTTCTTAACACTGCTAAGATTACCTCAAGTCATAAGGATAAGAACATGAGATCCAACTCCAATGGTTTTAAACATTTCTCAGTCCGTAAAGCTCTTTATAAGTTTCTATTTCTGAAACAGAAATGCAACACTGTAACCACTGCTCTCAAAGCATTAGGAGTGTGTAACCATTACAAAATTATAAAACTCTTATCTTTAATTATCCATTAAACAAATCCACTTATTTGTAAAACACTAGATATAATAAGCTATTAATGAACCAATAACCAGCAGTAGCTGTAAGAAAATAAGAACTGCACAAAAATGGTAGTGGGGGCTTCTCTTGATCGGGCTTTACGGTCAATTTGTCCGCAGTGCAGTAAAAATAGGAGAGGACTTCTGTCAACAATAAATTGTTTCATGAATTTGTGCTACTTTCTAAATTATGACTTTTCCAGAGTTTGCCTTTTTTCTAGCAGTGGTTTGCAAAGGAAAAGTTCCAGATTAAATATGAAGGAGCTTCAGGATTTACAAGAACGAATAGCAGACATAGAATAAAATTTGTGTCCGGGGAGACCGATGCCCCCAGTACTTAAAAAAAAAAAAAACTACCCTAAGGTAATGTGGGCATATCATCATGAAAATAACCCAATAATTAAAAAAAAAAGAAAAAAAGCCCAGGACCTTAATTCATTCTGCTTTACATTATTTGTTGTTATTCCTCCTACAAAATGTTGAATATTATGATAAGACAATATTCGGAAAACAAGGAGAAAACCAGTGGAAGGGGAGACGAGGGCTTGATATGTCGGGGGTTTAAAGCAGACAGAGAGAGTTGAACCTACTGCTAGTTCAGAAAATGTTGACACTTTGAAACAGACTAAATCCTCAGTAATAAATGGACTCAACAACAACTGATGACACAGTCATATGCTGTAACAGATAATTTTATTAAAAAAGATGTATTTGTATAGATGCAGACGTTTACTTTAAATACAATCTAAAATTTATATTTTATATTTTATATATTTTTTTTCATAACACTAGGAATGGACTATGTTTTAAAACATTTTGCATCTAGTAATAATTCTCTGACTGAGTAGCAGTTCATGACTTCTACCACAAAAGCCTTTCGTAGAGTTTGTATACAAATACACAATGCACAAACAATAAAACACAAATTTGAAGACTTCTACACTGTATCAGCTCCTCATAAATAATGTGAATCCAACACCTGTGAACGAGGAGGACAGCCCGATCGTCATTCATGGATGGCGCTTCTTCTTAAATACAAAATCCTTTACAGATCAGAATCCCGATCACAAACGGGTTAGTTGTCTGGAGTGTTTTCAGTTCGAGTCCTCAAGGTTGCTGCTCTTGTGTTGCGAGTCCCTGTTGCAGAGCCGGATCATGATGCTTTGCAGGCTGGGCTCCACTATGCCGAGCAGGGGCCTCTGGGAAGGGTCGCCGTTCCAGCAGGCCTCCATCAGCTGCCAACTTTCTTCATCAAAACTTGTCAACCGCTCAGGTCTGGCTCCTGGGAGAGGCGTAGAAAGGAGTCAGACATACATGTGATTAACAAACACAAACTGCAGAACTCTATATTTAACATATTTGCACTTTGAGAGGGAGACATTTCTCAAGGAAAGGTTCTCAGTAAAAATTATCCAGCGTGAGTCCATCTGAACAACAGGATCTCTGCTGCAGTTTGTTTGCGATGTAAATCCATCCCCTGGCTATTAAATGTCAATGAAACAATCTGTTTAAGACATTTATATTAGGGGTGTAACGGTACATGTGTCCGAACCGAAAGTTTTTGGTGCGGTACGCACCTGTACCAAAGAAAGCAGCCATTGCACGTGGCTGGACTGGGCCCCCAAATTGGATGCTTTGCTCATACAATTAATTTAGCCTCACAAAAAGCAATGGCCATCAACCAGATGTTCAGGCTGCTCAGTAGAGTCAGAAGTGTTCCGTCTTTCTTCCACCGTAGCGACGGTAGCAAATATATTGCAGAGCAAACAGAAGTTATTTAATGTGCCAAATACAAATAGATTCATGACTTCCCCACACGCTGGAACTCCAGCTATGATATGGTGGACTAAAACCTTGAGCAACAAGGGGCTATTTTTACTCAGAACTAGCTGAAAAGACCCCCAAGAAGCCACACAAAGACAACTACCTTGTCTGACCAGGATGTGAGAATGGCAGAGGAGGCCAAGAGATCCTTAAGACCCTACAACAGCCTCACCAAGGAGATTGTAACCATTAAAGAACAGCCTTTGGCCTTTTTTTCAAGTGTACATATGTGGGATTGCTTTTCATCATTTGAAATATTTTATTGCTGCAACTATCTGTTAAACGGAAACCTTGTGATCTGAGGGGAGCGCAGACTCAGGGGAATCCACAGCATCTCCTCCTGTCAAGAAGTCAGCCATGGCCAAACAGTTTAATGAGCTCTTCATGACAAAGGTGGGAAACAAGCATACTTTGCAGCTGGTGAATGATATAACTGTTTGTAGATTCCACCTCACTGGATTCCTAGCCCCTAGCATAGAGGAGTACCAATGAACACATATATCCTCATGTTGGTATGTTAGCAAAGCGCTACCTGCCTGTTTCTGCTACACTTGTCCCTAACAAGAGTGTTTTTTTCCCCAGCAGGAGTCGTTAGTGTTAGCGCCAGCAGGGCCACCCTCTCTACAAATAATGTGGACATTTTCGTTTTTCTGAAGAAAAGCATGAGAACACAATAAACCTCAGTACAAGCAGGGGCAGCTGCACCGTTCCTTCTGTTGATTTTCTCCATGGTGCACCTTTATCTGAACATTTTATTTAGATTTATTTTTGGAAAATATATATGTTGCACAATCCTAAGGGGAAGATGAAAGCTACTAATGTTAAGTTCAATAACAAGTACAGCTATTTTTCTATATGCTACGAACCATTTGATATTTCTTTTATTTGTGAGAGTATGTATGTTGCAGCCTTAATATAAGTTGAAATCTGCAAATTGTAATACAATAACGGTGCAGTTTAAGTACAGCTAATTTTCTACGTGCTGCATTTTAATAAATATTTTACTATTTTCATTGATTTGAGAGAATCTTTGTTTTGATTTATCGTTTCATTTTGTTTACATGAATAAAGATACAGCCATAGTCTCTTTAGTTGACCAATGCATCCAGTAAAAAACAAAACGCCAAAAGAAAAACTGTTTAACAATTTCTATCTTTGTTTCTGCTTTAACGAAAACGTACCGAATTGTGACCTCGAAACCAAGGTTAATACTCAACCATGATTTTTGTGTACCGTCAGAACCTTAATGTATATTTATTCAAATTATTTGGTAACCACATCAACTGTGCTGTTTCTCACTATTTGGGCACTTCATTATTAAAATGTAATATAGTTAAGAGTCACTGAAATATAGCATCTGACACCTTGTTTTGATTCTGTGTTTAGCCGTTTGCCGTTATCCACAACTTGAGAAGAAGCTACAGTCTCCACTTAATCAACATCATCAGTAGTTACTCGTGACAACAAAGAGATCATGTGATCGACCATGTTTCTTTGTTTTTCCCAATGATATATCAAAAAGTTGTGTGTGGTTTTCAATTCAATTCAAGGAGAAGTGGATCCAATTTCTTCCGGGATCTGGATACGTATGCAGATGGATCAGAGAAGGCTTTTTTAAAAATCATCTCTACAATATCATGAAAAATTAAAAAAGGACAATGAAATTAATAACACCCATCTTGGATATCTCATAATATTCCATTATCCAGATCGTAATCTGAAATGGAGTAATATGTATTCACAGTACGGTCACAGAGAGGTGTCGTGGCGCTTCAACCAAATGAATTTCATTTACAGTAACATTCTGGTAATGTATTTATCAAAGCTGTAAGTATCTAGATGAAAAACAGAATCAAAATCACCATAATGGAAAACCTATGACTGATGAGAAACACAGGAGAAACACAGTAGTCCAGATGAGGGAAGGTTGCCAGTGTCAAGACATTGGGCAGTATAAATTATAATATTATAATGTAAATTTGGGATAAAGAGATCTGAAAAGAGAAACATCACCCAACCCATGGTGATGTTTCGATGTCTCCATAGTCTTGGCTAAGCAGTGTTAAAATCAACGAATGATCTCCTCATGGAGATACTAAATGTAAATCAAATATTTGAAATGGTTTAAAATGTACCCATTCCTTTGAGGATTGATTGTTTTGATTTTTTTTAAAAGAGAAAAAGAGTCAGTGCGAACACAAACCAGATCAAAACTAAAAGGCGCAATCTTTTTCCAGACAAAACAAATTGAACTGTTTATGTGGAGGAAACTTGTGTGTGGGAGGTTTTTTTTATTTTATATACCTTTTTTAACATTATTCCATAGCTGGTCCTTACTGGAGCACTTCTCAAAGGCTTCTGGGAGTTTCACTGATCCAGTGCAGAGGTACCAGAAAAGGATCCCAAAGGCATAAACATCCACAGAATTATCATACTTTCCTGTGAACAGAAGCATATCAGAGGAGAAGAGATCTTAATGAGACGTTATAACTTTGTTGCACGTATAAACAGGCACGTATATGAGGTATAATCCCTGTTCTGATAACATTTTGAATGTTAAGGTTCAGGAAAGTAAAATTAAATAAAATCTGAATTTGACAAAAACTTGTGTTATGATGCAAATTAATATTATTTATATTGAAAACAAGGACAAAATTCACATAGGATTACTCTTTCATTTGTTGCCTACCCAATTATTGTTAATGATAAATAAAAACTCTGCGGAAGAAGTATGCTCCAGTTTGAGAGCCACTTCTGTAGCTGGTCAGTCACAAAGGTCTGACCACCGAAAGAGTTTGGCGTATCAGAAGCTGCTTCATTATGAAATGATCACTTGTGAGCATCTCAGTAATCCTACCTGTGAACAGCTCAGGAGCCATGTGGATGGGGGTTCCAACGATGCTGCCGGACATCATAGCCTCTGGTTTACAGAAGCCCAGGTCAGTAATCTTAGCACGATTCTGTTTGTCCAACTGAAAAAGGAATGAAGCCATGGACAACTTGTTAGGTCATAAAGTATCATTTTTTTACTTGCATGTTGAACCAACTTAGATTATCTGGTTTGTGTGATCTGAACTGCCTTTGAACTCCAACGTTTCTACTTTTCAGATAACAGAATAAGATTGCAGCTGTTAACATCAATATCATCTCTCCTGTTCCCCTACAGAGTATCTATGACAACGTTGATGAGGGCTGGATCAGGATAACTTTTGACTTTTTTCTTTAAAGCTGGGAGTTGCTTCTCAATTGTTCAGTTTCTTTGTTGAAGATTTCTTTAGGATCAAGAATTTGTAATATTTTTCTGCAGAGAGGGCAACTAATTTGTAGGGAAAGTTTGAAACTATCGAGTTTCTGAGTTTTGACAGTATCCCAGCATGCAAAGCAACACAACCTTTAACAAGGCTCCTCTAAATTTCTGACTATGTAAGACACTCTTTAATGTCAATTGTCAAATATAATTTTCCTTATATGATGTTTTCTGCTAGGTCCATTTAGTGAGGTAGAGAGTGTTGGCAAAACCAACTAGTTGGTCTGAACTAACCAGAACATTCTTTAGCTTTATGTCTCTGTGCAAGAGGCCTTGACTGTGCAGGAAGCGGATCCCTTCCACCACATCCAGAGCGATCTGAAGTCTCTCCCTCAGCGATAAACCAGCCTGGTATCAGTGGATTGCAGTTTAAGAGTGAGATGAAAGATTATACTTCATTCTCTATACAAAAATGACACATCTTTTTTTTGCATTATCAAATAACCTTCAAGCCTGTGTAGAGGTCTCTGTGCAGCCGCTCCATGATGAGCAGCACAGCGACGCTGGAGCCGCTTCCATAGGTGTGATCGATCACAGACCCATGCAGGTTAACAAGCCGCTCATGTTTTGGAAGAGTCCTGAAGCAGAGGAGAAAGGAGAATACTTAATATTCAACCATCTGATGATAAAATAATTAAGATAATTTTTGTTATCTTGAAGTGACGTGCATAAAGTGAATGTCCGACTAGGCTGTGTAGGAATTTTCTGGCCTCCGGTCCGTTCACCAATTAATTCCTGATTGTGGACACTTCAAGAGGCTGCCTACACCATGGTTACTTACCAGGTAATCTTTTATACATTTTCATGCAGTTTGAAAAAGATAATGTCCTTGTTTCCACAAGCCAGAACTCTGATTCCCTGATGTGAGCCAGACAGCTAGCAATATTCAACATTGTGTACAGTTGACAAACAGTAAATACGATTGGATGGTATTCTTATCACAATTATCCAACCAGGTCATGTCTCCATATTCATATCAAGATTTTCAAACATCAATAGGTGATGTGCGCTGATAGCCACGGCATGAAGTACCTAACCCAATAGAGAACATCACTTGAGTGGAACACGAATCAATCAGACCGACACATTCTACATCACGGTTAGCTTAAGCAGGGGACACCTGGAATAAAACAAACTATAATCATAAATTAAAGGCGGTTTGAACTGAGACTGATACTTACAACAAACCAATGAGCCAGTGGACAAAGGAAAAAACGTGAAGGCAGGGCTCAGCATTTTCTAGACATTTCTTTGCATCTGATTTTGTCACCTGTTAATTAAGCCAAACAAAACCACAAACTTTGACGCTTGCTTTTACTTAAGAACAAGTTTTGTTGGTGAATCAAAATAAGTGACCGTGACACTAAAGGGTATTTGGTTTTATTTGGCAAGATTTGATATTATTTCATTATTACACGGAGAGACACGTTTGCATGCAGCAGCATTGACATTTTCAGTTGTTTCTGTGAAACGCAGCGATCCATAAGCCTCTCCGCCTTTAGCTTTTGGTAGTCTCTAAAAGGATGACTTCACTTCTTCTGAATCTTTTATTATAGTAAATGCAAAAAGGTTCTCTAAATTTTCTACATGTTCTTTAGTTTAGCAGCTTTCTCCCAATCAGTGGGTGTAACCAGAGAGCTATGCCAACTGTGAAGTCACATGCATGACCTCTAAAACCACGGGGATGTGAGATGTCAGATGATCCCTAATGTGATTGCCTTCATACGAACTTACTGGTGTTTATACTGTTCTGAGGGGCACAGTTGCCAGTTCACTTCTAATGTGTTAAAGTTGCCATCTTGTGGTAAGGACGAGTTACTGAAGGACAAAATTAAGTATAGATATGAATTCTTTTTATGATTTTTTTCCTCCCCAAAAATCAAGGGTTCTATCATCAGCAAATGAACATAAAAACACTAAGACACTAAGGTGTATTACCTTGTAGGCATCCATTATCAGGAAGAAATGGACACCCTGCAGCCAATAGGAATAAAATATTCACCAAGATGATGGTACAATACATGTTTGTCCACCTTAAGGCAAGCAGGTCCTGCATTCCTCAGGTTAATGGCAGTACGAAATGATGAGGATTTTCAGCGTGACAAAACAGAATAGCCCCCAGGCTGACCGCTACTAAAATGTCCTACGCAAACCTCAGCAAAATCAACTCCCAGTTGTGATGAGTGGTTTAAACCAGCAGTTGCTGGATGTGAAGCATTAAAATAACTCCTACATGTGTGCCAGGGTGATGTTTCTGCGCTCACTCACGTACCTTGTGTAGTGAAACTCCAAAGCCAAATCATTCCAGTGTTTGTCATCAGACGGTACCACAGACTTTAAGGCACATGGGTAGCGTCCTCCCCAGCTGTCACACAGGTACACCACTCCGTATTGGCCCCGACCCAACTCTCGCCCGAGCTTTGGCTTACCTACCAGTGAGCAATGCAGTTAGTCACTTTTGAAATCATCCCAACACAGTTTGCAGCGTTAAAAAGGTTGTAAATATTTATAATATCATATTTTGGCTGGGTGGGGTTTGATAATCCATCTGAATTCATTTACCTCAATTTAAGTGGTTGTTCTCTAAATTCGATGTTCCTGACCGCATTCTGACTGAAGAATGCTGTCCCTGCAGAATTTAAATAACAAGGCTGTTCCCACATTCATCCACTGAACAGCAAATATTTCTAAGGTAAGGAAAGGTTAGATCTCACCCTGCACTCACATGGAAATAAGATACTCCCATTTCCCATTTGTTTATCCCAGGTAATGAGCTTTGAAATCTTAACGTGTGAAAATCATGGGTGCCACAAAGAAGTTGTGTTGTATTCACTGCAGAGTTCGATTACGGTTAAACACATTTTTTCCCTGCATCAAATGTAGGGCTCTGTGAGACGTATCGCCTACGATCGCCTTCATTGCTGTTTAAGTGATGAGCTGACAGTATGGAGTCATTCATTCAACCAAAACAATTGAGACTCCTTCTAGGATAGATCTGCGTGTGGACTGAGACTGCAGACAGCACGTGTGTGAAATAGGTTTACATGGTCACCACCGCAAAAAAAATAAGACCAAGAAATAAGTGAAAAACAGAGTCAAGAGCAACACCACCAGCTTCACCGTCCACACGTCACCTTCCCTGGCATGGCGGTGGGTTGGGTTTGAATAAGTGGTCATTGGTTAATAGGGGGTGCTGTTAAAGACAGCTCCAAGATTAACTAGTTTTAACCATCTCAAACAAGGTAACACTCGCATGTAGGAAAAGCTTCAGGAGTAAGATGTTCATGACAGGCATAAACCTGCCAGAGTATCACTGAAAAAAACAATTCAGTCCTGCTGGAATGATTCCACAAAAATACTTAATGACAAGGAACAGATGGCAAGACATCTATCATCGCATTGCAAATGACATGATGATGATTCAGATGCTTTAGAGAGATGGTTTGAAACAAATCATGTATTTTATAATTCACACCGACTGGATATTTATTTTATTGTTTCTTGCATATTGCTGGAATATTGGACTGAATGTGAAGATAGGATTCGGATTTGTTGCGATGATTTCCTATGTTCCTTTATTGTTCTTAGTTGAAAGCTTCAGTTTTTTTGGTAAAACATTCTGATTGAAACGATTCAAAATATTAATGATTGTAACCTTTTTGTGTCCAATATAAACAATGCTTGCGTAATTATAGGTTCTACAAGTTAAAGTTTAATGTAGTTTTATGACTTTATTACTTGGAAAATAAACTTTGCAGGATAATATTCAAGGCATAAATATTTTAAACATGGCAATTTTTACACTAATGCTTGCAGCCGACTGAAGATTTCACTGGAAATTTTAACAATGGAGAAAAAGCTAGTGACCCACCATGCAGTAAGACATCCCGGAGGGAGCGGCTCTCCAGAGAAAGGCGGGCCAGACGAGGGGCATGGTCCTTCCTCACACGCAGCCATAGGTCCTCAGTGCGTTCTAGTCGCCCCGTGTGCCCTTCCTCTAGCTACAAAAACCAACACATGACAGAAAATCTCGTGGTTAACAATAAAATCAGCTGATTTTTATCAGTTAAAACCCATTTCCTTTTTGGAAAAACAATTTCTAATTTTACTATAAAATAAAGTCTGTATTTTTAGAAAAGAGTAGCGTCATTTGGGGCCGTTTTCGTGGAACTTGTCCTGTTCTCACTGATTAAACGCCCGCATTATGCCCTCTGTGACGATTTCATCATTTATCTGATTGACACATAGCTAATCCTCCTTGTATTGCATTTTGGTTTAAAGTTCTCACGGTGGATGTTTTCTTTCTTTTCTTTGCAGGCACAACAGAACCGCCGCAAAGGCTGCTCACTTGACTTACATAGTCTTTCAGTCTGAGTCACAATCCGTTTGAACTCAACTATAGTTTCAAATCTTTTCAACTCAATCAGAATAGTAAAATATTAATGTAATGAAAATTGAATGCTCTAAGCTGCAATAGATTTGGGATAACAGTAAGTTTATATCATTACTAGACTACTCCGAAGAAATTATGGGATTGCTTAATCGTCAATGAATAAAGAGTTAGTTAAACTTCTGACTCTTCACAAGAGTCGCACTACAGGGCAACAGCCAGACTACCCCCAACAAGATGGATGGGCTGATGGCCACAGAGCATGTCTCTCTCATCATCCATCCTGACTGATTATTATGTAGTTTCTCATTTTCCTAGTGTCCTTGTCACTACTGGTAGCATGATGTGGTACCTGCATCCCATTTAGGTTTCTACAGTACCGCACAGCATCTATCCATGCCATTGCAAGGAGGTTTGCCGTGTCTCCCAAAACATTTTCAGGAGTGTTGAGGAGATACCAGGTGAAGGGACATTACATGAGGGGAGCTGGACAGGAACGTGAGACGACAACATCCAGCAGCAGGACCGGTATCTGCATGACAGGGAACAGGAGGAGCACTGCCAATGCCCTACAGAATAACTTCAGCGAGGAAATGGTGTGATGTTTCTTAACAATCTGCGCCAAACATCCAACATGGGCAGTTCAGCGGTGGTCTGGAGAGCATATCCTCGGAGGTTCACAAGGAACTCCAACGGCTAGCCAGCAGTACTATGACTGCTTTGAGGTACCAGAATGAAATCCTCAGACCTATTGTCAGACCTTACACTGCAGTATTGGACCCTGGGTTCCTCCTGGTGCAAGATGATGCACGGCCTCATGTAATAAGAGTTCCCCAGACAATTCAGACTGAAAACCTCTGGGACGTGTTGTATTGGTGTCTCCAATGCTGCAAAGTAGCAAGACAGAATGTCCAGGATCACACTGATGCCCTGACTCAGCTCTGAGAGGAGATCCCCCACCACGCTAACTGGGGAGAGCATGTCCAGACGTTGTCTGAAGTGCCGTCAGGTACGTGGGGGTAAAACACAGTACTGAGTCACATTATGAGTTGTTGTGATGAAATTCGCACCCGTTTGATCAGCCTCTGATTTCAATTTTACACTTGATTTTGGGTGTGGTTTAGAATCCAGCCCTAAATGTGTCAATAATGTTGGTTTCTATCGACCGTTCTTTACGTTCTAAATTAATTACACAATGTATATCAATAAAGATTTTCAACTTGAATGTGTCCTTCAATGAGTAGTTTTGTTTTTGTAATTCCTTATTTAAGGTTGAGTATGCCAAGTTCATTCATAAAATCAGGAAACGTTGCAGATGAAGAATCACTAATCCGACAAACTCTAGCACAGAGCCAAGGTTTTCATCCTTGCAAAAATATTTATGAAGTGTTTAAAGGAAGTATTAACGTGGTGATAGGCTCTTCAGTCAGCTCTTTTTCACCCATATTTACTCTGCTCCAAATTGAATAAAATATTCTGCTTTTAATTTCCACTGTGACAAGGATATATTTCCTCTCCACCTTCATTTCTTTGTGTTCATATTCAGAACACCTCATCCACATTAAATTACATACCAACATAATACAGGTCCTAGTTTCCACCTCTGTTAGTCACAGTCATAAATATAGCACAAGTATAGTGTATATAAGAAGAAGAAAAGAAAGAAGAAGAAAGAAAGAAGAATAGTATATAGTATATAGTATATAAAAGTATATAGTATATTTATAGTATAAGGGGGTGTACATCCTCGACAAGTTGGTCAGTTCATCACAGGGCTAAGACAAGAGACAATCGTCCATTCAAAGTCAGTCATAAAATGCATGCAATTTAAGAGTCGAACTTCAGACATGTTACATGTTTAGGACTGCGGGAGAAAGTCAGAGTTCTCAACCCACAAAAACAATGGCCCATGCATTATTCATTGAGGCATTAAAGAAGATAATTAAAGACAAAAAAGTTTAAGAAACTGAAGAAAGAATCCCGACATTGCCCTTTTATCCAGCTTCCAACCAAAAATTGAATGGGTCTATTTTTGCTCAAGACCGATACTCCCACAAAGTTTCATGGAAATCCTTTCCGAAGATTGTTTATTGATATGCCTACAGGATTATGCACAAACTGACATGGGTGAACACCTAACATCATCATCAGGAGAACTAACGTGGTTGTTACACCATTTGCATAACTGCATTATAAATGAAGCATGGATATGCAGTCAGTTGTGTGACTCACCCTCTTTTTAATGTGATGTTCATCATAAGAGCAATTTGATAGAAAAGGCTTTGTCAGGGACTTAGCAAGGCAGCAATCGATATTGGTATTTGCATGTTAGGACAGCATTTATAAGAAATAATATGATGGGGCATGACTTGTGCTAGCCTGACAGCATATAGGAGCTATCTTTAGCGATACAACTGAAAGTATTATGTGGCTGTCCTGCAATTTATGAGCATTATTTGAAAAGTGCATTTAGACACATAGGAGAAAAATCAGCCACATATAGTTGGTGTAAATGTTTCAAAACTTTCAGGTGAACCATTACGAAATTCACACAAGCTCTTTATTCTGGTCAGGTAGATGATGTCATGTTCATTCAAAGTCACAAAGCAGTGAGATGAAATTACCTCTGGACATTTTGTGTGTGTGTGAGAGAGACCTGAACTTAAATCAACATCTAACAATCAGTCCATTAGCCATGCAAGTTATCCATCTCAGGCTCCGACACCTGGTATGTTTCTCTCCCTCAAATGTGGCAAAAAGGCACTCACTTCAGGATTTCATTAAGATTCCTAAGCGAGAAAGACCAAGTAAAGCACTTCTTCTAAGTGATCTCTTGGGAAGCAGACGGGTGACAAAACTAAATTGGCCGGATGACATTGCCATCAGTCAATGTTTTCTCATTTGCAGTGAGAAAACAAGAAAACTGAAGGAATGGACATGGACTTGGAAAAGTTCTGAAAGAAACCAACAACATGGCTCGTCTATCTTTGGACAAGAACCGGAGGAGAGTTTTAGCTGCAGGTTTAATGTCTCTTGACTGATACTTGGCAGCAGCGGTAGCAGCTCTAGGGTGGCTCTCATTGGCAGCGATCATCTAGCTACTGCCTCAATCATTCACACTTTAACTTCCAAAAATCAAACACTGCTTGAATATTATTATCAATCTGCTTGTCCTCCATCTCAGATGCCAAACTACATATATCCACATGATCGTCATCTTTCTAAAGGCCATCCTGTAAATATTTTCCTTCTTCCAGACAAGTCGTTGGTTGGCTCTATCAGCAACTCAGGAGAAGATTTAATCTCTGTCCCTAAAAAAAATACTCGCGTGCTCGACGCCAAATCATATCTAGTTTGACAGTAAGACTGGTTACGTCAGAGTAATATGGGTCCAATCTTACGATTACTAGTGGTAGTTGATGGCATCTTTAGATTAAGCTATCAAACTGTGAGAGATGTTGGAATTAAATGATATGATGTTTTAGATAGGTGCATTATTTAAGACATGTAGGAATACAACAGCGAACAGATCTTTAAAAAAGGAAGCAAAGAAGAGAAATTTCACCTGGCGCAGGGAGGCTGCAAAGGCCTCATGGGAGCTGTTGAGGCGGGTTCTAAATTGGGAGCAGATGCTTCTGGCGAGTTTGGCTGCACTTAGACTTTCTATGGCATCCTGGGCCACTTTCCGCTTCCACTCCGGCGTGATGGAAGGAGGGTTCACAAATGTTATCCTATGAATTATCTAAGAACAACACACAGAGTAAGAAGTACTCCTTTAAAGGTCATCAATTAATTTGTAGCTCTTGCAAATCTTTGTCACTGACCTGTTTGAGTTGCTCCCAGAAGAGTCTGGTAACGGAGGACCCTGAATGAAAGGTGACCTCTACATGATAAGCAGCATTTAATAACTGTGAGAAATTAGAAAATCAAGGAAATGTTTAGGAAACCACACAAATTACACAGACTATTTTTGTATTCACCTCTGTAAAGAGGTCATGTTACTACCACCATCTAACCGTTTGTTTGATTGTCTGCTTAAGGGGTTACATGAAAACTGGTGATTGCATGGCTCTTGGAAGAACGGTTGGAAAGGTGGTGGAAGACTTCAATTAAAAAGGGAAAAGGGTCATATACATTATTTTTTTCCACTGTACTTAACACTGAAAGGATCAGGATAAATTGGCAGATTCAAGAATGTTTCTACTTCTCTGAATATTTCAAGATAGAGCTTCTAAAACATTTTTTTAATCAATTACTGGAGATAGAGGAAACAAATTAATTTGTATTGGAATAACATTCTTTAACAGATATTTTGATCGCACACTTCTTGATGGAATTTAGAATAAGGTTTTTCAGGTAATTTCATTAAATGTGACTGTTAGGCAGTTCTGTGGAATCATGAACTGAATTGAACGACCCTCTAATTGATTATTTACTCTGCTAATCAGTCTATCAGCCCACACTTGGGATTAAGTTAATTTAATGAGGAGTGATAGAAATGGTCTTGTAAGGTGACTGTTTCGCCATTGGTTTATATTAAAAATAGTTAATAAACAACTAATATTGTTTTTTATTGCCCACCTGTTTGAGGTGATTGGAAGTGATATTGTGGACAGAGGAATCAATGTGAGACTTTTCCAGACTGTTGAGACATCTCTCCAGAGTTCCTACGAAGCTCTCCCTCAGGTAGTCCACAGAGCTGATGAGCTTATTTGCCACAGCCTGATTCAAACGAACCACTATCAGCTCCTGGATCTGGTGAATGCAAGACTTGATTTCCTTCGATGTGACAGGCTCTCCATTAGTTGTTACAATGATGTCTGCAGGGGAAAGAAGATTTTATCAAGTTAGTACAAGAGGTATGTACCCGTTTTGTTTGTTCAAGACTGTGAAATGCACCTGGTTCAGTTACAAACTGATATAAATCCTGACAAGAGTCTACAGACGGTAAAGAAACGGACTCAGAACAGATACCACTGGTGAATGGACGGTACTTTTAGTTGGAAACTATAGAAACCTTTTTTCGTATGTTTCTTTGTCACAAATCCAAGAGAGGGCAGTAAAATGGAAATAATCTGAATAGGGTGCAGTCTGGGTACCACGAGTCAGCCATGTTCTTCAATAGAGAAATAATAAAGATGGAATCCTTCCTCATTAAGTTAAAGATGAAAGAGCAAAATAAAAGGCACATGTAATAATGTTTGAGTAATTCAATATGAAATACTCAAACAACATCCAGCTTTCTGGAAGTTAGAATGAAATACTTAATTGGGGAATATGATTCTATTTCAAGGTGTGTTTCTTTACGTGTGTGAATAAATATATTTTCTATTATAACATATCTGTTGCTGTACTCTATCACAGGAGTTTATAAAGAAGTGAACTCCCTTGACCTTGATTTAATTAAACAACTTTTTGAAGTCACAATTTGAAGCATGTGACAAAAATAATAGCATCTATGTAATAAAACATATTGTAAATTATTTTCCTTTCAAAATAACAAGTTGGACAGCAACAGAGACTTCCTCAAAGAAATGTGTAAAACTTCTTTGCTCAATTCAAACCATGAAACCACATACAAGCTGTTTGTCCCGCCGGTAGTTATCTTTTGACCTGGGTCCGAAAGCCACCGGTGACATTTTTTCCTGTTTTTGTGTGGGCCGAAACTTGCTTAACCGAGAAAATCATAATGCAAAGGTCCAACTACTACTGTGGTTCAAAGCACAGAAACACTAGAGGGGCAATCAATCGAATGTGTACAACAACAGAGTCTCAACGGTCTATATAATCAAATCAAACTGATCTAAATTCCAACATGACGTGCGCCTTTCCAAATAGCTGTCCTCAGTTTTCTGCTAAAGTAAGTGGAAAAAAGCCATGATACAGATCAACTCCAAAATACAATTTTTCCAGTTTTGCCACATGCCCCACTCCTCAACAGCGTTTCATAAAAATTTGTTGAGTGTAATTTGTGTAATCTTGCGTTTTGCTTTTCTTTACTGTATGCAACCCATTCAATGGTGTCCATTGTCCACTGGAAAGAAATAGGACATTTAGCATTAATTAATTAATGAATATTTTAAAGAGCACATTCAACTGTCCTTTCTGAGAATGAAAATTTAATATGGTAGTGCGTCACCTGTGCACATTCTGGTCACAGGTGAAATATTAGGGTGCATGATGCTGAACAGGCATAGAGACACACTGATCACAAGTCATTTTCCTAAACAAAGAGCTGGCATCAGTTGTTTAGTGCTCCAAAGTGTGTAAGACAATGAATCTGTGTCGTTTGTTACTGTTAGGAGGCCAATGTTGGCTGAGTGGGCTTGGAGTACACCGGTGGAAACCCAACTAGCAAGCTTCTTTATACCTTATGTAACATTTCTGTTTTTGAGAAAATAATTCATCCCCATTACTTATGGACAACTGAAAATGAGAAGTGCTTAGATAAAGTGAGCCTCTACGGCTTATATATCCGGCCGATAATTTTCAATACCAGGCATCTCGAATCATAAGATCTAAAAAAAAAAAAGAAAAGGCTGATTGAACCATAGAAAACAAATGAAAAAAGGTTATCCACAAGCTTGATCAAACAAGTAACTCTTCACTACCATCACAGCACTATTGTTCTCCTCAGATACCAAGGTCAGGTTTGTTATTAGGAGTCCATTAATATCAATCAGAGATTAACTTTATTGGTTGAAACTGGTTCAAACTTAGGACTAAATATATGATTTCTATTATTTGTACACCAACTTTATTTTATTAGATAACTATTAGGTATTCCACAAGTTATAACATGAGAATTCTCGAAAAGCACAATAGGAGAAACCCCGGTAGCCCATGGCATTTATCCAGGGTCCTCACTCACTAACCGGTAAACTCCAGGTTGGCAGCATCCTCCAGCAGCTGCTCCTTCATACTGCCAAGTGTCTCCACAATCATCTCCTTCATCTCCTCCTGTTTGCGGTTAGCAATGGCCATGAGGGAGGTGAATAGTTCACCCTCTTTCTCCCGAGTGTACTCCAGCCTGCGAGGTGTTATCTGCAGGTCCCTCTGCATGTCAAAGGCCTGCAGAGAGGTGAAGGAAGATGGAGGACACAAATTGAGAATCAGAGGATCAAAATGTCATAATAAAAACAGCTACAAGAGAACACAGCCAGAAAACACATTCACACGTACATATCTACATACAAGCAGATGAAGCGTATATAGTAGGCATTACTCTCTCACCTGGTTGATGAAGAGATCTAGGCATCGACAATGAAGCCCATTAAGCAGGTTGGCAGCCTCTACCTGCTGATTCTGTAGCACTTGTCGTGCAAAAGGCACCAGCAACCTATGCAATCGTTCAAATGTCTCTCCAAGGACACTCTGGGGCTTGGCACCCGGGGTGGGCATTTGTGTTGGGGCGCCACAGGCACAGTTTCCACTTGGACCACTGATTAAGCCGAGGGAAAGGAGCTGCTTTTGGAGAGCGCTCTTCTCTCGTTCCTTTTCCTTCTCCACACGCCGGCTGGGTTCTGGGGAGGCTGCTGGCATGTTCTCAGGGACACGTACAAAACAGATGGGAAAAGAGAGCATTTCTTTGACTTTCCAGAGCTCAGTCTCTTGCGCTGCGCTGAGGGAGTCCCTGTTGATGGCATACAGCATGATGGGGATCACGTTGCGAGTACAGTCTTCCAGAGCCTCCTCTATGGGTTGGACACTCTGACACGGCACCACCATTACCTTGGCTTCCTGGTGACAAAACATATTTTCAGCCAAACCGCATGATATAAAGGCAATTATTAGGAACGCTTTTAAAATTCGACTACTGAATTCCAGGTAACTGAATTGATAAAAGCCCAAACAGGTGTACTGTGAAACATCTTGCTTGCTGTGAGAAACCCACAGACCATTATCAGGTGGAGATTGATGACATCTTTCAATTAATTTGTAGGGTTTTACAGTTCAAACTTTAATAATCTCTCTCAACATTATAGAGTTTGTTTGCAGCAAGAAGTGCTTCAAGCAAAAATACAGTAAACCAAAACTGTCTGCCTAATCCACCAGTCACTTGGAGGTTGCCATAATAAATTACATCAAAAGTTTTTTTTATTTGCTATTCTTAAACTTCTGCATGAATTTCAAAGCAATAAATCAACCTAACCAAGCGTCCAATTAATTTCATTTGACTCAGAGCTTTAATTTCCCCCATTTTCAAAAATGCCAAGACTGTAGCAATAAAATCAACAGTTGGTGAAACAAGTCTCTTAATGAACACTAATATTGATTTACATCTGCTAGATGTGTTAACACAAATATAAAAGTTGGCCACTTCACCTTCAAATGTGATACCATTTCAGTGTCAGGTTTATAAAATACAAGATCTTTAATAGGATTAGAGTGTTGGTTTCCTGACTAGTGGATAGAACTTAATGTTGACAGTTGTAGTAAGATTGAATTATTTTAGGCAAACAACAGGAAATAATAATTGTATAAGTAATGTGGACAAACTGAAACCACCAAACTTAAAATAACAAAGGCCACGTATTCATAACATAAACCTAATATTTAAGTATTCAAAGCAACTAGAGCACAGTTTCAAACCAATTTATGTGAGATTTTCAAATGACCTCTCTGAAAAGGACGAAAAAACTCAACCATAAAAATATCACATGCTCCTTCTATTTCTGAACACTTGAGGGAAAAATAAATATTTGTGCTGGTCTTGGGAATGTCTGTGTCTTGGCAGAGAATTATACAAGTAAAGAGTTTTCTTAACCCTAAATAATGACACTAACAAAAACTCTCAGAGACAGCTTGTAAGGGAGACCATGATGAGTGAAAAGACGGCTGGGAAAAAAGAGGCAAAATGACCAACAGTCGCACAAAGGAGACAGTGAGTCCTGTCTCCAAGAAACAAGAGGGGAGCCCATCTGAGCAGTCTCTCTGGAACAAAGATAGCCTGCAAACATTTGCTCACGACCAATCAAAATTGGTAGAATGTTTCAATCGCCTTTGTCTCTTTGAGATATCCAAATCTTTCAACAAAAAACTTTGAAGAGAATGTCTGGGACCTACGAGAATGAGCTTTAATGCTACTGTCCTAACCTAGGTCCCTAAGTAACAAAAACAACAAACCACTAACAGAAAATGACCCGCCATTAGCCTATTTAAGGTTGCCTAATCATATCACTTCCCTTTGCTAACAAGCAGAGGTTCTCATTGATGTACCAATGAACACAATATGATAAGTACCTCCCTAGAATTTACAAACATGCTGTTATAATGGCAGGGAGAGAGAGAGCGGACTTATTGCTCACTCCGTTCTCATATGCTGGCCTCTACAGCAGGTTGCTGTGATAATTGCAGGAGTGTGTGAATACCACAGTTAGCAGAGAAATTCTGTGCCTTTGTTTACTCAGACCTAAACATGTTCATCTCTTAGTCATTCAGTCTACAGAAAAGAGTAGTGGCACTCTGCCTTATTTTGTGAAAAAACTCTGCAGAGTCGGAACTATTCATATATATAAATGATTAAATCTCCTTTGGGTGTAGCAGAAACACATCAACTAATATGAAAAACAAATTGTTCACATTAATTCAGTCTTTGTGACCTTTAACTATGATAAGGTAATCTAAATCAGCTAATAAAAATTAAAAACAAAAAAGAGTACCCATCACATGTGACAAACTTCCTGAGCCGAATATGGATGTAAAGATTACAAAATTAGTAACATCAATCAATGGGTTTTACTGTTTCATGATTTTGTAGCCTGTGAAGCAGTGTAAAAAATGTCTATTGAAACAATTACCCTAAAACTGAATGTTTTTCGTAAATACATCAGCAAATAGTGTCCTCAAAATTCAGATGTTTCCATAGCATCTTCATCACAGCAAAGGGTCTGGGTTTTTTTAACATGATCGAGTCATGTGAATTGCACCAGACCAGTGGCATTATGTAAGGGGGTTGGGCGGGTGGGCGGCTCTGAAGCAGAGCTTTGTGACGTTGACTATGCGGGCCTTGGTCTAAAGGATTTTGAGACTAATTTAATCTTGTCACACATGATAAGGAATGACTACAATCCTTACTTAAACCCTACAAAATCAATTCACTCTCACAAGATAATGTGATTTTCAGGTTGCACTGGCTAACGCCATAACTTTAACATTGTGTCCCAAGAATTCTTCCTTTTCTCCATAATTTCAGCAGTAACCTGTGAGTCCGTTTTAAAGATACTCTCAAAACTTGATGGTATATTGCTCTAAAAGCAACTGTCAAATATCTATAAAAGAACAAAACCACAATTGAAGTGAAGTAAATCTCCACAGTACAGGAAATAATCAGCTCTGCGCAGTAATCTGTTTGTGAGCTTAGTTATGTGTGAACAAAAAGACTACAGGAGGACATTTCTGGGACACAATCAAAGTTGGGTCTGGGCCATAAGAAATGAATTACATCATTTCAAATAACACACATAATGATATGACTTCTTTGATTTGATATCCAGTTCACCATCACATGACTCAAAATCAGATGTTCTTTTTCTGTCCTTTACTGGTGCCTCTTAGATCGTCCTGAACTTCATTAACAGAGTTTTAGAAGATACTTCTCTAAAATGTAACAATTATATAATCTCAATATTTATTTTATAATATAGAAGATGTCATTCAAACTGTTCTTGGAAAGGGATTTTGAAACATGCATGAAGACAATGAAGTGCCATACAAACGGTTCAGCTTCACTTACAGTTCCTTCTCCAAATAAAAAGATATGCTACAACTTCCCAAACACTTAGTCATAACTAAACTGAAATACTGCACATCAGTCTGCAGAAAAATATCAAATTAATTTATCAAATTATATGGGAAAATTTGATGAAGTGTTGTGTTTGAACTTCTGACAAGAGGATTGCAAATTGACTCTTTAACTCAAAAGTAATAGTCAACTGAAGAAGTAGGATTAAATGCAAAGACCAAAGGTCAGCAAAACAATTAATCTTGTTTCTTACAGTATCACACTATATTTAACCCTGTACTGTGAAGTGTATTATATTGCCATATATACTTGCCCAATTATATATATATTGAAATGTCAAATCCTTGCACACTGTTAATTCAGTGAACACTTGCTTTGCAATAGATTATTGCATAAATCTAATCCAAAATTGTAATATGCCAAATATCCCATATTAGAGCAGGAAAACACATCATAAATTCACTACCGCTGACATTAAATGTAATCATAATTTTCAGTAAAATATTTTATTAGAAATTTAGGAATAAACCTCGGCTTAAGCTACTATTCAATCACAATCATCCTCCAAAAATGTGTATAGTGATGTGTATAGTGTGCAACCTGTGTCACATCATCCAACCATAGTGTATGTATCTGGAAACCTGGGAGATCACAAGGACGACAACAGTATGGAACAATACCACATAAATGTTTTCATGTCCAACTCCTTATTTCCACTATAAGCAGCACAAATAGACAGACTGTGGACCCACTAGTTTAAACACAGTTTCCATGGCTTATGATTAAAAACCCACCTGTAGCAGTGGGTGATGCAGAGTGATCTCCAGCTCAGCTAGCCTGTGGGCCGGGTCTTCGCATTCCTCGTGGATTTCGAGATCTTCCCGTGGCACCGTATCCCAGCGGCCACAGTTAGCTGCCAACTGGTGCACCAGCTCATACTGGCCCGGAAGTGCCAAGCTAAGCCGAGTTTGTCTCCCATGGGTGAAACACAGCTTCCGCTTCTTGCACCCAGTAGCCTGTATTCCTTCACAAGCCTGTCCAGCTTCAGGGCCCAGTGGCAGTAGCCTCTCCCCAAGAAGACAGTTGAGCAGCTGGTAGCGGCTAGCACAGTCCTGACCTAGTATGAGGATGTATGGGGCAGCGCCAACCGTGTTGCGTAGGAACTCTTCTTCATGGCTGGGGAAAGAGATACAGCTGAACTGTCCTGGAAAAGCGAGGGAAGTAAATGATGCTGAGACGTGGATTGACAGTAGAGCTTGGTTTTCTAACACCTTATTAGTAAATCTAAATAACGATGCTGATTATGACAATGAATACGACATTATCCATTTTGTATGAAGTTAATTTCAAAACTCTATAGGAGATAATTGTTCCATGGCATGGATTCTACAACATTTTAAATATGAAATACTTTTTTGTCCTGTTATTTCCTGTGGTAGCCCTAAGGTGTGGAGCACACACAGAAGAACCAATTCAACCTCATTATATTGGTATCTGACACAAATCCACAGTGATGCTGAGTCACAGTGTTAAAGCTTTATATAACAAAATAGAAAAGAGAGCAGTAATTGTTTATTTTATACTATACCATTACTTCACTCATGTGGTTTTACTGTAAACCTCTGTTTCCCCTATCGGTGGTCACCCCTTGACCTAACATGACCATTAAGCTCTATTATTTGAGAAAGACACACATGCTGAGTATTTGACTGCATGACGTGTGTGAAGTGATAGACCCTGCTGAAGGGGCACTTGGATGCTGACATATACATGATTAATACCAAAATAACTGGACAAGACTTATACGATCCTTATGCTTGCATTAATCCTTGTGTGACATTCCCTCATGTGATGCAAGTTACTTAACAGATTATTAAGTGTAACCAACACATTTACAAGATAAGCCTAGTTAGCAGTTGACATTAGTTTAGTCCAACAGATGTGGTTTATGACATTGCTCACCACGCAGAAAAGAATAATTGTCTGATATGAATAGCTCTCAGTCAGCTGGTGAATGCAGAAATCTCAGCATAATTGGTGCGCTCTGCTCATGAGAGGGGGCTTCATTTTTTAAGTTTCCCCCAACACTAATTAATACATTTTTCAACTCGATGTGCTGTTGAAAAAATCACTTGGCAGCAACCAATCAATCTTTCTGAAGAAGTTGCTGCTGCGTGGGTTCAAACCTACCTGCCTCCAGAGATAACGAATCCGAGCTCATGGTGGATGCACAAACATTGCTGTAATTCTGCCTTATTTCCCGGAAGAAGTTATTAGTCTCCTTGAGGTTCTTCTTCAGCTGCACGGTGTGCTTGTTGTAGCTGTTAAATACCCTGGTCAATTCCCGAGCTAATGGAGTAGTTTTCTGCTGCTGAACATTCCCCTCCATTATTTACAGGTTGGGTTGTTATCTCCTCCTTCTTGTTGTGATTTACAAGGCAAAGCAGAGACAAAACACCCTGAACTCTTGGTTAGGAGTAAATCAGTCGTGTAAACGAACCCTTTTCTTAATGTGTTAGTTAGTTAGGGGCCAGGTCAAGTTTGTCCACCAGTTGCAAGCTTTAACCATTCAACAATCTACAGAAACGTGTGATCAACATCAGTGTGTCGCTGCTGGACAGACAGCCGAGCCCACAGTGTTGTGCGTGGGTGAATAAGGGCTGGACATTTGGCTTTGTTATGGTACTAAAGCTGACAGCGCAACTAGCTAGCTAAATGCCTAGTGACTGTGACTGCCTCTCCGCGAAAATACGACAGTAAAGTTAGCTCAGCTGTAACACAAAGGCTATTTCAGCATCTTTCTAGTTCCCATTAACTGTCTGACTGACTGCAAACTGAGGAGTGTTTTTAACCAGTACAGCAGTGAGCTGGCGACTATTGTGCTAGAAGTCGGAGCTGCGCAACTTAGCAGTGGTCCAGAGAGGGTTAGCGCTGCTAGCCAGAAGGCATCTCATGTCCGTCTGTCCTCGCCTTGGCCTGGGACCACTGACATAGCCTAAAACTACACAAATAGTTTTAAAGATTCCGATGCTCCGTTAAACGGACATGAAGCTCCTGCTTCTAGAGAGGGGGAAGATGATATGGAAGTTGCTTGTAATGACAACCGGGTAAACACGACAAAAAGTCGGGTTGTCCTTTGAGATTCCGCAGGGAAAATAAATCTCCTAAACTGGCTCCGGTCCGGAGCAGTTAGCGGACATCGTCCTCCCTCCACACCGGAAAAAAGCGACAACGCAAATGAGCAACATTCGCTTTTGTGCAATGAAGATGAAGACGAGCGTCAGTGTCGATGCACGGCGAGGTGTGTCCACACTAAATCACATCGCCGGCATCAAGCAATCAAATCTCTGCAGAACATAGTCGTCACGTCCAAGAAGCTAGAGAGCGGAAGGGGCGGAGCTCGGATTGACACACCGTATTCGGGGAAATGAAGGACTGAAGCAACAGCTACATATAAAATAAACCTAAACTAGCTCCACAACAATGTTTTTTTGCATAACCTTGGTGTCTATGGACAGGTAAGAACGAAAATAATATATTAAAGACTTAAATAAGTGGGGTTTTTTTATTATGTGTGAGTAAACCATGATAAGAACCTCACAGAAAAATATATTTCTATCCTGTACTGATTTTTTTTTTTAATATTAAAATAGGCTATAACAAAATTGTATTACAGTAACACCAATCAAAACAATCAAATTGATTTGCTCAAAAACTCTTTGTCACCCACCACATCAAAGTCGATGGAAGTGCCACAAAGTAGATGCTATTCTGCATCGTTCTACAGTTCTTACAGTTCTTCTGAGGATAAAGTCAAGAGGAGGAAGGATTCATCTACAGGTTGCTTGTAAATTGAACTTACATTTTGAGTTTAAAGTCAGAACATACCCTAAACGTTTATAGTCAAGATTAAGAGAAAACTAAAGAAAAACTTTTGAGAATAAGATTTAGTTTAAATCAGTCTAAATCTAAGTCTAAATATCTCTCTCCTTAAGACAAGAATTCGGACAATAAGAGGAGAATTGTGACTTCACAGTTGGAATTCTGATTTAAAATAATAAATTCTGAGCATTTGCCCTGACATTAAAGTTCATGAAAAAAAAAACAGCCAGTAAACAAATGGGCATTGGAAAAAACATAGCATTATTCTAGAGTTTGGCTTTGATACTTAAAATATATGGTAGATAATCTATGTTACAAATTTTGGAGGTGAAGTTTGTAGGACACGAGCACCTGCCCAGCAGGGTGCTACTTAAAAAAGGTGAAACTATATTAATCCCATGCTCTAGAGCATTGCATTGAACATTTACGATTTTGAGTTGATACATATAACAGCTCTAAGTGAAATCATTTAATAAATGCTATTGTATGAAGATCATGCAATAATTATTGTTTTATCCTGAGACATGAGAACCCAAATTTGTTCAATCCGTAACAGCCTATATCTGTTTAACTAAAGGAAAAAAAATGGGTTATCTCAAGAAAATAAGATACTATATCTGCTATGACAAAATGCCAAACGTGTCATTTCCTCCTACTTGTCATGTTCATCAGAATTGAACATGCCAGTATGAATATATCTCGACAAGTGTTGCGACTGATTTAAGAAGAGATGTCTGCTGTGGTCGTACTCATCAATGATCAAAGTTTGAGTCTTTTCATTTGCCCTACTTTTAAGCTATACAGGATGGAAAATTATAGTATTTTCAGAACAGTTATTGACTGTGATACGGGGACTGTCAGCTGCTTACACTATTAAAGTCCATCACAGTGTTAGATAGATAGATAGATAGATAGGTAGGTAGGTAGGTAGGTAGGTACGTACGTACATACATACGTACATACATACATACATACATACATACATACATACATACATACATACATAGATAGATAGATAGATAGATAGATAGATAGATAGATAGATAGAATGAACACTCCAGCCAGCCACTCCTCATCAAACTCTTAGTAGTCATTGTAGAAACAGACAGCACATAACCATACCTTGCCTTACACTAACTGGCCATACTGTTGCATAAATACCCCAATACCCATTAAAACTTTGAATAACTAATTAATTCCCTCAACTGACTAATTCATTAGTTCATCTTAGTCCATACACTATTCCGGTTTATGTATGGAAAAGGAACATAAACGACTTTCCTGTTGGTTATATATATCATCATCTGCGTATGAATCTAACGTCTGTGGATAATTGTGGCTGAACTATATTGACCATGTGCAGTTGATACAATCTAGCTCTCTGTTTCCCACAGACCATCACATTTATCCAGTTCAACATTCCTAAGCCACTCCTATGTCACAGAAATTTCATCTCCACATGGCTTCACAAAAAACTGATATCTTTGCACATCACAAATCTCCTTAACAATCTTTAATTCAACAAAAAGACCAATAAACTGCCAGCAGTTTAAATAAAATAAGATATTTAAGAAAAGTTTTGATATAGAGGACCTGTTAACCGGCTCAGTCGTAGTAGTAGTAATAGGACCCCATCTACTAATGAGATCCCTCCTCAGGCAGACATACTAAATCACGTGAACCGCTTCTTAATTAAATTACTCTTTTCAAAGAGGTAATGTTCTTCTATGCGTTGGTTTGACTTTTTTCAATCTATTTATCTGCTAGCAGGATTACAGAAACACTATTTGACCAAATCCCCTTAAACCTGGCAGGAGAGTTTGGCAAAAAGATTTTGAATTTTGAGGTGGATCTGACATTTTTCTTTCTTTGAACATTGCAAGTTAAGCATTTTTGGACTGTTTTTTTCAGTTAGACATAAAATACTTAGCCCAATGAAAATGGGTGGAATGGGGGCCATGGAAGAAATCATCAACTTTCTGAATATGAATATAAAACTGAATTTTGTGAAATAATGATTTACTGGAATAACTATAAAATAACATATCAATGTGATTCCAAATTGTGTCAACGTATGAAGGTCAAACGGTCAATAGACTAAATCGTTTTGGTGCAATGACATAATGGAGAAACTGAGCTGCCAGTTCCACTGGACTTTGTGGAAGTTTATGCTCCAAGAATGGAGTCTGTTCAGTTTGTTCGCTGGATAGTCGGATTCTCTGTTTTAACGGGATTACACAAAAATTGTTGGATTTTCATTATATTCAATGGAAATGCCTGGCAGGGCGCTCTATCAAGAGAAAAAGAAAAAAAACCATTCATTTTGGTGTGGATCCAGATAAATGCCAGGATACTGGATTTTCCCTTTCTTCTGAAAACTGCAATAGGGCTCTTCTCAGCATTCTCACAACATACAAACTTCTTAATGATAGATTTGATGAGGATTGGTAGAATGGTTGGTCATGTAACAAGGAAGAACCCATTACATTTTGGATCGGATCGGAAATCGGAACAAAGTGTTGGATTCACAAATATTTCTACCCTATTTGAATATTACAGGTGTGGCTTTCTTTGGCTGTTTTCATCAATCATGAATAAACTGACAGATTACCATGAAAGTTGAGAGTCTTCAGAGGGGGCACATGCAAGCAAAGGAACAATCACATTATGGTGCAGAGGAGGATTAATGATTTATTTTCTCTTCTTTACCATTGCAAGGTTGGACCTTTTAAAACATTTACCTCCCTTATGCATAAAACAGTAAACAGGTTTCCATGACACTCGGTGGAAGAGTGGGGCATGTGCCATGGAAGAGCCAATCAATGCTGGAATAGATCAAGATAAAGGGTTAGTTCATTTTTTCTTGTTTTTCGTTAACAGTAGAACGGCAACCATTTTGATGGTCCACATATCTTGATGGCATTTTAATTAGGGCATAATTTAATTGAAAGAGACTGTTGGATCTTGTTTGCTCTACAGTTTCCTTTGTATTTTGAATGGATTACTTTTACTTTCTATCACACAGATGTTACATGCTTTGATTTTATTTATCTACACTGATCTATTTGTTAACCTCTCATGATATATTTTTTTCAAGACTGTTTGCAGGAGAGCCTTCTACGGTCACAGCGTCAAAATCACAATCATTGTTTATTCCGCTCCAAATGTTTTTTTGTATGTATGAGTGAAGGTGCTTTGCTATGTTAAGCCAGAAACAGAATGGTATTTTGGAATGGCCGATTTGGCAGCTTTAATGGGTTTGTAGGTTAATTAAGACAGTTGGCTCAAAGCATGGAATCTAAGTGTTGAGAAAAAATTAAGGATGTCTGTTCATGCTCTTGTTTATGACATCAGCTGAGTCTGAACTAAATTAGTGTCTAAAGAGTGTACGTAGTAGAACCTGCTCATCAGTGGTATTTAGGTAAATATTGTGAGAAAGCTCATGATCTTGCAAGGAAGGCCAGCTGGTGCAAATCATGTCCCTGCTGCTTGTGACTGTATAGTGACCTCTAATGGCAAACAACTATACTCACATAAGGATGCTGACCCACCTTCAGCTACGTACTTGAGTGTATGTCTCTCTGATTAATACGGACTCTCTCTTTAGATAAATGTTTGAATATATTATGAAGTAATTATAAATGTGTTATTATGTTAGAATGTTGTAGAAAATAACAACGTAATATGCTCTCTCTTCGCTGCGTTAAACCAAATGTAATTGTGCTAATCATCAATGAGTGATAAAAGTATTTTAAGAAATCAGATTAAAGGCTCTGAGATTAAATACTCTTAGTAACATCATTTAACCTGTACATACAAGTATACAAAACATTTTGGGAGCATGAACAGTTTATCAAGCAGAACTGAGCACAAATGAATTCTGACCAACAAAAAAAAAAGAAAAAGGAAAAATAAGTAATATATGAAATTCTAAAATATACAAAGCAGCCAAGATTTATGATGGTAATTAAAACAGTGGGCTAAAGAGATTGTACACAGGAACATAGAAAGTGACCTTGTTTAACTCCGATAAAGATCTAACAGAAAGTAAATGGATGCCAAGTTAATGTAAAGGACTCAAATAATATTGACACGCACAGTTTAGAATGTAATGACATTAAGATTCAAACAACAAAAGTTGTTACGGTTACAGCACTGCAACTTTTCATCATCACCACCGTGCCTAATTAATTATTCATTCATTCACTTATTTATTCATTCACTTATTTAAGCTGTGTTTAAATACCGCTTACTTACTCTATCTATAGGAGTGACTTTATCACACTTTTGACGTTCTGTTGGGTCACATTATTATTATTATTTTCTTACCAATATTTATCTATGTTGTTTCTCTACAATAAACAACATTTTGTCCACTTGTACACTGTTTATGTGGCGGAATGACAATTAAAAAAAATTGAAGTTGAAAAACATTGAGACTATAATATTCTAAAAAAACAAAAACAACAACCCACCAATATAAATAAAGAACCATAAGGAAAAACACAAAGAAGATATATTAAGTGATCGGGTAGACACAAAAAAAGGCAATAATGCAGCAATTATGACAAAACACTGCTAACAACTGGTGGAGGTTATGATTGTCAAATTACGGCCATTCTATCAGTGGATGGAATTTAATGCCACTCTGGTGTTTGTTGTACGTCCCTCCCAGCACTAACTCCAGGGAGGCGCTGTGGCAGATCTGTGACCAGATTCACCGAAAAGATCATTGATGATGTCAATGTCGTTTCACTGTTGTGTTTCTCAAAACTCGGGCCAATCAAAACCCTGGGTGACAGCAGAGGTCCAAAAAGGTTGAAAGTAAGAGATTCTGCCTTCAGATCTGGAGACAAATCAGCCCTTAAGTCAGGTAGATCAGAACTAGTTCCATGGACACGCACCCAGACGAGGACCCTAATCAGAGTCAACTCACGGAACGCTGCTGGTATAGATAACATCCTATGTCGGGTGTTGAGGGACTGTTCTGCCATACTTGCAGATTTCTTTACTGAACACCCACCTCTGCAATTTGATTTTGGATTTCTTGTCAGATAGACCACAGTAAGTCTGTGTTGGCACTAAGACTTTCCATCACACTGAGCACAGCGGCTCCTCAGGGTTGTGTGCTCAGTCCACTGCTTTTCCCTCTGCTCACACATGACTGTACGGCCAAATCCACCACAAACCAGATCACCTAGTTTGCAGATGATACAAGTGTGTTGGGACTCAACACTAACAACAATGAGACAGCCTGCAGAGTGAAGGTTAGCTTGTGTACAGACAACTTCTCTCTCAATGCTGAAAAGACTGAGGAGAAAATTGTGGATTTGAGATTCAAAGCTGACCACTCCCCACTGCAGGGTCAGCAGCACAAAATTCCACTGTGTCCACATCACTGAAAATCTCTCTTGGTCTCCGAACACATCCCAATTATTCAAAAAGCAGAGGATGAACTGCTTCGGGAGGCTGAAGAGAGTGGGCCTCTCTTCTCCAATCTTCTCCACCTTCTATCTTGCCACTGTGGAGCGAGCCCTCTGTTTTGTGAGGGACATCCTGCTAATGACCTGTTTGATCTCCTGCCATGCGGAAAACTCTAAACAATGATTTGTGGCGTTAGCATTGATAATTTAAAATCAAGAGTTTTTTCTGCATAAAAAATTAAATTGCTACATGTACATATTATAGTCAGTTGTTAACCTTTTGTAAGGAATTGGTCGAAATGAAAATAAAGAATACCGTTCTTTAATACCGTAAAACAAGCAATTTAGCTTGTTTTATTTGCAACAACTAATGATTACCAACACACAGAACAATACATTATTTTTTTCACAACACTGAAAGCTTTACATGATCTAATTCAGCAGTGCTAATGTTTAAGCTGGGAAAGTTTAAGCTAACTGGTCTCCTAAGTTTGGACCGAACGTTAGTCTTTTTTATGTTTTGTTTTTACAGTGGCAGGCAAAAGGTGTTAATTGACACTGAATTTCCATATCAGTAGTTGGAACTTTGCAAAGATAAGATAATATCTTATCTTTGCAGCAAGAATATAGAGCCTTCTTGCTGTGCTTTAAGCAAGAATTATTTTAATAAATATTTGAATAAATATTTGAACATTTCTGAGTAGAATTAAATTAATATAAATAAGTTAGAAAAACTTAAATTGAGTAATTTTATAATGTTAAAATTAAGTTGGTTCAACCTAATACAGCTTGCAGAGGAAGAAGCAAATTGGGTTGGTCGTAGTAAACTAATTGAGTTTAACAAACTAATGAAGTCTTTTGGCATTTACTCAATAATGGCTAAGTTGAAACCACTAAAAAAGATCCACGCACATTTTACCTCAATTCTTTTGCGTTTAGCCAACTAATCATTTCTTAGAGGGAAGGAGATACCATCAGTTAAAGCTAAGTAGATCAGATTGTGCAACAGCATTCTTTCCACAGGTAATAAGACTGTTTAACAGTTAACACTCTTCTCCTGAGCTCAGAGCACAGAACTACTACCTTTTAAATTATTTCTATACAGTATTGTCTGTGTTTTTACACCTCAGTTTAATTCTTCCAATGATTGCACTTTTAAAAAAAACATAACTCAGGTTTCTTGTAGCAGCTGCTTTTATTCTACTTTTGTTCACTGGTCTTGAGAACGTCATTTTGTTCCTCTGCTTTTATATTAGATAGATAGATACATGTACGTGTGGAATAACAGTCAATAAACTTGAGCTTGACCGTGAAAACGTTGTTAAATGTCAGCAGGCTTGTAAAAGTGAGTCTTGAGGAGGCCTTTAAAGGGCAGCAGGGAGTCTGAGGAGCTCCCCGAGAAGGCGTGGAACATAACATAAACCAAAAAAGTCTGGTTGGTGAAACAGCTATTTTGGAGCACTTTGCAGTTATAGACCTTAAATAGATATTAAGAGAATTGCAGTAGTTTAAATATGAGGATTTCTGACTAATATGGAGCATGTACTTTGAATATTTCCCTGTGCTATTTTTTCTGAAATAAAGAATTTCATCATTAAATCATTTTAGTCAGATTTCTTTCACTGTTCAAAACATGCCGGACCAACAATTTTAGCATATTATGAGTGTCAAGGATATTAAATTAATAATGCCCCGAAGAAATAAAATATTCAAACAAGTATTTTTTCCAAACCCATTCATTTTTGGTATATGGAAGCCATGTAATCTTTTAAGCGTAGAAAATTTGTGTATGTTTAAACATGTAGCAACCATGCATCCATAAATTCAACATTTTTGTGGAGAGAATATTTTCTCCAAAAAGGAGATTGTATCTAATCTAATCTAATCTGGAAGACCATGAAATAAATGGATATACTCAAGTAAAAACACCATTTACTTCAGTCTTGAAACAAAATGTATTTCATGCTCCCTTTTTGCTTGTTATTACTGTATAAATTACATACTAAATTACTGAATATCATGACAGAGTATTAAACATACTTGCGCTGCCAGTTGTTTTAGTTGTGGACTAGTTGTACAATCATGAACACACTGCGAATACACACATGCTGTAATAATAATAATAATAATACATTTAATTTATAATGCACTTTACAATTGGATCAAATCTCAAAGTGCTACAAAGCAAAAGCAGATAAAAGCATCATCAAAGCATGGCATGTGGTCTGCATGCCATATTCCTTCCTGGCTCAGGTGCCCTCTTTATATTTTATTACCGTATCTACTGATGACATTAATATGGCAGTCTGCTGGTACTATTATAACACAGGATGCAAAACACTAAAATACAGCTCTTGGAATGTCAACATTTAAGGTTGAGGTCATGCCCGACTGAGTTTTGTCAGTGTGGAATCTGATAACAAATCTTTTTTGAAAATTACTAGAAGCTAATCCAAATGAACACTGAGTAACACTGGCTAATATGAGTTCCTGTTTCCGGAAGAGAATAACATAATAGCTCTGGACTGGCCAGCATGAGCGATGCCATTTAACCTAATTAAGAATCTGTGGGGTTGCTTGAGTGAGAGTGAGACTCAGGAGAAACTCTGAGTAGATCTGATAGAAGAGTGGGTTGCCATTCCATAAGATGATATCTGAAGGTTGTACCGGTCCATGAGGAGAAGGATTACTGCTGTAACGAATGCTGATGGGGAAGCAGTGCTTATAAACTAAATGCTGTATATTCCAGTTGTCTCAACTGAAAAAAACTTTTCAAAGCAAATATATCAGTAAGCACAGTGGTGCATCTCTAATCCCTTGAGCATACAAATGTCAAGAGTGCCATTCTTTAGATCACATACCTCCGCAATGCTAAACAATACATATGTTTGCCTAGTAAGCCATGCCCATTTCCCACCAACCCACAAAGTTTTAAGGTAAATTGTCTCGAAGAGGATTACGGTAACATGGGTTGCATTCTGAGATTAAATTCTGACATTAGTCAGACATATATCTCTACATTTGATTAGGAATCAACTAAATGTAATTCATTAACATATTCAATTATAAATACATTTTAATTGTATTCAAATTATTAAAAATACTTAAGCAATATTTGAACAATAATATTCATTCATTTTTGTAAGGTTTATGGTTAGAGTTATGTATTCTTAACGTTTTTAATCAACTATTATTTAATAAAAATACATTTTGATTTCGTCGTAATTTTGAGGATAAATCCAAATTCTGGGATTTCTTTTGTTATTATTTTGAGTCAAATCAGATCTTTTCCTGGACCCAAAAAAATCTGTGAACTTGAAAAAAGCTCAACCTCCGCCAGGAGAGAAAAATGACCTCTGACATCAGCAGAATCAACTGAACGAAGACTAGGACGCAGTTTCAAGAGAGCCTCGCCACATTGTGACATCGCAAATCCAAACGGCTTTTTATTTTTTATTTTATTTCATTTTAAAAGCCACGAAACACACAACCTCATCATAAATTATAAGCTGTAGGATATGATCAAACTTACCTCTGGTTCATCCAAATCCGTTCATTAGTTTTTCTCCGGATAAAAAAATTCCCGAATGATAAGTTTGAGAATAAAATCCGAATTTTGAATTTGCAGAGAGGTAATGAAATGAGATCTCCCGAAATGAGAGAGAGAGAGGGAGAGAGAGAAATAGAGAGGGATATAGAGAGAACGAGAGAGAAAGAGAGAGGGGACCGAAAGAGAGAGAGAGGAGACAGAAAGAGAGAGAGATACACAGAGAGGGATATAGAGAGAACGAGAGAACGAGAGAGAGAGAGAGAGAGAGAGAGAGAGAGAGAGAGAGAGAGAGAGAGAGAGGGGGCATATAGAGAGAACTGCGCACCGCTACAAAGCCCTCAATCTGTCATATTGCACTAGTCGGCACTGCTTGGTACGAAAATCATACGCTCCTACGTACACCTGAAACGCCCCCTGGACTATTTGACGTGTCAGCGGCTGTCGGTGTCCCAATCCAGTCACAGCATGTTGGAACGCTGCAGCAGGTAGTCCGTCTCAGCTCCTTTAATTGGAGAGACCATCACTGACCTCTCTGCATCCTTTAGCCGTAGCACGTTTGTCACTTAGCCCCACATTCAAACTTCCATCTGGATTGTTCCTCAGTAACTCCAGAGGACAGCCACCGCGCGGAGGAATGCTCGTTAATGACACCTGAATCCGTACTTACGCACAGAAAACAGCGTTGGCTCGACATGGACAGCTTCAATGACCGAAGGATGTCTGCAGGAGGAGTTATATTCGGAGAGAATCCTCCAGTTGGGAAAGATCCGATCCAGGTGATCGTGAAAAGGCAGGCCGTGAAGAGACACCACCACAAACACAACCTGAAGCACAGGTACGAGTTTCTGGAGACCCTCGGCAAAGGAACCTACGGCAAAGTGAAGAAGGCCAGGGAGAGATCCGGCAGACTGGTGAGGCTTGATATTAAATATCCATTACAGTGAGAAAGTGATAGCTCCTCTGTCAACGATTCACATCTGTATGAGGTTTGTGTCTGATCTAATTACTTCCACGGTCTACTCACAGTTGGCCTACATTCAGGCATTTATAGGGAGGAAGTTAATAGTGTCCTAATTTTCCGCAAAGTATGCACACATTTAGGTTTTTATTGTTGAGGTCTGGGTCCTGCTATTTTCTGGAGAAAAGAGAATACGGTCTGCGATAATAAGAGTTTCGGTTCTGCTGAGATGGTTTATTTGCTGCCAAACCTGCTTCAGTATGTTTACCCGGTTATTGTTTGTTTTGGATTAACTATCACTGCTTTCACCACCCTTGTTTTTGCATTTAGTATCACGGGATAGGCTTCTCTTTTTTCTTGTTTAGAATACAGTATGTAAAATAAGTTGTTATTCTCACCAACATTATAAAATGTAAAGTTTACTTTTGTTTATTTCTCTATTGAGAAACACACACGTTTATGCAAATCCAACTGGGAATGATTAATATTACATTATTGTCACATCGCCATCATAGATGCTATTATGTCTGAGATATGTCAGTATCTTGAACAAGTCATAAGTTGCTCCGAAAAAAACAAATGTTAATGTTTCAATGGAAAATAACCTCAAGGAGGGCGAGGATCATTAGTCCTATGTACAAATAGGCCTCTTTCTTCTTCTTTTTTATTCCTACCTCTCAATTTCAACCCAGGAGAAACAACCACTAATAATTTGATGCATGTCTTACACTGTTTATAATAATAGATCTCTGAATCAGTGAAAATTAAGTCTCCTTAACGTTAGGAACGTCAATTCCTCTAATGATAATCTCAAAGTCATATCCCCTAGTCTCATAAAAGTCTTAAACTCTTTATTTCATTGTCTTATCTTTATCCCGAAGGGCTTAAAACAACCTAAACTTTATTTTTAACCAAGAAAGTTTCATGAAACATCTCTTTTATAAGAGGGTTTTGGCTAAGACACTCAAAAGCGCACACACATACCCGTGTTACAAACATGCACCCTTCAAAAACAACAATTCACATTATGATGAGTCATCGGTATCCATCACTAGTCATCGACATAATTGGATCGAGTAGGAGTTGGATGAATTAATTAAATCGTCTACCAGACGGAAAGTTAGGTGTTTTACTTTCCAGATAAAGGGCGTAGGAGGTTGCAACCAGCCATTCAGGTAGTTTCCAACCTGCATGACATGAGGTGATATAGAGGTGCCTAGTCTACAACCAAGAGAAATAAATGACAATGTATTTATTTGAAGGAATTTTTTTTCAAACACTATCCCAGCCATTACCTGTGAAGATTTGATATTTCTTAAAGGAAACCAATTAATTACTGTATGTTCCAGTTTATAGGATTAACTACATGTTAGAAACACCTCAGAAATAAGCAATAAAATTTTACAAAACCCCAACATACAGTCGACACAATGACCATCAAACAACCGAAGTAAAACATTATAACCTTCATCAAAGTTTATAGCGGGACTGTTACATTGAACTGCATCACATTTACATGGGTATTTAATAAAGTGTGTCTGTGTGTGTTGGAAATTCCTCGCCGCTTAATGACTTTGATTTTGCTTTATCTTTTTTATTTCTCAAACAAACCGGTTCCAACATTTAAACAATAAATGTAAGTTACTGGTCAATGAAAAAATAAAGAGGTATATCTAGAATATAACAGTATTTTCCACGTTTTTGCTGATGGATTCAGATTTGATGACTCATCAAAAAACAATAGAAAACAGATACTTGTCCTAGAATTCACCTCCCCTTTGTTATGTTTATCAAAAACGCTTGGGTTTGTTGTGAGGGAAGTCACAAGTCAAGGAAGTGAGTGTTAAGAATTTCCCTTCAATACCTGGAGTAAACATCTATTGATACAAGTCCAGCCTTGCCCACACACCCATCTCTGCTCTTTGTTAAGAATCTACACCCGATGAATGCAGCATAAAGTCAGTTGGCATAGAATGAAAATTAGAAATACACTTGCTTTGTTTTTTCTACCTACCTTGGTGCTTACAACATAATTGTGCAAAGCGAAAAAACACAAAGGGTGGCTTCATCTTGCGTGCACTGCAGCTGTTGACTTTGTATTCGTCCATCATTTTGAACATGTGTGCTGGTGGGCTCACTGTGGACTTATACCGAAGGCTTGTTGCATGACATGTGCCATGATTAAGCTCTTCACCAGGTATTAATAAGTCAAGTGTTTTTGTAGGGATAGATCTTCCTAGGTTCATCACAGTGACTTTTCTAGTTTCAAACTTATTACATTAGGTAGGTCCATTAAATCTCTCTCTGGCTCCTGTAGATTCAGGTAAATCAGCTGATAGGACACAAGGTAGTATGGCTGCAGCTACACTATCAGTTTCAAATGTTAAGTCAATAAAATGTCATGAAGAAAGCTGTAAAATGTACTGAAAGACATGACAAGCTAGAAGGAAATGTTGGGTGCTTTTGCTTCTTACCAAGCAGATAATCAAAAGCAGTCAGCCAAATAAACAACAGAAAGCCACAGTAGAATAACAAACTTGAATAATTGTTATATACTAAAGATATATTAATTAATTTGGGTATAATCTACATTCATATCTAAAAATGTGTGCATTTCAAAGTTAATAATCATACAGTTTAAGAGTTAGGATGGATTATCAGCTAATCTGACCCAACTAGTGTTAAATCTGTCATTTATTTTAACATTACTGACACATGGGTTTTGGGTATAATTTGTTTGTTTATGAGAAACCTGGGCTGATGACAGGTTGCCGTGAATCCTGCCACATCTTTTGTTCTCCTTTCCAAACACATTGCGTATTTCAAAGTTATTGTAAGCTCTGCCAGTTTGTTCAGTTAGCTATCCAACAGGTGTGTCTAATAATATTATCAAGGAAGTTTTTGGTTTTGTCCGTTCAGTAAATCATTGTAAAATATCAAAGCCTTCTACCTAAGTGAGTATTGCGTGGAATAGGTAGACGGATACAAAGACTGCACACATTCAGATAACCTCACTGGGGTGTGAACTCATCATGAGTTTGAGTTCATCCTGTCTGACAGATACGCAAACACAAGCAGGAAACCTCAGTTCCTGGAATCAGGGAAAAGGTCTATATGGGGTGAATGCAGTGACGACACGGAGGAGAATCCCAGCCAGACAGTGACTCACGACAAGAAACAACTGAGTGTTAAACTCATACCACATTCTCTATTTACTTATTGCCCCTTGTCTGTACACTTGTTAGAAAGGACAAGAAAAAATAACATACCTCCACCCATGCCAGCTGGTGCCTTATGACACCCTTCAAAGTTGGGGTAGATGGATGACGCACTTAGTGCAAAGAGGAATGCCAGACATTTGACTAATACAATATGAAAACATTTACACACAATACTCTGAAGCTTCTATGCATCAGGTCTATGAATAAAGACCCAAACAGATTCTATTTGGTTTCAAATTTCCTCATTCAGAGTCTCGCAGACTCAGACATAACAGAAGACAAAGATTATTTTGCAACAGACAGTATTACCCCCCCTGTTAGATGCCGCATAGCAGAATTTTAAGTCTGCTGTCTATTGTTTCGCACAAAGCGGATGACCTTCAGATAAGGTGTCAGTTTGTTTTTTCACATTTCCCTAAATATGCATGCCTCATCTAGAATATGAATATACTGACCTGAAACTTTGGAAAGAGTTAATACTCTCACAGCTTTTGCTGCTTGATTATGGGAACATTAAATATATTTTATGTAACTACATTACTATGTCCGTATCCTACTCTCCAAAACGTGTCTCTACTTGTGTTCTTGTATATTTCTGTCAACGTATTTATTTTCATCCTGCAACTTTCACTTTTGCCCAAAGCGGTTATGTTACATCAGAAGAATCAGTTTGATTGGAATGTTAAGATATGATTCTCAAGTATGAAATGCTGTCATTTTGGTGATTAGCAGCCTGCATTCACTTTTCTAATAAAAGTTCAAAGTGAAGAGAATTATTTTTCACCTCAAGTCAAATCTTTTACTACTTATTTTAAGGTTGCCATAAAGTCGATCAGAAAGGAGAAGATCAAGGATGAACAAGACCTGGTTCATATCCGCAGGGAAATTGAAATCATGTCCACACTCTGCCACCCACACATCATCACCATATATGAAGGTATGGGAACACTGTAGGAAGTGTACTTTTTTGTTTGTGTCTGTCGGTTATAGAATCTGAGATGCATGCTGCAAACGTGATACACAAAAATATGTCTCTCAATCAGTCTTTGTCTGAGATTCTGAGTTTGGTCACGCAAGTCTTTGTGCTGTCGACCGATGGTAGGTTACATAAGCATTGATATCCTGTCATACCTCGTCAGCACTGCGGGGTCATTTGCACAGCCTCGTGTCTTCCAGTGCCCCTTTCATGCAGTACAGACATCACTGGGCTCCACCTGTCTTCAGTGTGAGCTAAGGGTTGAACAAAAAGATGAGGATCTTTTTCCCCCCCTTTTTTTACACACACACATCCAGGATGAAAACATTCAAAATGTATTCTTAAAAAGCCTCTGCACATTCCAGACTAAAATTCCAGATTGTCCGTGATACTTCTGTTGCATTTGGTTGATTGAGTTGGATTTGATTAAAAGGGGGTTCTGGTGTTTTCTCCCATCCTTTAGTGTTTGAAAACAAAGACAAAATCGTGATAGTGATGGAGTACGCCAGCCGAGGGGACCTGTACGATTATATCTGTGACAGGAGGAACATCTCTGAACGGGAGGCCAGACATTTCTTCAGGCAGATTGTATCAGCTGTGCACTATTGTCATCAGGTAAGGCAGCTGTTATCAAGGCAATGCTCTCAAGCTGAACAAATAAAGTTGAAAGAAAACATTTTATGGAGAACCTGTTCTTGCATGGCTGCTATGTCACTCCTACTGGTAGCTACGCCGCTAGTTGTTCTTTTCCAGGGAACTGGCAACCCAAAACTTACATAACGGCATTATTCACCGTCAGCCTGCTGCTCTGAATGGAGAGGCTGTGAGAACAATGCAGGAGGAACTGAGCAGTTGGTCTGAAGAGAGCTAGTTGTCAGGGCTAAAGGCCAATGCATACACCACACACACACACTCACAGTTTAGCATCCTAATGAGGGTGTGAAGGGACACACACACACACACACACACATAAATTGTTCCTGTGGAAAAAGGCTGTATAATTACGAACAGTTACAGTATACTTAACAATAATACATGTTGGTTTAACAGTATGTACAGGGTGACCTGCCCTATCAGACTGTGTTAAATAACTGTCACTTTTATGGGCTGCTGATATCTTGGTAAATATTTAATTTTCCATGGTGGAAGGAAGAAATTGCCATATAAACTCCTTTTAATCAGCTACTGTGATGATTTCACAAGCATTGCATGCATTGGTCTCTTCGTGGCTGCGTTTGATAGAACTTTATTTCTACATAGCAAAGCCTCCAAAGAATGTGCCTTGCTCAACAAAAAGTGATCATTGCAAGTAGTTCATGTTTGGAAGGAACACCAATTCAGACTTTGCTCTAGTCAAAGGTATGCCCCCCTGCAGAGTGCATGACAATGAGGCATCGCTGATGTTCTGGTGAAATTCTGCACCGTGAAAGAATGTGTACTGTCATCTGATCTTTTTTATGTGGCCAACCTCTAGTAAGCTGAGGTGTGATGATTTGGGTGGAAAAGTTATCATGGTAAATACAAATTTCACTAAATGCAAAATATGGATATCTTATTTTTCTCTCTTAGAATGGAATAGTACACAGGGATCTGAAGCTGGAGAATATTTTACTAGATGGCAGCGGCAATGTGAAGGTATGAACTAGGGGCATGTTTAACAAAACAGTGAGCATTCATACATCTGTTCTATTCACAAACAGGAAAGATAATCATGAAATGTTTGGTTGTTTATGTTTTTGCATTGATTTATTGTATTGAAAATGGTTAGGATTAAAATATGATCACATGAGGTGATTATTTGGGGAAAAAAGGTATATAAAGAAATGTTCATACAAATCATTTTATGAGTTATATGATTAATACCTACAACATTTTGTGATTCACTATGATGGATTTAATATGCGACGTCAGAATAATTGATAATACATATGCAAATAATTTGGTAAATCACAGTCAAAGTAATCTGGTAATGGTAGATCAACTTGCCTAAACATGATGTATGCCTGATGTTGCAGATCGCAGACTTTGGATTGTCAAACCTCTACCATGGTGACGAGTATCTTCAAACCTTCTGTGGCAGCCCTCTGTACGCCTCCCCAGAGATTGTGAATGGACGGCCATACCGTGGGCCAGAGGTGGATACTTGGTCCCTTGGTGTGCTGTTATACACAATGGTACATGGCACGATGCCTTTTGATGGACTGAGCCATATGACACTGGTCCAACAGATAAGCACTGGAAATTACCGAAAACCCAGCAACCCCTCTGGTGAGTTTTTCAGCTACTTTTTCTGAATATTCTGTAACGTTACTTTGGGTTTCATCTTGTCATCTGAACATACAATATTCTTCTCTCTCTCAGATGCTTGTGGTCTTATCCGTTGGATGCTGATGGTAAATCCTGAGCGGAGAGCTACAATAGAGGACATTGCAGGACATTGGTGGCTTAATTGGGGCTACCAGCAGCCACTGCTGGCTGAGACAAAGAGCAGTCCAGTAGAGCAAACCGTCTTGCCATCCTCACCTTCAACAACACACCCTGCTGGGTTGGCAAGTGTTGCTAATTGGCTACGCCGCACCTCCCGGCCTCTCCTGGAGAACGGCTCCAAGATGCGCTGCCTGCTGCGCTCACAGGGCGGTGGAGGTGATGTAGTCCGGCAGCGTTCTCTACGAAGGTCAAGAAAGGAGAACAACATGTCCCAGACCATTCATGAGGTGAGCGCAGACAGTCGCCCCTCTAAAGGTATTTTAAAGAAACGCAATAGTATGAAGCAGAAGGCAACAAGTGAATCCTCTGGTTCAAGTTCCATGGAACCAGAAAACAATGTGGGGTTGTCTGCAGCAGTTAGTGGCCCTTCTGCTGAACTGCTGCCTCGCAAAGGTATCCTAAAGAAGCCAGCAGAACAGGAATCGGGGTATTACTCATCCTCGCCCGAGAACAGTCATTCTGGCTGGGCAACGCAAACTAAAGAGTCCCCCTCAGCACCTACTTACAGGAAAGGCATCTTGAAGCGTAATGGGAAGTTCTCATCAGGTGGGCTGCATCAGTTTGGCTCTCTGGATCAGCTCGCAACCTCTTTACCCCATGGAGGGGGCAGGTTGAGACCAAGTGGGGCTATCAGCGAGGACAGCATTCTGTCATCAGAGTCTTTCGACCAGTTGGATCTACCAGACCGTGTGGGACCTCCAACACAAATGAATAAAGCTACCAAGGCCGGCATGAGAGGATGTGTGTCTGCTGACAACCTTCTTGACATCCAGGAAGAGGGGATTCTTGGGAATGGTCCGCTGAGGCACTGGAGTAGCTACAAGTCGGGAGTGTGTGACAGTGCCTTTTCCCTCACAGACTGTGATAACGTAACCGACGACTACAAACAGGCCGTGGTTTTACAAGGCCCTGCAGCAAGTTAGAGACCAGCTGTTCATAAGCAGTCTGACTAAAGACTTCTCAAAGTTTTAATTGACTTCCAAGTACTGAAGATATGAAGCCAAAGTTCATTATGGTATATCACCATCACACAGAGCTGATGATATCAGCAAACTTCAGGAATTGCACAAAACCCAAGGAGGCTTCTTGTTAAAACATCAAATTCCATTTTAGATAGTGATTGATAACTTTGATACATCTTAAAGGATTTTATAAAATTGTTGCACTATGACTTTAAGGGTTATAGCAACCTGATGGCACAGTATTTTATAAATAATCATTTGAAAATGTCCATTTCAAAGATTCTCAAGAGGAAGATGAGTGTTGCTGTTTGTCAATCAGGAATTCTAATTTTCAACATGAAAGCTTACTCACCAACAAACCAAAACACTTGTCTTTAATATAGAAAGTAACTGTTTGTCAACAAACTGACATTTAGCAATCACAATACCAGCGAACATTGCATAAGCCACCAACTGTCCGTGTCTTTACATGGCAGTGGGTGGTTTGAAAGCGTTTGACTTTACATCTCTGTTGAACTTTAACTTGGTGACATCTGTTAGACCTACTGTTTATCTTGGGTAATGGTAATAACTTATTGTTTCAATATTAAGGTGGGTTCACTCGTACCATCTGCTATAGTTTGTGGGGGAAATAACATTTCATGGATACCAAAGAGCGAATTAGGTTATGTTGTTGGACCTTATTTGTCTTTATTTAAAGCAGTGCCAAGAGGATTTGTGTTGTTAGGATATTATTTCTTGAGCAAAGGTTTTTTATTTTCCTAAACTGACTTTTGGATAATGACTTGAATAATAATCATGACACAAATCAAGCTCAACCAGGAGAACCTGTTTTTCTTACAAGTGCGCAGGTGTCCATTTTCTCTGTATACAGGTGGTAGTTTCACACAAAGGTGGAGCTCAGGATGTAATTTGTTTGTGTTTGAGGGTCAAAGGTTGAATTTTGAAAAACAGTTGTATGTTTAAAAGTGAAATGTGTGCCCCAGATAACGAGTGCATTCCGTTTGTAATGGCACAGACTTACTGTCTAACCTTTCAACTGTTTTTATCAGGATGACTCCAGGAGCTCAGGTGGGCTGAACTCTGTATATTTTAATTTAAAATACAAACTCCTAGAGAGGTATTTAGCAAAGCAGGATTAGAAATGTAACTGTTTAAACCTAGCATCTTGGTGATTGAAACAGTGAAACAAAAATTTAAATTATGACTTATGCATGCTGAGGATTGTTGAAGTTTGAAAATATTCATACCTTTTTTTTCATAGTCTGTTTGTCATTAATCCTGCTTTGTGAAATACCGTAGATCCAGGTGGTCACAGGAAGGTATATCATTATGTTGTCCTCATTTATTAGGTTTCATACTGCGCATTGGTGTTACTTAATTGGATTGGCATGGCTGGCATTGATTAAGACCATCAAGTTGGTGCCTGGAATAGCGTCTTATCAGGCCTTGGAAACCTGATAACCAGTTATCTGGTATCAACATTAAGTTATTAACCGTATGTTATCTGGTATCAACAAAGTATTGTGATCTTATAATAAAAGTTGCCCAATGCAGAACCCGGAATCATTCTCCTCTGGCTTCTGTGGGATGTGTAAACTGCCTTTTTTTTTTTTTTAACCTTTTTGTTGTTTTGGTATCTAAGACTGTATACAGATGTAAATAGGAATTCCTTCATTGCAACTGGAATAATTTGTCATTTCCAATCTGTCACTGATAACTGATTCTTTCAATAATCAAGTGAAATATTGTAAGAAATGCTGCTAACTTTTGGGAAATCTGGTTAAAATGTTTTTAATTTTTTTTGTACCTCATACATTTGGTCGTTTTGTTTCCTTCAACCTCGTACCATAAATTGCAGATATACAGACTATTTTTTTTCTTCAACACCAACAAAAAAACAAGGTCTGCCACATTACTTTTATTACATTGCTTATCTTACTACTTTATGGCTATGTGATGGGGAATCCAATCATTAAAACTTGACAACAAAGAACTGGAGTGGCCTATGTCCTGAATGACCTTTAGAAAAGTGCTTGTAACACTACCTTAGGAATTCAGTGTTTTGTTGAAACTATACAAAAAACTCTATTCAGACCTGTCAGAACTGTACAAATATGAAACTAATATTGAATTTTCAATGTTTAAAAAAAGGCCACATGAATAGAAGATAATACATTAAACATGGCCTTAAATAATAATGAAAGATACATCGGAGCTATTCATTTATAAAGCTGCTGTATAATGTAATGTACATGTTGTGGAGGAATCTTCAAAAAACATCAACATGAAAGAAACAATTGTTGATCAATTGTCAACACAGCATTCTGAGCTGATCTCTGAGCTGTGAGCTCCTGATGTGCGAACAATTGCGTGGAAACTAGAGGGTAGGTTGTACTCCAACACACTCCCCAGCTGGTCATAGCAGTGGAGGACAGAGCTCTGTTCAGGGTCAGATAAAAGGAAAAACGACCACAAGTTCATCAAAATGTTTTTTTGATTAGGATGCAGGCTAAAATGATCACGGCCATAATAGTCACTGCAAAGTGAAAATGTATATCATCTAAGAATGTAAGTTAATCATTATTCTTACCAGATCAAGGGTCAAAAGGTTGGCCAAAAACTTCATAACTGAATCAGAGACCAGAGCGACGTCCAATAACTTTAGCCTCGACATGGCCATGCTCACACAGGCACACGCAACAGCAGAGGGCAAGAACTCTGAGAAGGTGCAGTCTGAGGATCAGAGAGCAAGATTACTTATTAAGAGTCACTACTACAGTTTACCAATCCTGGTAATCACTTGTAATAAAGTACCTGAAAACGCTTCCAACAGAGAGTCAATAAAGGCTACATGTATAAAATTACACAGATGCCACCATTTGGGATCCACTGATGGACAAACACCAAAAAGCAGAAACTTTCCAAACCTGATCATATGAAACTATATACCAAATGCCCCAGGCAGGAAAAGTGCCATAAAAAAGGACACCCTCAGACACCTTTTTGAATGTGATTACAATATTGGGAGACAGGAATCACATATTGTTTTATTGGCTGTAATGTCATTCTCCATCTAAAACTAACGGATGGTATTCCAGTGACCCGTTGCCTCAGGCAGCATCACAGAGATCCGTGGGAAATCAGACGGCTGAATAGTCGGACGTAGGTCTTTCATAGCAGACAATACAGGATTACACATACTCAGCTCTCTGTCACCAAAATGAACTGCTGATGCATCGTAATCAAACTTATGGCTGCTTTGTGTCCATGTTAAACAGTTAAAATGTTGTTAGAGGGTTAGATTTGATGCACTAACAATGAAAAAATTATTTTATATTTACTACAACAATATATTTCTAAACCTTTTTTATCTGTCACTTCTGACAGTTAAAGTACAGTGAACATATGACTAAAACCAATATTTCCACATTTTGAATACACAGCTTGTCCACCCAGGTAAATCTTATAGTAACTCACCTAGAAGAAAGAGAAAAAAAACATCCATACTTACACAAATGTCCATAAATATACAAACACATATATATGCAGAAAAAAAATAAATGTGTGTATATATGTATATTTATAACCTCATATATTAGCCATGCCAAATGTCATTATGTGCATACACCAATACTATACTAATATTGTTGGTAAATATATAATATATTAATAAATTCCCCAAAAATTATAGATAATATCTTAATAAATACATATTAATTCTTTAACTTTTGTGCATAATTACCCACATTAATCTATAAGGTGAAATAGGCATATTACCAAAAGCATTTAAAACATAAGGAGTGGCATCCGTGAAAGGAAACCGAGCATCCAAACTACTTCTTTTCCAGACACTGAAGTGATCAAGATAAAAAAAATAGTAGCAAGTCAACTGATAATGAACAAATATACATACGAATTAAAAGAGGAAAATGGAGGAATATATACACAGCATTTTATATGGTATGCATCCTAAATTGGAAAATAATGCTGAGTGGTGTCAGGCATAGATTTAAGTTAACATTATTATGTCAAAACTGGATCCCAGAGGGAGAAATATCTGTCCCTAAACTACATCATTGAGTTTTTTTATCTTCTCTAACTGAATGAATTGGATCAGGTCACTCAGCCACAAAGATATTTTAGGTGGATTTGTTGATCAAATGTAGATGCTGCTGCTGCTGCACTGGGTTCAAATTGTTAAGTGCTTCTGATATGGTTTTAAAGATCACAGACCAGCTGCTGCTAGAGCAGTGTGTGACCAGAGCATATTGGTTGTCAAGGTGATTATGATTATCTAGCTAATCTTGCTTTGAAAAAGATGGGTGTGATGTAGCACTTTAAAAATTTTGTATAATTGGTTTTGTACAGGATTTCATTCAAAAAGCGTATGACTTCAAAATACTGAAAAAAGCTGCACCATGGTAGGAAGGATCAATGTCTTTAAATACACCGGTAATATACATATCTTTAAATATAAAAACGCCTCATCTTTGCCGAAGGGATAAAGCAGATTCCGAAAAAAAATAATTCAAGACATGACAATTTTTATCTCAAAATCAGACACATATATCTACTCAAAATGAACACTGACATCGCCTGAATTTTATTTGGATGAAAAAAAAAATCCCATGTGGTGGTCACAGTGAGATGTAACTTACCGGTGGTTGCCACAGCAATGTAGGAGTGGGCATGTCTACGGATGTTTGGCAGGTACTGGGGCAAAACAGCAGGGAGAGCGTGGAAAATTGGCTCCAGGAAGTCAGAGGGTACCACAGAGGCCAGACACCAGTCTAACATGGACACCACAGACAACTCCAATTGCTGCAAGACACATTCCACTCACCAAATCAGCCTCAAAATTCCACAGAGTGAAAACTTCTACAAGATAAAATAGATATTATTCGTACACATATTTTTAGTAGTTTTGCTTATAAATGTTATGCACAGCCGTACGTCCAACACTGTTCCTGAGGAATCAGCCCTCATCTATGGGGAGACAGCAATTAATTCTGTAATATTATCGTTAATTTACTACAAACCATTTTCCTTGCTTACAGTGTTTGATGGGATTCGAAACAGGCAACTTTGACGACCACTCTAGAATGATGCCGAACTTCTTCTAAAACCCAGTCTTGGTTGACTTTAACCTTTGCTTGGAAAAATCTTCCTTTTGGTATGTCCAATGATATCAAATCTTCAGATCCCTCATATATAGTGTGTTTCTTTATTCTTAGAATTCCTGATATTTAGTGGAATCCATTTTACCCTCCATATCCATTAGGTTTCCAGAGCACGAGGAGGAAAAGTAGCACCTGAACATCCCAGACATCCCAACATCCCCGGATTTATTTAGCACACTGTATACGAGTTGTCTTGTGCTTTTCGTAGAGTAGAGCTTTTCGTAGAGTATATATCAGCTGCAAACAGCTGGTATATACTCTATATTTTACCAAGAAACCCAGTATACATAGGTTGGCATTGAATATACTTTTTCCAACTATGTATATCATTAGAGGTGAGATCAGTCTCTAAATTGTCTGAAGAGTTTTTCAGGACTCATTCTCCTCAAAATCCACCTTCTGAACTCCCCACCACTATTATTTCAAACACATCCGAGTTATTTATTGTTGTTTCGTAGGTTAATGTACATGTATATAAACCTGTATATATATATATTTTTTGTCATCCAAAGTGGCATCACTGGTTGGCTTTTTTTCTGTGCCTGTATGAATTTGCTTGTTTTGTCCAGTTGCATTTTCTGTATGTTAGTGTTTTGTGGCCACCTTTGGCAACAACTAGACTCCTCTAGATTCAATCATTCTTCCAATGAACTTTCATATCTAAGGATAAGACTTACCAGGATGTCTGGGACAGAGATTGAGTAGTTTGTGTAGACCGATACCTTGCCGGCAGTCAGAGGGACCGTCTCTCTCATCTTAGAGGCAAGGACCATGCAAACAGCCCCCAGAAGCTGCAACTTGGATCTATGGGTGGTGAATCGGCTCAGGTAAGTGTCCAGATACTGGACGGCCTGTGGAAACACCTCCTCCTCACATTTCTGATCCTCACACACCTGGAAGACAGGCCGCTGTTGGACTCCAAAGTCACTTAGCTATGTGAAATTTATGTGACACCTGCATACCTCAAACATCCACACAGTCAACATTTTCCGCATGTACGGCCGGATGCTCGTCTGAACCCGGTCAAAGTCAGCAGCGGTCGACCGGCAGGTCATCTCCATGGCCCTGAGATGGTGCAGGGCTCTGGGGTCGCCGGCCACGGCTTTGTCGCTGACCGCCCTGAGAACCACACCACGCAAGCCACCGTCCTCGCCTGTATCTCTAGATGTACTTTGATGCTCATCACAAAGATCCATTCCATGAAGTTCACATAAGAGAGTACACCATTAAAAAGACCAATTAAATATGAGTGGAACGATGAGCTAACATAAGCTAGCTGCTAGCTATCCGGAAGCTATCGGTTCATCAACCGCGAACACAGCAGGAGGCCTTGGGGCCCTCAACCAGGAGCCAGAGAACTTTAACCCTGCTCGACATCCAGCACATTTTTTAAAATTAATATATTAAAAGATTATTCCTAGTCATCCTTGTCCCTACCCACACATTTTCTTTTTTTTATTTATGTGCTGTCCACACTGTCATGTCCTGTTCAACATTTATGCACTAATAAAGACTAAGATAACAAATATATTAATAAATGCGGACGTCACAATTTAACAAGTGAAATTTTACATATACACAAATGGTAAATGGACTGTGCTTATATAGCACTTCTCTAGTCTACTTAACCACTCAAAGCGCTTTTACAAAATGCTTCAGCATTCACCATTTCAACTAACATTCATACAGTGATGATAGATGCTGCCAAGCAAGAGGCCACATGCTCGTCAGAAGCAGTAACCAGAGAGTGGATGCTGAATTTGAATGTGCCACTAATAAATTGATAGTCCACTGCTTGTTTTATAATATTAGTGTAATATTTATGGACAGTGAGGTAGTGAGAATCACTGTGAAGGTTCTGGGTTCAAATTCAGACCTGGGGCCTTTCTGAGTTTGTATGTCTTTTCCCACAGACCAAAACCATGCAGTATGAGTGAATCGGTGACTACTCAATGTATGATTGATGGCTGTATCTGTTTGTGATGAAAATATATCATAGTCCAGCAAAGAATAAGAAGGAACAACCCTAAATCCTCAGTGGGGGGCACTTTATTGACAAAGGACTGAAAAAATATATTTTCCCAGTTGATGCAATTTGTGTTCATTACATGAATGTGAAAAAGTTGAAATGTAAAAATACTTAAAATTTCCCAAAATATCAAATGGAAACTCTCTACTACACGTAAGATATCCTCCATGAATATATGTTATGACATAATATTTTGAAATGGTTTCCAAATATACTCTACATGGTAATTCAAGCAAAGCATGCGGGATTACAATTTTCAGTAAGGGATGTTTACATCAAGTTTCCTAAACAGATTTTGAGTTATGCCTCAAATACTCTCATCGGAGATAAATCCTGGTCTTAGAATGAGCTCGTGTTCAACACGTTAACTATCAAAACAAAAACAAACAAACCATACATGCGATACTAGTCCCTGAATAGCAAAGTGCTTCACTTCTTGGTTTTTGAGTGGTGTGAAAGAATAATATCTACGTGAGATCAGTTGTTAAAGCAAAGCAAACCCCTGGGTGAGCGTACGTTTTTTTTTTTTTAGATCTGCCTCAGAACATTAACCCCTAGAATGGAACCAAGTCCAACTTGTAACCATGGACGCTATATAAATTCAAAATGGTAGAAGTTTCTAAGCAGTGAAAGACGGCACTTGAGTACTTGGTATCTATGTGTAAAATTTTAGCTTAAGCAGTAGTGAAATTTCAGTGAATTCTTTCCAGTGGTTTTTGAGGAGATGATTACAGACTATTTTGGGTTACATATGTGTAGACAGGCTGGGTTAAAGCTTTTTACCAGCCACTTTGGCAGGGCTATAGTAAAATGGTATGACTCCTATTTTAAGATACTAAAGTAGGTAGGATAAGAGTTTGAAAACCAGGTTGCAAAATGAATCTTCTCATCGTTTATTCAATTTGGTATCTGCAATGTTTCTGTATAACCATTTATTACTTGGTATGGTTTGACAGTTGTAAACACAGTGAGGAAAAACAAAATCCTTGACAAGGTTTTGATGATCAGTTTGTTTTTAATCAGAATTGTTGCATCAAAAAAACAAAGTTGCCCCACCATCAACTATATGAATACCAGTCTTTATATTAACAACACTGCACTGTGGCTGTAATTCAAGAAATTCATGATATGAAATTACATCTACATCACTACTGATGTAAATCTTTAAATTTGCAAACCCACCCAAGCAGGGGACATGACATGAATGACTGACTGTGATCAGTGATATTATCCTTTCAAAGGACAGGGCTAATAATGAAGTAGGATTTAAAACGATTTTATGCTAAAGAAACCAATACTCAGAGAATCGGAATCTTGGACTGAATCTTCAGTCCATTTCAACTGTAACAGGGAGTCCAATTTCAATGTCTCGCGATTCAGAGTTTTGCAGTTCTCGGCGAATCTCTGCAGAGATTTGAGGGTGTGTTTGTATCTTCAGTAGCCCAAGCAATGAAGCCTTCTGTTCAGAGGCCAGGTCAGCCTTGTAGCGCTGAGCCATGGTGAGCAAACTCTGATGCCACAGCACAGGAAGCACACGTTTTTCACTGTGGAAGGACAGGAAGTGAGCCACCAAGGCATCTAGAACACGGAAAGGCAGGGCATACTTCTTGTCAAGCAAGAGTCGCAGGAAGATGCTGTTGGCGCCGTTATACTCCATCTCTGCCAACTTAAGCATTGCAGCGCTGAAAGACAAGGAAGTTTGTGCATGTTATGCAACCTTGACTTTAATCTCAGCAACATTAGACAATACAAATCTTTTAGGGTTAACTGGCTGTTTCCTCTACGCTGACATCTGTCTGTTGGTACATGGGAGTGTAATTTACCTGGAATGGAGCACAGGAATGGAGCACTTTGTGAGTATGCTTCCAATGATGATGGCTTCCCTCAGAGTACACGTCCCAGATTCACACAGAGGAATCAGTATACCTGATGGACAGAGGAATGACCACATACTGTATTTCAAGGCTATTCAAACACTGCATTTTCATTCAGCAAGGAAATTTAAAGAGGGAGACAGAACAACAACTGGGTAAAGTATAAAAAAAGCTGGTTCCCACATTTCCATTAGCGTAATCCAATGAAGTCTTGCTGTGGCCAAATCATCTGCAATGTTGCAGAAATCATGATTGTATAAATAGGGACACTGACATAACTGTTAGTGAATTATGACATACTTTAAAAACGAATAACAGCAATTACTGAACAGATAAAGATTACGTTATTAAAATAGATTTTTGTGTCCAATGGCATACGATACAATAATCATTGCTGTCATTTAGGATATGTGGAACAAGCTTATGACGTTAAATATCTGGTTTGAAATTGTCTATCGACACCAATCCAATGTTGTGAGGTCAAGACATAATGTTATCAAAATTGAGATTGAAAAAGCAGTACCTCTGCCTGTAGGGCTGTCTGGATGGTATACCCAACTAGTGGCTGGTACACAATACAGTGGAATTGTGAGCAATACTGCCACCCAGTGGTGGCCCTGTTTTCAGGTGATATCTAATGGTCAGAGTAAGTTCAGGGAAGTCCCATTAAACTGGGATGGTCTATGAGCCAGCTGGACCAACAGGATTGAATAAAAGTAATCAAGAATCATTCACAAATATGAATTTATGCACACACACACCCACACCCACCCACCCACACCCACAGCACCACCAAAGTCGGATGAGATCCTGTAGGACTTCAAGTTCCACACTGACAAGTGCCTCGGTCTAACCATCCAGACATAGTGGAGTGTTGACAAGGACCAGAGGAGGTCAGCCGTGACAGATGTTGCCATACCCGCTGACAGTAAGACCTGGAAAAAGGAGTACGAAAAGATCGCGAAGTACCAGGGGCTGAAGGAAAAGCTGGAATAGATGTGGAAGGTGGTCCCAATGGTGATAGGAGCATTAGGAGCTCTGGCCCCAAACCTGGAAGAGTGGCTCCAGCAGATTCCGAGTATAATATCTGAGATCTCACATCCAGAAGACTGCAGTTCTAGGAATACCTAAGATACTGCGCGGAACCATCGAACTCCCAGATCTCTGATAGAGCACCCAAGCTTGAGGAAAACAAATACAACTCCTAAGGGTGAGCTAGCTAGACGGACGGACAGAGACAGACAAACAAATTATCGAATATCGAACTGACCCAATTACAGTGGTATGATCACTGTATTTCAAAAACCGGCTGTGCTTTGAAACCAACTGTGTGACCTAGTATACTGTCCAAATGTAAGACTGATGTTACAAACATGAGAGCCAAGAGAATTTGTATTTTCTAGTCTTCCATCTCTTTACCCGCCATTGACTTTATATTTTAAGGGTCGCGTACGACTAGATTTTGGGCAAGCATTCACTAAAGCATTACATTAAACATGGCTATATTTAGACATTTATTAGAAGCTACTGTACTGTCAGCTTGCCATTACTGCCTAACTTCAATATTTGAGGTTTGAAAATTGTTGGAGTAAAGTCAATAATAATAATAAATAATAATAATACATTTAATGATGTTAATTTGTAATAATTAAATACAAATGAATGTAATAAAATAAAAAAACAAAAAATCAAATGGCTCATAATGTTAAAGGGCTGCTTGAAATGTAAGTAATACTTGGTAGTGATCAGCTATTAACAGAATAATATATCGGGACATAATCATCCTGACTATAGGGCTATAAACAGATTACATAAAAAAGAATGCCCTGGCATAAGCAGTGTTTCCCATACATGGGCTCAACTTGGGCAGCCCGCCAAAGTAAATTAAGAGACGCCTAGGCAGATGCACGCAGACCTGCTGACCAATAGGTACAGCCAAAGCTGCAGCTTAATTGTGTCCTTTTATTCTGCTCTTCCTGAACGTTAGCGTTCACTTTGGCAAATTAATAGTTCTTTAAATGCGAGACAAAGGCTTCCAGGTGCAGCCTGAATTTTATTGCATAGTGCTAGATAGGTTAGCTTACTGCTAACTTATGATGGGAATCGCAATATACATGCTAACGGAATTAGCATTGACGCCGCAACAATAATCACAAAAATTAACAAATATGTACAAATATATTTATATCAAGTGAAATAACTTGTCAGTTGACTCTGAAGTGCCTTGAAAAAAATATCAGCCATATACCCAGAGCTTCTAATAATTATTTATTAATAGTTATTTATTTTGAACTATAAAAGATAGCAAATTTTAAAATATGTATTTTGAGTGTTTATTCATTCACAAATGGAAATTTATTTTGTTATGTAAATATTGTTTTTATTTATTCATTTTGAAACCAGATATTTAGAGTGATAATTCATTTGAAAGTGGTAATTCATTTTAATTTGTAAATAGTTATTTATATTGACTTAAGATAGAAGATGGCTATTCATTTGTATTAATGGAGTTAGTGATAAACTTTTGTTTGACTAATTTATTAATGAACCTATCTCTCACACGCTGTGCTGTGCCACTGCTAGTAAATTCTCAGCCAGTGGGAAACACTAATGAACCATATCACAATCTAAGGTTCATTCATAGACAAAATACACAGTGTAATTTTTGTAGTGTTTAATAGCATTACTTCCCAACATCTGTGAAATAAAGTTTTTGCTGACCTCTAATCTACCTTAACTTCTCATCTTGATACAGTGATGAAGTACTCTTATATATCACTGTACCTGAGATCATCACATACAACTAAGAATACCTCTCGGAATCGGATAAGAGAGGAAACGTTCATCCAGTGAGGACAAAAAAGTGCAGCTTTCTTCCTGTTGTTCTTTCCAACAGACATGATAACAGAAATGCAGTCAGTTGAATGCATACCTCCACCAAAAACCAAGAGCTACCCTGAATTCAATCAAGCTCTATCCAAATCAGACACTTAGCCTTGTAAAAACAGTTTAAAGTTACACCATGTTTAACTGCCAACCATTTAAATTTGATGGATCTGGATGTTTACCTGGATCCACATCAAATTGCACAAACTCACAGATTCCAACCCCTAAATTAACAAAATTAACTGTGGGAAAAAAATCTTCTCTATAATTGAATGAGTTCAGTCAGCTAAATGTGTAATCCCTTCTGACAAACCAAGAAATTCACACGGCGATCGGTGAAAGCATTATCTCCATGGTGGAGGTGATACAAGCCAGCCGAAAGTAATAATTAAAAACATTATCAGGTCATTTGCAGATTACTTTCTCAACGAATCCATAGTTTTACTCAGTAAAAATGTCCAAATATAACAATATCATACACTCATGTGGATGTCATCCAATAACTTGTTTCATTCAACCAATAATAAAATATTCAAAATATATCCAGTATATCATAATTTTTGACAAAGAAATTCCAGCTAAACATTGTTCATTTATGCACATCTTGGAACAATCAATTACCAAAATATTTGTTGCTATATACTGCATCTTTCAGTGAAATATTCAATTAAATGACTTATCATTTAAACTCTAACACCAAACATCTTTTCTCATTCTTAAAAGTGGCAAGTATCCTTTGACAAGGTTTAACGTTCTTTCTTACCTTTAAACCACGCTCCAGGTTTGAACAGGGCCTTCTTCAAAGCACTATAAAGGTGAAAGTTGAGTTTTTTGTACTCTGCAATATCATCCCGTACCCGGGGCAGCAACACCAAATTGTAAAACCGCTGAGCCATTCGCTCCTTCAGATTAGAGGAGAAGATTCTATGACAAAAATACAAAGAAAAAAATGTTTTATGGAGATCAACTATCTGTAATATAGATCATAGATCGCCAAGAGTAAAATCCATAAAGAAAAAACAACAAAGCCTCACCTGGTTGCTTGGTATGTGGCAGCTGCAGTCCATGTCTCAGGCTCAGTCAAATAGAGAACCTGCTCCCAGTTTGAAAGTGCTGGGATTATTTTAAAAGCCTTTGGCAGTTTACCGCTGCGATATTTTGACAAAACCTGAAGCAAAACAACAGAAGTGACTATTATTTAGCATGTCTTTCTGAGATCTTGATATTTACAGTGAGACTATGTTCAGATATTTTTAGTTACTGTCAAACACATAGGATGTGTACGAAATTGCATACTATACGGACACACTCCATCAGTATTTGAGGCTCGGTGCAAATTAAACAGGGGTTTTAAAATGCCTTATTCTCAAACCAAATGTCTTTCTCTGCTGACATTGATCACGGAATTATCCGCCTTCTTTATACATCCACATCCAAGCTACCTTAAGAACAAAAAACTGTACATCGTGATTCTAATCATCATTACTTAATGTAATATTGATTAATATTAATGTTTAAATAATTTAGATGAAAGTAACATGATTAACGATGGTTGGAGCAAAGTTAGCCGCTACAGCTTGGGCAAGGAGGAGTCCTCGGAGTTAAAGATTGAGAATAGAGAGTGGATTAGGGTTCTTCTATGGGCCTACCTTTGTACGTTATCTTATAAACTTCATACAAAGAAGTGCCATACTTTATCTATAATTTGGTATACAAAGATTAAGAGCCTATGGAGCTACTCAACTCAGAATAAACTGGAGCAAGTTCTCGATTCCAAATACATTTTTAAAAAATTGCCAGTATTTGTTATGTACACAGCTTATCCTTCTCCTTAAAATTATCATAAGAGAATTCAGCAATTAAATAGCAAGCAAAAATTGTAGAATAAACTACACAGTGATGCTTGAACTGTCCGCTTAACCACCAAGAGTCTGAAGGGTCTAAGTGGATTCTTAGTTGCTCGAATATATGCAGTGAGCTAAAGCCAGATAACAAGAAGCTCTTGCTAATTTAGTTCACACCTGTATACGTGCGTACTTAAATTTCACACACCACACCGTTGGAAAACACTAAATATTCAATTTGGAGTCACATTAAGAATAAATTGCACGATATTCTTAGCACATGAAAATAAAAACATGTACATTAACAAGGAGATGTTGTCCTCACTTTTAAACAAACCCTATTAGCACCAAGTATCTATATAATATTGAATATCTCAGCAGCACATGCCAAAAAAGTTTAAATAGACTTGTAAAAGACCTGCATATAATTGCAATCGTGTGTTGGTCTCAAGTTTCTTTTTTCTTTTGTGAAAACGTGTCCAGATTTGCATAGTCAAAAATACAGAAACAGCAATTCTTAAATTTTTTAAATGTCCCTTGGCTATTTTCACATCAACTATGCACTTTTTATAGCCATCCATAAAAATCAAGATGGCTGAATCACTTCTCTTAATAGAACATGCTTATTTCCACTAAATTTGTTGGATTCCGGGTACAACTTGTTTCTTCAACACAGTCCACAGATTCTTGATGGGTTCAAGTCAGGACATTGCAAAGGCCAGTCCAACCCCCCAATTCAGCCATTATTTGGTATTTTGATCACTGTGTTAGAGGGAGCTATAATTTGCTCCAATTTTTCATCACTTAATTGTTCATGTTTTACTGACCTGGTTTATATGCTGTAGAGTATGTTTTCTGCACTAACTTTAAGAGTAGTGAATAAACCCACCTTACTAACACCTTTGTATACTTCTATTATCCTTGGGTCTAGCTGGGGCATTGGGCACCCCGACACCTCTGACATCACTGTTCCCACCTCAGTCTGCTTTTCTGTAATCTTCTCCATGATGATGTCAGCTAATGTCCGTCTACAAATGACAAAAAGATAACACAGTGAGAAGCATTCAAAGTATATCTCGAGTTCATGCAAGATAAATCTAAACAGCTATGGAGAGAAGAGAGAATGCTGTGGTGCATCTTGCCTCATTGGAGGATTTTTATTCATGAACATCTCAATGGCCTTCTCATCATCGGGGTTAATGACTACATCAGTCTCGCACTCCCCAGAATCGCCATCACCAGCACCAGCTGCCCCTAGTTCAGGCCATTCTTCATCAGAGTCTGCATCTTGGGAGCCAGAGCCTAAAAATTTGATCACAAAACAAAGATTCCTAATTACATCGTCACACTCACTGAGTAAGTGAGTTTGTTCAGCACTCTGCCACCACTACTGGATAAGTGGTGAGAGCGCAGGTGAAGAGGTATTGGGGCAAAAACACATACACCAAACAGCCTTTACATTAAAACCCCAAGCCTAATATTTTTATATAGCCTTTTTCCTCCCAACAGAGCAATAGACTCTGTGTGTTCCGAAACCTTTCTATCAAAACAGCCCCGAGTCCGGTTCACTGGTTGTCCTTTCCTAAAACAACTTTGGTAGGTACAAACCACTGCAAACCAGGAACCCCAAACAAGACCTACAGTTTTGCTCCCTGAAGTCCTCTCAGTTGCTTGTCGATGTTTCCTGGTTCATCAACACATCCACTTCGAGGGCAAATGTTTCACTTGCTGCCAAACATTATACCCACCCACTGAAAAGATCATTATAGCAAAATAGTCACTCTTATTTCGTAGCTGTGCGTTGTGAAGATTGATGTGTGCTGCTCTTCAAATAAAGTGATTTGTATTGAATTGTATTCACCGCTTTGTGATCATGTTATGGCTGACGACTTCATTGTTAAGGGGTATTACAGGAATAATCAGGTTATAGAACTTTGCACGGTGTACCCTTATCCACTAGGTATTTGTTATAATTCGAAAAATGTAGTTGACAAGCGAAATACCTGCAGATTACATGCATTTCATGTTCAGAACTTCTAAAACATTACCGAGAATAGTGACCGGGGCCTTCTTCTTCTCTGGTGCCGGTCCATATTCGGTCTGAAGCTCTTCTTGCTGAATTCGGGCCTGATGCAAGATCTTCCGCGACAGACGTTCGTCCACGTACTCATCCTCGACTTCTACCCGTCTGTCTCTGCTCTTTACTCGGCCTCGAGTTCGTAACGTGTCCGCCTGTAGGATCTGATCTGCCAGCGCCACCGCGGCTCCATTTTTCTCGCCTCCCCCACTTTTTGACTTCTTTACTTTTGGCATCACTGTAGTTCGAAGAAAGAGACAAATAAAACGTTTTTTGTTGGCATGTGCCCCTTAAACTATTTAGTATGGTAAACAGCCGCTTGGACAACACGTGTGAGTGGTCACACAACGAGGAAGTGACGTAGTTTACGTCGCGTTATATTGAATAATATCAAACCCAACAAAACTGTCGAGTGAAGTTTGATGTTTTATATAATGTTAACATAATTCAGTGTCAATAGGATGTTAATATCAACTGTGAATTGCTATTCAGTATAGTTTGACTATTTAATTTGTTAACTATAATCTTATTTAACCGGAAGAGTCACCTTTTGCCCGGAAGTATTCAAGCCAGAAACAAAAAACATTTGGAAATCGAGCATCAATGGGGGTTACTTGGTGAGCTTATTATTTTATTAATTTTAGCTTTATACAAACATCTTTTTATTTTTCTCATTGTTTAATTGAGATGCATATATCGTGTGAATCTCCCCTCAGCTATAACACAAAATGTATTGCCTGGAAGAGGTGCGTCGTTCCGTTTTATTTACAAAGTGTTCTGTGAAACACTAGGCAGATTTTATGTTACATACCGCCACTGCGCCCCAGTCACCATCTGACATTATACTGCTGTTTCCAAAAATGATGTAGCACTTTTTCTGTCCTGTAGTGTGTGCCAGGTGCCTGTGGTTGAGGGGAAGAGTTTGCAGCAGACGATGGATATTCTGCAAAAGAAACTGGAGCAGCTGAGTGCCGTGAAGCAGGGCAGCTTCTGTGTGGACTGTGAGACTTACCATGCGACAGGAAATGTCAGCGGTAACATCTGAAACTCCTTTTCTTTATTGAGCATCATATTTACAAGTTATTCCACTAATCCCATCTCCAACGGCACTAATGTAATTCACACTGGACAGTTTTAGCTCTTCACCATCATCCTGCGCTAATAACCAATCATATATTGCACTTAACAGCAATCTGGTTCCGATTAATCTACTATTTTATTTCAGTACGTTTTTAGTCTTCATTCATTCACTTAGATTACCTTTCAGGTTTCTATTTTTGTCTATTATGCGATTTGTTTACTTGACATTTGTGTATGCAGTTGCAACTATACAATTTCCCTTTGGGATGGTTAACTTAAATTGTGTCTAAGTCTTGCCTATCTTTTACAGGTCAGCCTTCCAAACTTTTATATGTGATGCACAACTCTGAAACTCCCCTGAGCTGCCTGGCTCTGTTTGAAGGCGGACCCTGTCTGATAGCTGATGCAAACTTTGATGTTCTCATGGTGAAGCTAAAAAGTCACTTCCAAAATGCCAAGGGCCACAAGGTGGAGTGTCGTGGTGCTAGATACCGTTATTGTGACTTTTTGATAAAAGTTGGTACTGTAACGATGAGCTCCAGTGCTAGAGGAATATCTGTAGAGGTAAATGATGTAATTTAATGAGTATTTTAAGAGAGGAGATATTATATGTCTCTGTTATGAAAGCATTAACTCTTTGTGTTTCGTTAGGTGGAGTACTGTCCCTGTGTGGTTCCAGGAGACTGCTGGAATCTCGTGAAAGAGTTCATGCAGTCCTTTCTCGGCTCCAGCACCCCTGAACTGCCGTCTGTGTTTGCTGCCAAGCCTGAAGGACTGTTTGCACCGGCAGACTCAATTGACACCATGACTCAGTACCTAGAGTTGTTCAACAAACTTCGTAAACTCCAAATCACAGGAAGTAATGTTCGTTGAGTTGCCCGTGTCAATGGAGACACACACACACACACATATATATATATATATATATATGTATATATATATATATATATATATATATATATATATATTATAGGATTTCTTTTTTTGTACTGCTATTGCTTTGATTCTGATTTTGTGTATCAGCTTGTTTTCACTACATTTAAAAAAAATGTTTTATCATAAAGCCACATACGGACGGAAGATGCCTTTTTATAATCACAATGGAATACTTCAAATGCTCTCCTGGAGCGCTTTTAACCTTCTCTTGTAATTTATAGATCTAGACTATAAATGGGCTATTGATAGTTTTGTTTTGATAAAGGTTTGAACAACAAAAAGCTCTTTAGAATACACACTTAACGGGGTATTTGTACATGAATGTGATTATCTCACTTCACCTATGACATTACTGATGGCCCAGTAAAGATGACTATGGTGAAAATGAGTTCAGATAGGCTATTAATTACACCTGCTGTTTACACACTTCAGTATTTGAAATTGTATTGCAAATAAAAGTGGGAATCTGTCCAATTGTCGAGGTTTATTTTTAAACCAGCAAAAAACTTATGTACCATATTCACAAGATTACAGATCTGACATGGGAGCAAACGTTTAAAAAATAATTCCAGACGTTCAGTGTTGTCCATTTTATACCTCACAATCATTTTTTTTTTTTTTAAACTACTTTGGGTTCTTGTTAGAATTAAATGGGAGCGGTGATTTTCTACTGTGGCCGGACTCTTGATTTTTGAGTCTGTTCCATATAAAACCATCAGATCGCGTTGTGCTTAAAAATTACGCATGCTCTGATGTGTTTCAAAACAACCCAGATGATGAATCGGTCTATCGGGGACACGGGTCGGGCGTTCAGGGGCAGCCGCCTTAAACTGCAGCCTCAGTTATTGTTCCATGTGGCCTCAGTGGGTGGACGGATGGACGGTCCGTCTTGCTTGCCTGTTGTTCAGCCTTTCCGCCAATGAGAGCCTGGCTGCCGCACAGTCCCAGTCCAATGAGAGGAGCCGGGTCTGGGCTCGGATAGAGAGAGTTGGACTGTTCAATGTGTGAGGACAACAATCAGCTCCGAGTGTGTCGGGTGGATGGATGTTTGCTGCCTATGGTAACGTTACACAGCTCCTACATTGTCACTAGTTACAACTGTAGTAACAAACCCAGACGAGGCCAGGCGTCAGTTTGGCTGTGTTGTGTCAATCGGCCTTGAGTGATGAAGTAACCTGGAAGTTTTATAGGCGATTATCGGCGCGGTCGGCTAGCAGGCTAGCCTGTCCGGTGTTACGGTTAACGTTAGCGACAAACATCAAGCGTTTGACAAACTCTGGTTGTCCTCAGCTAATGCGTTAACCGCACAGCTTGTGCTAGGTGCCGCAGCAGACTAATACGTTGCACCGAGTATATAACATAAATTGTATGTGTTTAATTGCTTGTTGGTGGAGCTAAGGCGACAAAGAATGCTGCGCGACGCTAATCCTATGCGGAGCCGCTGCAGCTAGCGGTGATCGGCGGTAGCTAACTTGGTGCTGGCAGGGCTACCTCAAAGCAACAAAGTTATCGGATGTTCCTGGAGAGTGCTCTTTGTTCTGGCCCATGATGGTGCTGGTGATGTAGCCTCTTCTAGCATGACGTTAGGAGCCAGGTAGCAAAATCCACACTTACAGGCTCCAATCAGTGATAAAAAAAAAGCTGCTGCTCTATCGTAACACACATGAACACCAACTTAACACGCGTTACCAGACATCTCCATCAGCCCCGTGTAACATCATCCATAGGGACTGCAAATTGCATATAACCAGTTGCACCTATTTACAGTTTAAAGATTAGGGAGCTGCTTACACAAAGGGACACAAAAAACAACAAGAATGGTGGTCCTGCTGAAAGAGAGACGATTACACAGATTAACCCGAAAATCAAACCAAGAAGAATCCGGGCCCATTTCTCCTCAAACGTAAACTATGGATGGTAGATGTAACACACCATTGGAACACATTTCTGAAATATTTCAGGAAACACTGCTCCTTGATATTGTCATTCTTCTCCTCTTGTAAATTAGATGAACATTCATTTACCCCTTATTTGCAATAACACATATAATATGTATATAAAAATTTGCAACTTTGCTGATTTGGGTTTTTCTTTAAAAAAAAAGAAGTATTTGTTTGAAATATGTTGTCATAACTGGTTAAAAATAATAAAGCTTTATAATGGTTGAATGGATTGAAATGTATCTATGGTAATGAATAAAAAAGGTAAAAATTAATCTATAGAGATTAAATGGGAGAAAAATACAGGATAAAGCTGTATGAGGAACTTTCCATATAATTTAAATGGTTTTTGTTACTCTGGATTCTTATGAGTTAAATATACATCCATTTGTCATACTGCCAGTCTGTCTGTAGCTTTGGATGTCTCATGATTTTATCTGTATGAAAGTTATTACTCTAAATGCTTTTCATTTAGAGCGTATAACTTTATTGTCAGACTTAATCAAAGCAGCAGAACTAATGCACTACATTTCACTATAGCAACCATACTTCTCTCGTTGTTGTAATTCCAATATTTTTCCCATATAAGTGGCATGCTAATGTGTATAATATCCTAAATTACGAACAGGTTGGTTTAGTGTCTCGCATTTTCCACTTCCCTCAAGTGTTTGTTTGTTTTTTGCAAAATTTATGTCCTCTTTGGTCTATTTACAGTTAAAGGAAAAATCCCATTCAATCCGTGATAGTTTATTGTGTTTAGAAACTTGTGTCCTCACATTCAGCTTACAGGTGTTGTGTTTGTGACTGATAATTTTCAAAACAGACACGCCGGATCTGAATCAATTGCTTCATTTTAATTGCTTGTAAATTGTTCGAATATAGTTATTGATTTTTCTATATTTTGATATCTAGTCATTATTTATTTCGTCTCTGTTTCCCAGAATATTTCTGTTGATGCTGGCGTTGACGGTGGACATGGGTGATAAAGCTGCACAGTGCTGTTGAGTTTTTTGCAGATGTTGTGATGCCGTGTCCCAAACCTGATCTAGCCGACTACTTTTACAGTAGGTATATAACTTTTTATTTAATTTCCTTCACCTTCTGCACAGTATCGGATGTGTAAGCTGATAATTTGAATACTGGTGAATATCAGTGGACGTAATAATAAACATAGCATTTTGGCATCAATGCTTTCAATGGATTTATGATCAGATTTTAACCGTACATTTTCCCCTGTGAATCTTTCCCCAGAATGAGTTGCTGCGTGGTTACAGGACGTGTGTCCTATCACTGAGGCCCCATGTGCATCAGAAGAGATGGATCGTTGTAAGCACGTGGGCCGCCTTCGTCTGGGCCACGACCATTCCATCCTCAATCCTCAAAAATGGCACTGTGTCGACTGCAGTACCACCGATTCTGTGTGGGCCTGCCTAAAGTGCTCCCATGTGGCCTGTGGACGTTTCATGGAGGAACACTCCCTCAAACACTTCAAAGAGTCGCACCACCCACTTGCTATGGAGGTGCGTGAGCTGGACGTCTTCTGTTTTGCCTGTGAAGACTATGTACTCAACGATAATGCAGAGGGAGATCTGAAACTACTCAGAGGGGCACTCTCAACTGTCCGCAGTCCAGGTAGACGGTCACTACGCTCCACAACTGGAGGAGAGTGTACCCCCTGGGTTGGGGAAGGTGGGCTACAGCCTGCAATGCAGCTTGCCCTGCGTCACAGGAGGAAAGCACTTCTCATGAAGTCACTTCATATGTGGATCAGCAAACATCAGGAGCTGCAGAATCAGCATAAAGAGAAACTTGAGGAAGCTAGAAGACAAAAAAAGGATGTGAAAAGGAGACTCATGGAAGAGCTTGGAAACGTCCCTCCCAGAAAAAGTGCTAGGCTTCTTACTCAGGCACCACGTTCAACTATCACACTCATTCCTCGCAAATTTCGCGACCCTCCAGAACGCCTACCTCCTGTTTCCAAGAAGCCTTCCCTTCTAACTCTGTCCCGAAAGGCTCCTCAGAATGGCAGAGGTGCTAAACTGAGGAGGTACTACTCCGCACACTCTGTAACTCGGCGGAGACTCGCTCCAGGTGTCACTGGTCTACGAAACTTGGGGAACACATGCTACATGAACTCAATATTGCAAGTGCTGAGCCACCTGCAAAAATTCAGGGAATGTTTCCTCACTTTGGACCTTTGTGAGACTGAGGAGCTGCTGGCCAAAACAAATCACTCCCAGGGGATGAAAGGTGGAACCGGAGGTGTAGTCAGTACTGGCACAACAGCACTGTCAGGATGCCCTCTTGGTCGCATGGGGAAGGCAGGCAGTTGGAATTTGCCCATAAGCAAAAAGGAAAGCACTTTTTCTTCCCAGGCCTCGGAATTGGTCCAGCCCAAGGAACCCCGCTGTTCCAATCGCCAGCAGATGTCTCTGTGCCATGAGTTGCATACACTTTTCAGGGTCATGTGGTCGGGCCGTTGGTCTTTAGTGTCTCCATTTGCCATGCTGCACTCTGTATGGAACCTCATCCCAGCTTTCCGTGGGTACGACCAGCAGGATGCCCAGGAGTTCTTGTGTGAGCTGCTGGACAAGGTGCAGCAGGAGCTCGATACGGAGGGGTCCAAACGTAGGATCGTTATCCCCATCACAAAGAGGAAACTCTCCAAGCAAGTGCTAAAGGTTCTCAACACCATCTTTCACGGGCAGCTACTCAGCCAGGTAAGGCTGTCAACACATCATCACATATGTACTGCTTTTAAATACCATTTTGTATTGTGATTTATATAGCCCAAATTATTTAAAGTTAAACATGACACTTGCCTTCATCTCAAATACATTATTGTATTACAGATTGTTATCTCGATAATATAAAATGGAAAACTGTGTGGCCTAATATATGCATGATTCCTCTGACATACCTACATGAGATAATGAAAGTTTCACTACCAAAACATTGCAAAAGGGATGTCCTTTTACTATTTTGAATGCATGTGGGAATTGGTTTGTATCCTTTTATCCACTCTTCCTACACACCTGGCTAATGAAATAGTTGTAGTAGGTATTTTACTCTTTAACTTCACCAAGAGGCTCCAATCTAACACCTACCTTATACCCTACAAGTAAAAGAGAGGCTAGGTAATCTATGATCCCTCCTCATTAATAAAATGTGACTATAATGAAACAAAAAGTGCTTTGTTTTTGTCTTTTGAGGTTTAGCTCTCGCCAATTGGTAGAGTGAAGACCCTGTAAAGAGATATGAGGACGCTGAGCTGAGTCACCAGTTGCAGCCACAGTTATATTCCAGTAGAGCCCATGATCCTTTGCTGGGGGTCATTTCCCTTTCTCTCTCCCCCCTGTTTCATGTCTCTTTGGTTTTCATATAGAACATAAAAAGAAAGTTATTCAGGATGCAGCAATAAAACTGTAGCGGTGTATTTTCTACAAATGTTTTCCAGATAAATTCACCAGCAACTAACATTGATTTCTCCATCAGTGCAACAATAATCAGCTGCACTCTGATTTAAAACTATTGAAATACTTGGGTTTATTCTATTTAGAAAAAAAGTAGCATTTGGATTTTTCTTGAATTATCTTAATTGATAAGCTTTATTTCTAAAATTTGAGTCGATGTCATCGACAAACATGGTGTCTTCTAAAATCTTGTCTCCTCATTGTTTTTTTTTTGTTCTATTCTCTGCATGTTGTTTCAGGTGACTTGCCTATCCTGTAAGCACAAGTCAAACACAGTTGAGCCATTCTGGGATTTGTCTTTGGAGTTTCCAGAGCGATACCACAGCATAGGCAAAGGCTCAGGCTCCACAGCTTCCCAGCGCAGCTGCACCCTCACCGAGATGCTGTCCAAGTTTACGGAGATGGAGGCTCTTGAAGGCAGCATATATGCCTGCAACCACTGCAACAGTTAGTACCGTGTTACACACAACCCACAGCAAAGCCATTACATTTTGGCAGGCATGGGGTTGAATATGTCTGAATTATTTTAGGATGCCCGACCACAATTAAATACAATTTAAATGTTTTATGGTTCCACATCACATACTGGCTCATTAGGACACATGAAGATGCATGCTGATTCAAAAGAAGAGTAAAAAAGAAATTATATGATTTTAATTGTAAATGGTAAAAATCTGTTACTTACATTGCACCTGTTCTAGTCTCCTTTACCACTCAAAGCACTTCACAACGTGAGCCATCATTCCCCTAAACACACACACGAATGTGATTGGAGCAAATTGAGTTTTGGTACCTTGCTTATCAACACTTTGACATGTAGACTGCACTGGCTGGAGATCGAACCACTGACCTTTCGATACATAGATGACTGCTCTCTAGTGAGCATGACGCAGTTTAAACCAAATTTCAAAGTATGGTCCTAATCAGGATGTAGAGACATGAAAACCAGGCTGGAAGCCTTACAAAAATTTTCAGTCAAAAGTAACACACTGTCATTTCTGCACCAAAAAGAGATCCTCACATCAATAATGTGCTAAGAATTGATTTGTGGAGTAACTACCGTATCGTATCATCATGGTTTGACAGGAAAACGGCGGAAATCATCTCGCAAACCCATAGTTCTGTCAGAGGCATGTAAGCAGCTTCTGATCTATCGTTTACCTCAGGTTCTACGGCTGCACCTCAAACGCTTCAGGTAAGTCTCTCTTTGGGCTGTTTTTTTTTAATCGTTGCTTAATGAAGCATTTGAATCAGTTTGAGAAACCTCTTCTTGTTTGTTGTTTTTTGGCAACTGAACTATGTGTTTTTACGCACAGGAGTTTTTTTTTTTTTGTTTTTATTTGTCATTGTGCTCTTGAATCCTTTTGATGCTAACTATTCCCGGTTATATGGCAGATGGTCGGGGCGGAACCATAGGGAGAAAATTGGCGTCCATGTGGCCTTTGACCAAGTTCTGAACATCAAACCATACTGCTGCACAGGCACGGGTCACTCTGTCCACAGAGGAGGCTACACCTATGATCTGTCTGCTGTAGTTATGCATCACGGTAAAGGCTTCGGCTCAGGGCACTACACCGCATACTGCTACAATACAGAAGGAGGTGAGGAAGATACTTTATTCAGTTGAGCTTGCAGAGTCCTGTTGTTCTGTGGCATATTTAACACCTTTTTTGTCCTTCAGGTTTCTGGGTCCACTGTAATGACTCTGAGATGAAGGTTTGCAGTGTGGAGGAAGTGTGCAACACTCAGGCCTATATTCTGTTCTATACCCAGAGGTCTGCTTAGGTACCTCATGCTGTGATGTCGAACTGTACATGGCAATGAAAGACTGATTTATAAAAAATGTTCACTTATGTTTTTTTCCCAGATGTCATGAAACTATCAGTGCTAATTAGGACAGTAGAATAGCCAAAATCATGAATAAACCGGAAATCTGTTGCGGCAAAGTATTGTAATCCTGACAAGGAAAATAAGTAATGAATTGGATGTCAAATGGTCAATTTTTTGGGTAACAATTTATCTTTAAGGTTCTATATTTGAGATTTTGGACATTAATCAGCACTAAACACATTTTTTAAACTTTTAAAAAAGTAATGAATTGGATGTCAAATGGTAAATTTTTTGGGTAACAATTTATCTTTAAGGTTCTATATTTGAGATTTTGGACATTAATCAGTACTAAACACATTTTTTGATTTGGTAAATATATAGTGGTCATGTGGTGATTTTGACAGCCAGGACAAAAAAAAAATCACAGTCTCTCCCTGGGTCTCAATCCAACCTCTTTTCCTCTTTGTTTATGTGGTCTGACTGGCAGCACCTGCAGACCTGAGTCCCCATGTGCAGAACTCGTCCCTCATCTCCTTTTACAAGGAGAGAGAGTGCAGCTTAAAGTATTTTGCTCAAGGCATTCGCTTTCAATAGACACCTCTTAACTTGAGCTACCTCAAACATATTTTTGATGCTTTATGTGAGTAAATTAGGCAAAAAGGCCAACAAACCACAATCATATACACTCATCAACCATAACACTGTAACCACTGACATAAAGTCAGAGTAAGGTTGATAATCTAATTTTAGTGGTAATGGTCAATAGGTGGGATATACATTATCAGGCAGCTTGTGAACATATTCTCCTCGAAGTTGATGTGTTTTGAGTAGGAAAAGTGGGCAAGTGTGAAAGTCAGAGTAAGTTTGCCAACGGCCAAATTGTGATGGCTAGATGAGCATTTCCAAACCAGCAGGACTCGCTTCGTGTTCCAAGTCTACAGTGTTAAGGGCCTACTTAAGGGCTGTAACGAAGGATAGCCTGTGAAACAAGCACCAGTTTCACAAGCACCCAAGGCTCATTGATTTTGGTGGCGATTGGGGCTCCTGTTGTCTGATCCCACAGAAAAGCAAGTGTGGCACATATTGCTTATATAGTTCAGGTTTGTGATAGAAAGTTGTCAGAACAAACAGTGTTTTTTTGCAGTAAAAGGGGACCTAGGCAACATGAGGTATGTGTTATAAAAAAAATAAGATAAGTGTCAATACACACCCCCTTGCTTGCCTAGTGTACTCACCTTGTCAGTTGGCATTGCTCACAAAAGGGCAACTTTATTCCCGTGTGCTCAGGGGTTGCTCCCAGTTGTTTTTTCTTTCAGAGAACACAAAAAAGGAAGAAATATAGCCATTGCTTCCATATTTTTTCTTTAAGATTTATGTTGGAGGTCTTAATGCTTAAAGTCTCAAATAATGAACTTTTAAACGAGCAAAATTTAAAATATTTCCATAAATTAGGCCACTGATTTCTCAGACTGTTGGACCAGCAAACTAATCAGTGACCCAACCTGTGGTCCTCCTTGCCGAACACCAAGTTGTGTTCATATTTTGTCAAAAAAAACCTAAATCAGTGTCATGTCTGAGTCTGAGACTAACCAGGTGCTCTCCTGATACAGCATTTCACATTCAAAGACAACAGAGTCTGGGTTTTGGAGAATTTTACAATGGTGTTTTCTATGTGCATCTCACACATATAATTACATTGATGCCAATCCATTCACTTCTCTAAGATGTACATGTCTCATGTTTAACTGGTAGTTCCACTCAAAGCAAAATCAGCAAAATCGACCACACTGACTGAAGCTCAGACTCCATGTTGCCTCCTGTTCAGCTCTTTTAAATAATTGTGAAATTTCACCTCTGAAAACGTTGAATCCTCAGCCCGGTGTCATCTGTATTACATCATGTCCTCAAGTGTACTGTTATGACTGGATGCTGTGTCCTGCGCTTTTTAGTGAAGAATATTTTTTTGTAGTCCTTCTGTTCACTTCCATGGAAAAAAGCAACAAGTACGAGTTACAGACACTTTGATGATTAGTGATGGAAAGCTGCACTTTTGAGTAGGGGCTAATGTTGTTGGTCCTGTCTTTGTAATTGTTCCTCTTTTAGCTCCCCCTGTGGCGTAAAAGTTAGACTAGCCTGAGCCTCGACTGGAGTTGTTTTAACTGCAGGACATTAAGGACAGTGTGTGAGGGGCAGGCTGACATACTAAAGAATGTGTTTTAAAGAGACTTGGGGTACCCATTTTGAGTTGAGCACCTGAAAGCAATATACTGTACATCTTGCATCTCAACAGGAAATTAAGATAAAATCAGGAATTCTTCTGCTTGTTATGATTTTTTTCTACTCTGCTGTTTCTAGCAAGGTCTTTAGTATTTGCTAGGTAATCAAAAAAAACTGTTGTGTTTGATACTAGTCAAATGCAAAATTCATTTGTGAACTCTATGTAAAAGTTGGAACAATCTAATGACGATGAATGTCTTACTTTTTAGTGGTCAGGTGTGGCCATGGCACCGGCTCTGACCACCTTGAGTTCTGTCTTGTACTGTAAGAATATCTGTCATAAATGTAATGGTCACATGGGTTTTGCCTGACAGTAATTATTAAAAAGACAATTAAAATTTGATTACGTTGTTTGAATCGTTTACTTTATAGCGAGGACACTTAAATGACTTTTGAGGTAATCATATCCTAATGTTTGTTGCCTCACTGCTTCACCGACAAGGGATGTGTGGTTCTGACCTCAGAAGATTATGCATGTTCCATATATGTAAAAGTGATACAGTGAATTAGAAGTACAATAATCCGGAGAATCGGCAGATGGATACACAGATGATCTGAAACCAATCACTTCTGCTTTCTCTTCAATCGTTTGGAGACTTGCAACATAGATTAAATGTAATCTGGTCCAGATGAAGATGCTGCTGATGCGAGAGCAATGTAAACATAAATAATCTCTCAAGATTTTTTCTCCTCTTAGAAGTGAACTGTTTTTCAGCCTGTTTTTGTCGCCGATATGCGATGTGTCATAATGAGATTTTTCAACATTTATTAAAAAACTTAATTGTGAATGCTTTTGAAATCATGCATTATTTTAATAAGTAAAAAAGTAAGAATTATTTAACTTTTGATTGAAAAGAAAAGACGCTCCTAGAAACAAGCAATTGTTTTTACAAGCAATAAAATAACCGCCCTTTTTAATGTTTTCAGGGATTTGGTTTGGTTTAGGGTAACCAGCCTAAGGGTGCTTCACTATTGCTATTATATGCCCCCTCTCTCTAATATATCCAAAACAATACACGCCATTCCAGGCTCCCTAAAAGCTATGTTATGATATTATATAGCACATATTTTATAATAATTCATTTGTTCTCCAATGTTTTGGGAGGAAATCATTTCTCCAAGGGACACCTTTTCAATTAATTTTTACAGTCACAATTTCACTGAAAAGCTTTGAAGCTTTCTGAGCACATAATGTCCTCCACAGTTCTGTCCACACCAGAGATTCAGGTAATGTGACTGTGTACAATACAGTAAATTCACTTAAAAAACATAACTTCTTAATGTAATATTAATTTCAGCTTTAATCATGGTAATGATTGTTCCTGAACTGCAGGGCACACCAAACCTGTAAGTAGTTTATGCACTTTTGTGTTGATACAATTCTGTAATTAACATGTTAGCAATATTATTCCTTAATAGATATTTATTTATTACTTAAAATATGTGTGACAATGACAAATAATGATATGCTACTTCCTTATGCCTTATTGAGTGGCAACAGTATTTTGGGTTGCCATGTTTAGGCTTTAAATATTTTTTATCATTCAAAATCTCATTCATTAATAGATGTTTATAAGTTTGTAATAAGCATCAACACTTTGGTCCAGTCCTGTTGCAGCCTTTACTCAAATAGTATCTGACCATACATCCAATTTAAAGAAAGGATTTTGTCTTTGACTAGCAACCCAAAAGTTGTTTTTATTAAAATAGCGTTCTGCTAGTCTCACTGTTGATAACGAGGCCATTAGTTACATTCTGTCTTTTCCTTTATGTAACTGAATGGAACCTATCGGACGAAAAATGTCCACCTCTTGAGCAGAATAAGAACATGGCATTCAAAAAGTTAACTCAAAGCAAAAGCTTAATGACAAGTTCAACGCCATCCTAATATATGAAATCATTTATTTCTTACATTATTTAATACAACAACAATAGTATTTTTTTTGCAAACTGGATAAAAACTTTACAATTTGACATTCCAGTAAATTTGATGCTGTGGAGAGTGACGGTTCTGCAGCAAAGGGGGAAGAGAACAGATTTTACAAAGCTGAATTATTATGAGTTTTTTTGTTTTTGTTTTTTTACAGAAATCACCTTGTTTCCATAAAAAGGACTGGAAAGAGAGAAATGTCTCAATGCTGCCTCAACAACCCAACAGGATGTGGAATAAAATTAGGAATGTTGAGATACAACATATCTGTCAGCAAAATTGCAGTTACATAAGATTCATGTTGTGATTAATGAAATGATTACCATGCCAGCGAGATGCATCTCTGTGGACAAATGAGTACATGCACAAGCACAAAGCATTCATTGAAAAACTTTTCCTCTCAAGTATACTATAGCTTCAACATGAAGGTTATAGCTAACATGATCAGCAGCCAGTAGAAGTGGTTCTAGAGTTTTTAAGCCATTTATCATTAATAATTAGAAAACGATGATCAAATGATTTTTTTTTCTCAAGAAATCGTTTTTTGGCGACAGCGATGCAATCGATGGTTGCTCATCAACACCAGTAGACTTGGGTGAGATGCGATGTCTTTTGTCATTTGGCAAGCAGAGAATTTCTGTTCTGTGTTAACCTCTCCACTAGAAGTACTACGTTTTGTCCTTAGGTGCGCTCTAGTCTTTTTCAATCATCAGCTTCTCTGCCCTAGTCCCAGCTGGAGTCTCTCTCGTGCAGTAGGCTCAACTGGGCACAAGCCATGGTTCCACAAAATCCCACTGCTTCCACAGGATGAACAGCAGCAAGGTGAAAAGGATGGTGGCTCCCACACGAGCTCGCGTCTTCATCAGCGGGGTGATAAAATTGGCCATGGTGGATACAAAGACCAGCAGCACGGCCATGAGCGCTAGGATGACGTTGATGAGTTTCCCCAGAAGAGCTCGGGCATTGGCGTTGTCCACTCCCTCCAATTGGACAACCTGCTGCTGTTGCTGCTGCAACTCCAGCTTGGTAATGCGGGTCAGGCACGACTCCACAGCCTCCTGGATCAGGAACCCACGCAGAGCAAAGAGAGTCGGATTTTCAAAGGCCATGTTCCACAGCTCTAATGTTTTCACTATGAGAGCTGTGATCTTACATGAACACACGATTTAATAAAAGCATTGCTTTCACATGTTGATGGACATTAGTGTAGAAACTAAATTTGGAGATGGATCTGGTAATAGATGCTGATTCAAGAAGACTTCTCGTTGTCATCAACAGTACAAGATAGAGAATTTTAACGAGTTTGCCAAAATCATGAGAAATAATAAACCACAGAATAAGAAACACCCAGGCCTGATGTTGCACCACTATATGCAGGTGGTTCCTGATCTGGATCATGATCTGTATCTAACGGGTACCTCGATGGACAATAGATCCAACCATTTTGGGAAAAAATGTTTTTGTTGATAACTAATTAACTACTGATGATAAATCTTAAGTGTTTGATATGATAAACAATTGTTGCACAAGACCTCTGAACTATTTTATGATTGTTCACCTTTTATTAACAATGGAGATGATAGAGGTTTGGCCTCTGCCTGTTTTACTCATGTGCTCTGATGGTTTGAAGTGGGCAGGGCTCAGTTGGGTTATAGAAAGTGTTAATTCAGATTCTGGGGAAAGCTGGAGCTTTATTGGTTGCTTTTAATGAATTCTGATCAAACCAATGCTTTACGCATAGCTGATAACAAAACGATTTAGTTTCAGCAGTCTTTACCTGAATGTCCCTCGCTCTCTCATAGGACTGATAGGCGACTTTTTCCTCCATGCTGGCGAGTTCCTGTTTAAGATTAGTCATCTCGTTCTGGTGCAGCTCTGTCAAGTCATTCAGTTGTTCTTCAAGGCGCTCATACCTGATCATACATAAAAAACTGTCTCAATTTCCATTATTCTCCTCATATCTGAAGCCTGATGTAGGTCTTCACTCATCACACTTACACCTCCTGTTCTTCAAAAACTATGAACCCTAACCTACTTTAGGGTTTATTCACTTTACTCTACATGTTTTGTGCATGTATTCTACAAACAGGTAGATGCATCAAAGGGAGCCACTATCTACTAGACGGCCGCTTCTGGTCAGTTCATAACATTTTAAATGCACAATAAAAATGAACTTGCCTTATCTTATCCCCAAATTAAATACCTGTATCTCTCTTCTTGCAGGCACTGTGTCATGTAGGAGTAGTCACTCAGCAGCTGGCCCTTCATGTCCTCAATGGCGTCCTCCATGTGTGTCTGGCTGGCTTTGATCTCCTGTAGGCCTTCTACTAGAGAGTCCCATGAGCTGTGCATGTGATGGTGGTGGTGGTGGTGCCCATCCAGCCTTGGACTTCCCATTGTGGGCCCTAACAACAAACCTCCCCCCCCTGCCCCACCAGAATTACTGCCTGCCCCAGATCCGGATGTGGCGCTGGAGCACTCGTCATCACTGCCATACTTTGGGCTGGACACCAGCGTGGCACTTCCACTTAGGGCACGAGGTGTGGGGAAATCCTCAGAGTGGCCACCGACTCCATCCTCCAGGGTGTCTTTTAAGTGAGTAATGTTATCTGCGCTGCCAAACTTGTTCCTGATTAGACTGGCAAACTCTCTGGGCTTGGACACCACCGCTGTGTGAGTGAGTGCAGATACGCCACCTTTGACACCTTCGACCACTCCACCTCCGAAACCACTTATCCCTGCACGAACATTGGCACCCACGTCCTTCAGCCCCTGCTGCATGTCCCGCAGGACATCTTTGGGCTGACGGGCAGGACCATTCTGTAGAGAGGGAAAAGAAATGAGGAAGCAGAGAAGTGGAGGATCTCAAGGGTAGGAGGGAGGTGATTAGGTTTAGGGGGACTGCAGGAAGATGGATGGAGAAAGCAGGCCCTGTGGAGATTTCGTTGAAACCTAGGATGATACATGGGTTAATATAAATGTCAGCAGATAAGAATTATCATTCTATACTTAGAGACATGTGTGACATATCTGTGTTCAAACACACTGACACACCCTTGCTCAACTACCTGTTCTATCTCCTTTAGCTTCTTGTGATAGTGGTCTAGTTTTTTGTGCAAGTGCGCAATGGTCTGTGCTGACTTCTGATTCTTCTTCTCGAACACCTGCTTGATCCTGGATGCCTGCTGTTTGTCTGCGTTGTGGGCCAACTTCAGGTACTCTGCAACATTATCGTCTCGAGCCTCCTGCTCCACACGAATCTGCTCTGTGACCTTCAGAATCTTCTGCTGCAAATGCTCAAGGGCGGCACGTGTCCTCTGTGGCTCGACAGCCCCTGAGCACTCAGCACCCCCGGGAACGACCCCCGATGCTGCTGCTGCTGCTGCTGCTGCATCCACACTGATGTTACTGTCAGAGCCTCCATGGCTGGTGCTAGTGGGCAAGCCTAGAGTTGCCACCTCACTCTTGTCCAGCTGAGGGAAGGAGAGGATAGGAGATCAGGGCATTACAACTATGAATATATTACTGTTACAGAAGAAGCTTTGCATGTATTTAATACAACTCTTATAAATGTATAATGGATTGTTTTATGGGAATTCGTGAAATGGGCCGTTGTTTATAATTATTGAACTTTATTTGAAAAAATTGGCAAAACGTTATTTATGTCTAAATATAAGGCAATGCAATAATACCCTCAAATTGTTTGTCTATAAAACTACTCAGTTTGTTGTAGGTATGCCACAGAGATTATTAGGGATTGGCTTAACTTTTAAATAAATTTGCAGTTAGTTACTCTCCTTTCCTGGTCGGTAATGCCCCTAAATGATTTGTTGGAAGTATGAGAGCTGATAAATGATTATAGGGCACTTTTCTTTAAATCAAGTATGAGGTACATAAGAGGAATAAGAGGCTTGGGAACTAGAAGGTGGATGGTAGCTGAGGATGTTCCAGTTTTCCATTCGGCACTGCATAGGTGCCTTTAAGCAAGGCACCATACCCAAGATTGCTATCAGCACCTGACTACATGTCAGCCCCCTCATTCTGACAGCAATAATAATACATCATTTTTAGTACTCTGTTTTCATCTGAACTATCCAATATTTTACTGTTGCCCTCTATTTATGTGATTTGTGCTTTACTATATGTTGTTGTTACACTTTAATTCACTTTGGGATTAATAAAACATTTTCTTACAATATATTATACTATCTTCTATTGGCAATATTCTAATTGAAACGCTGTACTTTAAATCAACGCATTTCTATTCCTCTGTGGTTCTAAAATGCACGTCAGCACAAGGTTGTGTTCTCTCCAGCGAGGAGGGGAGATCCCTCGGTCAGTATTATATTTATGTGTAGCATGGCAGATGGAGGGATTGTAAATGACCGCTGCATGACGTCCAAACAGTGTAACCAGAGCTTGCAAACATGAGCTCAGGCAGACACATGACACCGAACATTTAACAGCTCTGCTCTAGTTTCTGCAGACGGGACTGTGCGACGATTATTATTTTCTTCTCATGACAGAGTGAAATAAGCACAATATCCCAGTGCTACGATTAAAGCCTAGATTCTGCATGTGCGTCACGTTCTGTATGTCAGAATCACATTGTAGCGGAAGGCAAAAACAGACGAGTACAGTCTTTGCTGGGTAATGATTTGTGGATATGTCAGAGCTGATTATGCGGTAAGCGGCGGCTCAGACGTTGGCGTGATGCGGTGTCCAGTCTTACTCAGCCATGGTGAGAAAACCAGACAGCAGCAGCCAATTAAAAACATTTACATAAAAACAGAGAGCAGAAGATCTAAAAGAACGCATGTCAAGTGATGAATGGAGAGGGTAGTGGCGATAATAGCAGTGGGTCTGGGATGAGGATGGAGATGGCAGACGTCTGTACTACCAAAAAAAGAGGGCAGCGATGATGCCTGCGCTTTTTCTCGCGCGGCAGGAGACAAACTGGGACTCGACAGATTGCTGATGGATGTCAACCAGAGTGGACGTGAACACATGAGGATGACACACAAGCAGTACAGTGACAAATTAAATGAGGAACTTTACCATACTGCTTTAATCCATTTTTTTCAGTGCCATTGCAAGTCTGTGTTCGAGGCCCATCCTTATCCTCCTCCTCCTCCTCCCCCTGTGATCAGTGAGGAGGAGCCCCCTCCTCAAATATCTTCACCCCTAAGCCGTTGTCTTCCTGACTGTCCCCTCACTGGATCTTAATACTGCATTGTTACTGCCATCGATATCAGCAGCCTCCCTCCTACCAGCATATCTCTCTCTCTCTCTCTCTCTCTCTCTCTCTCTCTCTCTCTCTCTCTCTCTCTCTCTCTCTCTCTCTCTCTCTCTCTCTCTCTCTCTCTCTCACACACACTCCCCCCCACCCCCGCCCCCACCCCACCCCCTAGTGCGCTGATCTCCCTCTCTCCTTTGTGCTCTTCACTCTCCTACCTCTCTCCCTTTTAGTCTAAATACAAACGCTAGCTGTCCTGCCCTGTAATGGATGTGGGAGCTAAGATACAGATGATGGACGCAAACAGGCGGGGGATGGGAGAGATTAGCGCAGGCGTGGAGATGCCTCTCTGCTGCCGAGTCCAGAGGAGAGGGAACACAGAAGGGCCTGCGGTAGGGCACTGTTCCAGGCCTTCCATCCCATAAACCCCAATGCAAACATGCACCCCCAGTTTATGCTCATGTGGGCCTGCAGTGAGGTGGTGTACTACTGTGTTTGCCTCAGCAGTTACTTACACACTTGACCTGCCCCGATCTCAAAGGCAGAAAAACTTTGCTATGGTTGTTTAAAATTTCACCCAACTTCAAATCTTGCTCTTTGCTGGTACGTGTAAGTGTGCCAAAGATATACCTGCATGCTGGACAGCTGCCATCACCAACTTTGAATCAACCCAGAAATGTTAAAGGAAAAAGTCTTTATGGACAGGATGTTGCACTAATAATCAATAATAATCACCTTCAAGGCATCATGTAAAAGAAGTTTTAACATTGTTTTAATTGGATAGAGTAGTGTGATGCACTCTACACACAAAGTTGGGCTGTCGGGTTTCTTGTTTGATACTTGCTTGAGTTTTGCAGATGTTGACTGGAGGAGAGAGGATTGGGTAAGAGGCACCCGTGCCCACAAAATTACCATTTTGTAATGGTAATTTTCCAAAATGAGTTGGTGGCTTTTGTAAGCCACCAACTCAAATCGTGTCCCAACTTTGATTCAGTCATTGAGCCAGACTGCAACCATACTTCAAAATAAAAAAAATAACATGTAAGACATACATTCAGAATTTTACTTAAAGTACACAAAGCAAGGGACTCCATAGATCCATTTTACACGCCTGTTTTTGATTGATTCATTTAGGTACATAATAATAAGAAAACAGTGTTGTTGTTTTTTAAATCCACAATATGAAAACATTGCAGCTTTGTCCCCAAGTTGTTCAAAATCTGCTGTGAGTATGTGGTATTATCAGTTATTATTATTATCAAACAAGAATTGGAAGTGAGATTTGATAACATGACAAAACTAAATAAACTTTTGAAATATTATTATTATATATTATTTGGGGATAATACAAACTAGCTAGTATCGTGTTCTTCTTCTTTCTGCACTTCCCTTTAGGAGTCGCCACAGCGTATCCTTTGTGTCCATCTTGCCCTATCCTCTGAATCTTCCTCTGTCATACCAACCAACTGCATGTGCTCTCTCACAACATCCAGAAATCGCCCCTTTGGTCTTCTCTTTTTTCTCCTCCATCCTTCTAAAAATATAACCACTATCCCACATGTCCAAACCTTAACAATCTTGCTTCTCTTACTTTATGTATTGTCTAGATGGGCTGTCCCTCTGATTTGCTCAATTCTAATCGTGTCCATCCTCGTCACTCGCAAAGAAGATCTTAACATTTTCCACTCTACCACCTACAGCTCTGCCTCCTGTCATTTGTCAGAGCCGCTGACTCCAAGCAATACAGAAGGGCTGCTCTCACTACTGTCTTGTAAACCTTTCCCGTCAATCTTGCTGCTACTGTTCTGTCACAGATATCTCCCTTGTTCTTGATAATCGGCCATAGGACACTTTTCCTCTATTCGCCGAGCATCTTCTCATTCTTCAAGATAGTGTTGAACAATATGGTTGTTCCACACTATATTGTTGAATATCACCTGCTGGTGTTATTGTTTCTTTGTTTCGATGTGCAAGTGTGTCAGACACAGTAATACATCCTCAGCTACACAAACACACAAAGAAATAAATAAATAATTAATAAATAAATATTCCAACCTCGCTGGTATGCTTTTCAGCTTTTTCAGAATGCTAAGCTAACAAGCTAACTGCTAAAGGTGAACAAACTAAATATATTTGGACATGGCTTGAATAAAACATGTTGCTTTAGTTACATTGGAAATCGTTCACTGAAAATCATTGAATTAATCTCCTCTTCACCAAGAATGTTTTACACTCAAACGCCCCAGGGTGCTGCTATTATAGAAAATTATATTTTTGTTTATAATTCGTAACCTATTTATGACAAACACTTGATTCTAAAAGCTAGTGGCTTTAGAGTTATTATATTAGTTGATATTAATTCGGCATGAGGCAGGTCAGGGTGAAGAAACATCATCATAGTCTTTGCGACGCTCGCGGTTGCAATGATAGAACAATTGATTAGTAAATAGTGTTTTGAAACAAAGTGGGATTATTTAATACAGAACGTACTTTCATGAATTGCAAACAATTGCATATGGACTGGGTGACCCCTACTGTCAAAACTAGACAAATATATATATTTTAAATTAGCTGTCTTTATAACACAGAAGGATCAGATCAAGTAGAATAAAGACCACAATACGTACACACATTCCAATAAATTTCTTTATTGGATTCTCATAATTAAACTTAATGAACACAAGGGGTAGAATCTCACAATAAACAATAATAAATAACTTTTCATGTGTAGATTTTAACATAAAACAATATACAGGACCTGTGCATGTGCATCTATTTACATAAGAGCATTTGTAGAGTTGGGGTAATGATGTTGTGAAGTTTGTTAAGAATTTTATTATGGTGATCCTTGATTGATACCCATTTTAATTTCCCATAGCAGCAGGATTCGCCAACACAGAGATAAGTAAGTGTCCTTCACTAAAGAGTTATTTGTTTTGAGGCATGTAATAACATACTGTCTGATATGATTGAATTTGGTCCAAATAGGAAAAACTGAAGCAGTTAGTTTAGGTAATAAAAAATTAGATTCTGGGAATCATTTCTTCCAATTGTCATTTTGGGTTCACCAAATACAAAAAAAAAAGTACCTTGAAGGCACTCAAACCTGGGTGTAACAGATGTAATGTATCCTTGTGGTTAAGCTACTCGACAGTGCTGCATTAAACTCTAAAGATAATCTCAGATATATCTAAATAATCTCTGATATATCTGAATACACATAAGTTTAAATGTTTTCTAGTGTTTTAAGGACATGATGCTAGCTTCCAAAACTATAAGTCTGTGCAGGGACACTTTAACAATCCGTTGACATACAGTAGATTCAAGAAAATGATGGCACTTCTGTCATTAATAATATGAGCAAAACAATACCATGTATAGGATATCACAATCCTTCAAGTGTGCTCTATATGTACATGATGGTAGAGAAAACAAAACTCTAAATAAGCAACTGAGATATGCATAATAAAGTTTTGTAAAAAAAAAAAAAAAAGCGAGTGTAAGCCCTCACTACAGAAAAAAGAATTAACACTTTAGAAAAACAATAGTGAATTTGAATGAAGGAGCCTAAAGGGCTTCATCTATTCTCTAAATCATTCTACAGTTTGTCACAGACTCCCCTTAATTTCCTTGAGACAGAATGATTTAAACCACATATATTTCAAGTGTACACAGTATTGTGCTGATTCATTTTATCTCTGGACTGCAAGAGGTACAGAGTTTCTACGTTTTAAGCACTGTGGAACATACAGTAGAGAATGTTAGTAAACTCTTTTGCATTCCCAGGATCCAAATCATTATGATTCCAATTATTCAAAAGATTATTGTTCATCTTCTCTCCTCCAATGTTGTTTTCTCACCACTGTGAAAAACACCAAAACCCTGCATCCAAATTACCTTGATATTAATGACGTGTGGCTGAAGTTCCTTTGGTCGCTGGATGAATTGAATGGGTTCACATCCTGTATTACATTGCTGTGGAGAGTCTTTGTAGAATGCAGCATTCCTGAGTGTAGTAAGGTTTTTGTGTTTTTTTCTGGATTTTGGCGCAGATGCTGAAAAATCACTCGCCAGATTTGCGTGGCATCCCTATTACTCTTCGTTTTGCTTGATAGAAATCTATAGAGAACAAGAGAGGAAAATGAATATATGCAAACATGAAATCACAGCTGTCGTCCAACCTAAGAATATCATAATAAGTACCTGTGATGTTTGTTTGTTTCCTCTTTAGTCCTGTGTTGTCTTTTCTCTCTTGTGTTTTCTCCAGGTGAAGACCACATCCCTCTGGTGAACATGGGATGTTCTCATTCTCACTCTGTGGTGGCCCCACCCTGCCCGCCTTGGGTGTAGCTGCTGATTCTGCCTCTCTCTGACCCTCAGCCTGTCCGAGACCGAGCATGCAGGATCTGTAGAGCAGCGGCACCGTGGTTCCTGGGATTCCTTCCCACTGAAAGTTGCTGCTCACTATAGGCTTGTCTGAGATGAAGTCAAAGCCCCAACGATTTGAAGCCTCCTCCAGCTCGTTATGTAGGGCAGCGTGGAATTCCGCCTTCAGCTGCTCTTGGTCCACTGGGCCGAAAAGGTTTCGCCGAGCAGCACCATTCCCCAAGGCACTTAAGATCTGCATGTGAAAATCCATAATTCTGTACTGCAGGAAACACAAAGACCAACCAATTAGTTTGAAAAGCTTCTGCTGGATATATAAATGATAAACTTAGAACATGATCGTGACCCTGCTAATGTCATCTGCCAAAACAAAGATCAGTTATCTAAATAGCTGCTCAATCAATTTTGTGGATTGAATTTCTCCAAACTAATTAAAAGCTGAACCTGAACACCTACCTGATTATATAATCCAATTTAAAAGCAGAAATCAAACTTACCATGGCTCAAATCAGTAAGTGTGATCTAAGTCAAGACTACAGAGCATCTGCAACTGGTGTTACTGGGGAGCTTTTTATGTTACCAGCCAGTGACTCACTGAACCCTCCTCTATGAATCACAAGTACATGCCTGGACATAATCTAAAAGAGACATGTGGGGACAAGTTCTCCTAAGAGGTTGTGATCACTGCAGGAACCTAGAATCACCACTGGGTGGTGGTATAATATCTACAACCACTCTCTGAACGGCAAATAACTGAGCACATGGGACATAGCCCAGATGTATGGATCTCAATATTGAGCCACTACAATAACTCAAATGCAAATGATTGCAAGTAGAAGGTTTTATGGTCATAACACTTTACTGCGCTACAGGAAGGAATCAGGAGAATAATCACTCTCTGTTATCATGCCGGACGGGCTGCGCAGGTTTCCCATTTGAGGAAATGTTCAGGAGAAATATGTCCAAGCACATCCTAATTATCCAGCTTAAGAAAATAAGGAGAGAGGAGACAGTGACTGATGACAAAGTATACAGAAGAACAAATATGCCAATACACAGACTAAAGAGATGTAGGTCAGATTCAGAGACACTGATGTAAGTCTGACTTGAATCTGACATCAAGTCTAGTGTTTTACTGAGGTCATGGTGTGGCCTTTTTCCAGGAATGACACTGCATTTATTTTCTACTTTAAGATATTTTAAAGATACAACAAATTCTACAGCTTCAAATTTCCTGAATCACCCATTCCCCACAACACATTACCCAAACTTATTTCAATTCTGCTTTCAATTCATCCTTTAACGTACAATAATTTAGGAAAAGGTCATACTAATATAAACACATCTAATATAACTTCTGATTAAAGAGTTGATGTGTTTTGGAGATTTTCTTGGGATTTAAGAATCAGATTTATGTAATACAAAAATAATTGGATAGATATCAAAAGAGAAGCGGCCTTTATAGGCATCTTTTAAATGTCTTAAACATTTTTACAAATCAAACATTACCACTTTGAATAACAGAAATATACTAACTGGGCTTGGAAACTTTTGGGATCCTTGAGATTCATCCATAATTAGAATTATATTTTGCAATAGTTCTTGCTTAATTTTTCCACAGAATAAGTAATGATGCCTAGAATGTTTTATTCATTCATTCATTATCCGTGACCGCTTATCCTATTCAGGTCACTGGGGCTGGCCTGTCTTATTATTGACCCCTCCACACTCACTGCTACATAACTGTGGACCTGTATATCCTAAGGTCAGGTGGGTTCCTTCTCCTGGAGAAATTAGTTCAGACTGGGTCCAAAAACCCTCTGAATGACAATATCATGAGGGAGAGCAGATTGGAAAAATCCAGGGAACACAACATGGTACCCCATTCAAATGTATGTATAACTGTACTACCACTACTAAGAGCTTGAACCGACCCTCCTCACCATCAATCACACTCTTAAGGAAATAACTCGTTCAATATCACTTCAACACACACTCATGTTAATAAATCTGAAAATAGGTCTGGAGCAATAAACACATAAAACAAGAGTGCGGAATTATTGAAGATGTTACTTCTATAACATGTAAATTATGTGGCTAACAATAACAAACCAGACTGTAAAACGCCAACTATATATATATTGTAAGTTGTACAGCCCTTTAACCCATAAATTGGTTTCTAAGCGTTGCTTTCAACCTAAATAACAGATAAATTATACCAAAAGAAACTATAAAATATTGAGTTCAAAATCGTTTTACTTACATCGGCTCCTGTCCAGTTAAACAATATTCTTGTTTCACTGTTGTTGAATGAATCAGTTTATCTGTCCTGTTGCTGTTCTAATTTTTTTTTTTACAGCAGCTCCGATTATTAGATTATTAGATTAGAGGCTGACGGATCTCACCCAACCAATTCGATAAATGTAAGACTATCTGTGCTTCAAACAGATCCGTTGATCATCTCTCCACGAGTTATCACAGTGACGTATCTGACCTGAAATGTTATCAAGTGCTGTGGGCGGGGATTCTTCCTCTCCCCCCCAGAGGCGGGGTCTGCTGCTCACACATGTGGAACTCGCCCGGTAAAAACACATGATCACATTTGAAGGTTTGAATAGTCGCTCTGGACGACTGAGCACGTCTGCCCGCTTTGTGTCAGTACGCATTCCAGCCGAAAAGTACCCGGATGTGTCTTAAACGAAATCTGCAAGCGGCATGACATAATGATGTTAAATATTATTAATCTCGTTGTTAACTTTAACTTTACTTTATTATTCTACTGCACTCTATTACCATGTCAACACTGCAAATTGTGGTTTATATCAGTACTTTACTTTTCAGTAAAATAAACAATATAACCTCGACTGGAATCAGTAATGATTGACCTTCAATCACAAAGAGTCAACCAAAACATTATAATCACTGATATGTAGAGTAAAAAAAAAGGTTATCTTGCGTGTGTGAGATATATATTTTAGAGCAAAAGGACATTTGTATGGAAGCGCATTACATTCACAAAAAATTCCTAATACATTCAGAAAAGATTAAACACCGTATCTCCTAATTACGAGAAAAAGAGGATATGTGTGTTTGCACTTTAATATTTTGTCAAGCATTTGTAGCTGTATATGTCCTTTCACTGATTGAATGACACTGTCATGTTTCGCCACGTTATGACGTTTCAATAATGTTTCCCACCTAGTCCGAACTTACTCGAATTACTATGTTGGGAAATCTGCGTTTTGCAAAGACTAGCCTGTGTTGCACGATCCTAAAGAAGAGCTAATTGCGGAGAAAAGTTAAATTTGGTTCTGAAAGACAGGTTTCAGGACACAGTAAATCACAGACCGGTTTTTGTGGCAAAGGGGGACCTACACAATATTATTGCGAGGGTTTTATGTTATCGCATATTGGTGTACACAATATCCTTAGGTATTAAGCAGTCAGTCCTTTAGGTGAATACCAGTTTTGCAAAACACGGACAATACAAGAACTAATTAACACAACATTAGAGTCCAAGGATATTTTACTCAGTTTGTGCAGATGCAGAGAAAATTACCCTGATATGGTTATATATGGATAGGTATGTGAGCAACATAATATGTAAAGGGCGGAAGTCCAAATGTGCCTAAAAATGTATAGAAAAGGAAATTTAGAGCCCCTAGTGAAAGGAAAATTTTGTTTGAATCTGTGTCGCAGTTTCAGTTTCTTTGGATGTTTTCCTCTTATTGGAGGGTCAGTGGTTCTATCCCCAACCAGTCTAGTCTATATATCAAAGCATCCTTGAGCAAGGTACAGAGCCAAGATTTGCTGCCGATGATTGTTCCATTGGTGTGTAATTGATTGTCTCAATAGTTGTAATTATAGCTCCTGATCAGCAGTTAAAGCCTCTGCCATTGCTATTTGAATGTGGGTGTGAATGAATGAATACTGGCTCGTTTTGAAGAGCAGACTAGAAATGCGCTTTATAAGTGCAGTCCATTTGCTAACATGGCCTCCGTACAGGTTAGCTCCTCTAACTATATATCGGTTGATGATGGGCTGTGTAGTTTATAAAGTTTGTAACTATACATATGATTTTAATAGATGATGTTTATTATGTCATAAAGTCATTTTGAAAAGCCCATTCTGCTTGGTGTAGTGGTTTGACAAATTAATTAAAAGTTATTTTGCCCTCAACCATTGTTATTGATTATTTCTGCTAAATTGGAATGATGAAAATATATCTTCATTGGGATTTTTATTCAAACATTTGAGATTAATTTACACTAACTGGCAGTTCTATGCGTTACATTTTATGCAGCTAATTTTATTCCTCTCTAGCTCTGTAACTCAGTCTCTTAACATTCCTGTCCCACTTGTCCTGTTGTTGATATGAGGTTTATTTTTCCGCTCTTGTACCACTGTATGGCCTTTGTTTAAAGGAGAGTGATGGTACAGTACAATAATATTCAGTGATAAAATCTACTGAAGTTAATGAAGTTGTAAATAAATTGGACGATGAAATGAGGGCCTCCCGTTTGTTACTGAACAGCTGTGAGACCAAAAAGGGCTTTACATTTGTAAAGCTAAGTAGACACTTTATTATCTCAGCCATTAATCAGCTCCACAGTGCAGAGGGTCTGTGAGACCAATCAAATTTATGGTATTCATTCATACATGTTTAAACTCATAAAATGCTTCACCATATTCACATCTTTGTTCTGCATTCAGTGTGAAAGGTTTGATAACATGCAAGGCATCCTAGTTCGCTATTTAACCAGTGATACGAAGTTGTCAGGTGAGTGTATAATTTAACTACCTGTCACTATGGTAATGTTACAATTAAGACCCAGGTGGGGTTACTTGACACATATGTGAACAAAGTTAAGACAACCTGATGTATGACTGTGTGCTACATGCATTTAATGGTCCCAGACAAAGGCGTAATCTCTAGAAATATTGCGATGTAGTTTTGGAGGTGTTAAACCTGAATAAGTTTTAACCAGCGTAGGGGAAGATGTCTTGAATAAAGCCACTGTCTACTTCCCACTACAGCAAAAGTAGCTTGGATAAATAAGCAAATAAAAATAAAAAAACGGTCAAGAATAGAATGCCATTATCAGAATGTCCAACGCACTTCTGTTAAGTTTTTCTGGCCATCAATCTCTGTTTTGTGAATATCAATTCAGTTGTCTTTCAATAATATGCAGTATTTCCATAGTAACGGATAACGTTGAATAACATACCATGACACTGCTGGATTTTAGAAAACTCGAAAAAATCACTCGGAGAGCGTGGTTCACGTGGACCGACTGTGTGACAGGGAGCTGTGGACTTGTTAGGGGTTGGACCAGAGACTTTTAGAATTCGTGGGAAGGTCCGTTGACACTGAACCACCCCTATCCTAATCATGTCTCACTCCTAGTAGAATCTCACGCAGGACACCGATTCAAGATTCTTGAAGAGGCAACACAACGCCCACATACCGTCTTTATCTGCAGGACAAGTACAGCATTATTTTAATGTTTAATCACGGATCGGTGCTGGTGAAATGGTGTTACTTGGCCAGAAGGATTTCGTAAAGACCATGTACATATTAAACCCCCGAACAGAAAAGGAGCAAGGTGTCAAACAGGGACATTAACTAGTCAGGTTATGGAAAGTAAAGTAGTTTTAGGTATAATTCTGAATAGCATAGTATATCCTGTTAGCTTACCAGTAGATATAAGATGGAGTCAAATAGGTCACGCGAGGTAATGAACCAAATGAAATGTCATAACACACCCGCCCTTGGAGCAAAACAGCACCTTGAAGCAGAACCTTGGATAACAGAATTTTACCCTGTTATCCTGCAGATAACAGGGTAAACTGGACAAAATATGGAGTTGTTATTGCATTAAGGGAGCTGGGATCCAAGGGAAAAGGTCTGGCTGAAATCCGGGTGAGTGAAGCAGATGTGACAAGGCAGGGACATGCCTGCTGAGGATCAAGAAGGGGGGCCGCTGAAGATGGAGAAAATCGTCAGGCTGCTAACCTAATCCATAGGTCAGTCGGGTTGGAAACTAGGTGATCTCAAACTCCGGAGTTTGATCCTTATGTAATGCTTGGGACACAGTGATGATTTTCTTGTAGGTTGAAATAAACCTGTTTGATTTATAAAGAGTTTGTAGCGACGTCATCCCTCTATTGGGCCTCTCACTAAGGATCAGGTTTCTGTAAGGGCCTAGATCTTTGGGACTGGACATTTCAGCCTCGAAGATTTAAACACAACAGTCACTCTGGTTGTAGTCTTTCCTTTTAGTTATGAAACTAAAAGGAAAGACTAGTTAAATCTGGTATCCACCGAGCTGCACTATCACTACTCAGCTCTTATATTTACCAAAAGCAGGCATTATGTTCAACTTCTATTTTAACTGCCTCCAAAACATAACTAAAAGAGGAGAGTTGGCCCGCGTCTCAACAGAGCAGAAGTGTGGTTTGGTCCAATTATGTAGCCTCTAGCAACGAAAGTGAAACAATAGTAATGACAGTCACTATAGAGGCCCCACTCCTTTGTGAAAGTGTGTTGTATGGTTTGGAAAGGGTCTGATATCTGTCACGTTCTTTTGAGCATTAACTCTGTGAGTAAACTGCAAATCTGTTGCTATCTGCCAGTTAGCATCTCGGCTAATGTTTTGCTAATCAAGCATGCATGGACATTGAGGACTGCGCTTAGCTTAACCAGACAACAGCTAACTGACCAGAAAAAGCAAAGCTGCACCTCTGAGTATAACGGAAACCCCCAGTTTCCCTTCATCATCACCTCTAAGACTGAAGTAGAACTTTCCTCAGTCTTCAGCACCAGGAGCCAGATTTCTTCATTGCTCAGGGGACCTGCTGAGGACCATCGTCGGTAGTAAAGTAAGCAGACGGATGACTATTTGTCTTGGGTTAGTAACCCACTGTTGCATTGCTCATTGCATCGAGTGAAGACGCAATCGGCACTACTATCAAGTCAAATCCCCACTGCAACCAAGCTGCAGATCAGGCCTGCATCGGGGGTTTGGTTTTCCATTTATACCCGGCATTTGTGTTTATTTTCTGAGTGGGCCCACCAGAGTAAAAGCTTAATTAGGATTGTTGTTTAACTCATGTGAATTTTAATATTGTTGTTAATGTATAAAAACTGTTTAAGGTTTATTAAGAGACAAGACAGGAGAAACTACTGAAGTTAAAGACAGTGATGGACCATACGTTTTGTGATTTAAAAGTAGTTGAAAGGTGAGTCATGTTTAAAGGGCTAGTGCCTTTATTTGTGTTACATAAAAAACATTAATGCCTTAAAATAACTCTAAAGGGTGAAGATTGTAATTTATTTTACATTTTGTTTAGTAATAACAGTTTATACAAGCCATTTCATTCTCCTGTTTACTTCGTCCATTATTAGAACGGTTAAAAGCAAATGGGGTTACAGTCCGCCAATCAACCAGGTTAAAGGTACTTCGCTACATTAAAATTTTAAGTTAGCGCATGTTCTAAAACATTATTCAACATTAAAATATAACAAGTGTGAGCAAAAAATTGTGTTACTGTTAAAGAACCCAAGGCGCTGTATATCATAAAGGATATAAAGAAAGCGCTACATTATCATTAGTGCTTATTTTCGGCTGATCATGCATTAAAGCATGCTTCATGCATTAAAACATGCTTCATGCATTAAAGCATGCTTCATGCATTAAAGCATGCTTCATGCATTAAAGCATGCTTCATGCATTAAAGCATGCTTCATGCATTAAAGCATGCATCATGCATTAAAGCATGCATTAAAGCATGCATCATGCATTAAAGCATGCATCATGCATTAAAGCATGCTTCATGCATTAAAGCATGCTTCATGCATTAAAGCATGCTTCATGCATTAAAGCATGCTTCATGCATTAAAGCATGCTTCATGCATTAAAGCATGCTTCATGCATTAAAGCATGCTTCATGCATTAAAGCATGCTTCATGCATTAAAGCATGCTTCATGCATTAAAGCATGCTTCATGCATTAAAGCATGCTTCATGCATTAAAGCATGCTTCATGCATTAAAGCATGCTTCATGCTTTAAAGCATGCTTCATGCATTAAAGCATGCTTCATGCTTTAACATATTTCATGTATTACGAAAAAATGTAGTTGTAAAACCGGATCCAACTTTACAAATGTGATATATGAAAAAAAAAAAGGAAAAACACCTGCCGAGGTGAGTTACTTTCAAATGAAATAATTTACATGAATGCCTGTAGCACCATAAAAGACATCTGATCTCTAATAAGCAGCAACATTTCACAAATAATTTCTGTGTGGTTGGTCCTCCTCATATTCCCCATTCAATGCTGTTAAGATAATCTGTATCTTTGTTATTGGTTAATTAAGATAAGTTTTTTTTGCAGATAAAGCCTCTCATTGCTATTTGAATTTATATTGGAGAGCAGACTAGAAAGACGCTTTATAACACATATATAAATTAATATATTAATATATATATTAATATATATATATATAAATATATATATAAGAATGTACATCAATAAAAATTTTAATGTTTCTTAATTGAGATCCAGACTGGGATTTAAGTGTTCCCTTAATTTCTTGGAGCAGTGTATATTAATATTGTCTTAAAAACTGATGATTATGCCAAGTGGAGTACATTTGGAAAGGAGTATAGCAGTCCACAGACCTGGACCTTGCCCCTCGATGTTGTAAGAATGCCCTCTGGTGGAAAACTACCTGAGTAGATGAGAGCAGCAACACAGACGGGCTTTCTCCCCCCCCCCCCCCCCAACATAGCAAGAAGGCAAAAAATATGAACAATATCTATTTTATTTTTATTCCACAGGGATGTCTATTTCAGACACCATATTCACATAGAATCAAACAAAAGAAAATAATGAAAATCTCCATAAAGAAGCGCTAACTTCTCATTACACCTTTTTAAATCAATGCAATTGTTTTTTTACATTTTGAAAGAGGGCTGTTCATCAAAACATTAACAGATGGAAACGTTAAGAAAGAAGTAAGAAAGGAGCAGTGAAAAATGGTGCATTTCACAGACAATTGAATGGAGAAACTGTTTTACAAAAACAAATGCTTGCATTTACGTGATAATGGACTACTTACTCCAAGTCAAACTACACATTACATTCATTGAACCAAAAGAACAGAAGTAAGATAGTAACTGTTGAACTGGAATGCTGTGTGTCACACCTTTCAAAGACCAACAAGATGGACTCGACATAGGTGAGACGTCACACCTGTACCCACCCATTCAAATGTTTTGGACAATTACTATTACAAGGGGGGAAGGGGGCATTAAAATGGATGACTGTTTAAAAAACAAACAAAACAACATAACATGACCTTCTTGGTCATGTTCAAGTCCATCATTCTAAAGAGCAACAAATGAACCGTTCACTCAACTACGGTTACACCCGACAGGCATTCATCTATTTTCTGTCAGTAGACCTGGAGCGGCTGTGGGAAAGAAAAACATACATGTAAGTGAAAGCAATAATGACTGGCCATTCTGCCATTACAACAGTCTCAGCAGTACCAAACTCAAAGAAGACCAGACCAATGGTCAAGTATTGAAAGATCTGTTACCTCCTTGATCTTGAGAAGGACCGTGAAGGTTTGTGGTTCCTATCCCGGGAGAGGGACCTTTCCCTCCTCCTGTCTCTGGAGAAAGACCTGCAGAAAAACAAATATCTCACTAAGAAAACGTTTCCATTTTCATTAAGAATAATTTTGTATCGAATCCACTCGAACCCTGATGCCAATAATTAGTTCACAAACCTTGCATCTACATTTAGAAATTGTAATCTCAAAATCAAATTAGCCAGCTCGAACAACAAGAACACTAGCCTCGTCGTCAACGTATTCCATATGCCAAATATTGTCTTACTTAGCTTTGTTTAACAATACTTCACTCACAAGTTAGTTGATTTTCACACTTACTGAAAAACTAAACAAAAAACAACATTGTTCTCTTGCACTGAGGCATGGTCCAATATCGGATCATATCGGCATCAGATATGATCCAACATTGCCGTAGGGCTGCATGTGGATGATGGATTGTTCATTCCAACCCTTCTCTTATCACAAAGAATTCCTGTTCCACATCCAGAATTTAGTCCAGAAGCACTGAGGTATGTTTGTTGGGGGGGAAAGTTAAACCTTACTTTGAGGCTGAACCAGTTCATTTTCACTCAACCTGACAATTACCACTCACATTTTCCTCTGCATTGCTGACTTTCACTTGTCTGTCCCTAGCCCTTTAGCTCACACACTGCACTTTGCCCTACTCGGCGACTATTGCACTGCTCCTGGCAAAGGTTAATTTACAGCCTCATTAGTCACTTTCAGAAGGAGTTGCTGAGCAAGGAATTTAATTTTCCACACAGGATTCACAGCAAACTCTTTTTGCGTATATACAGTATTAGTGTCTACAAGTGAGAAATTCAGCACCATCAATAAGTATTTCTATGTTAATACATGATTTCAGCTATAGTGTACTCCCTTAACCAGATATTTCTACATATCTAACATCAGTCTTATTCCAGAGATTTGGGGAAAAAAGCCATATCAGAAAGAAAATGCTCCAGGTGAATACTGCTTCCTGAAATAGAAGGCCCTTGCTAATGCATAAATCCCATGACAGCAAAGTGATCCGACCCACCAACATTACTATGTACTGAGCATGAATGAAGTCATTAAAGAGCTGGGATATGCTGTAGCCCCTGCATCCTGACCTCTTTGCATGGCATGGATCTGGGATTTCAGGAGGAACGTGTGACAAAGAAGTTCCCACTTTATAAAATTACGAATTATGTTGAAGTTAACTTCACATTTCAGTTGAATTTACCACTCACACATCACTCATGTCACTTAATGTTTGGTAACATCCTGTAAAATCAGTCACAGTAAAACCAACCACATCTTTTTCTCCCTTCCTCCTGTCTCCAGTATATAAGTAAACACGGGTTATTATCAAGTTGTTTCTTCATTAAAAGCATTACAGTAACAGAATAGACTGCCCCGTTCACAATGTAGACACCCACCTTCGGATTAAACTAATCTATTAGTTTCTTTGCCTTTGTATCACAGCTGTTGACAACCCTTCTAATTGATGTGATGGCACATGTAAAAAACATTTCCGATTAGATTATAAATCATGTAAACAGTGCAACAGGAATATTCTTTCAGAATGATTTCTTATGAGAAAAGAGTCCATGTAAGCCCAGGTAATTTGTAGTCTGGTTTTCAACAGTTCTAAATACTTTAACTACATTTATAGCTGAAATTTGAGTTATTTCGTTAAAACTGGATTCCTTTTAACACTGCACAAAACATTCAGATAGCTGACATACCTGCTACGACTGCGGCTGAAGCTCCTCCTGCGTGGGGATCTGTGTAGGGAAATAAAAGTGTTGAGCTCAAAGACACGCACATTATTACTTTGCAATAGATTTGCAAACCATGCTCATCCTTTTCTTACATGGGGAGCCTTCAACAAAGCCATTTGTTTATTTCCGGAATTTAAAATGGAAAAAAATTTTTTGCAGTGTTTTTTGAAGGAACAAAGTAATTTTAATCAGAAAATATAACTCAACATTGGCAGTGGACCTCGAACATCAATATGTCAGGTGCTTTGGAAATCTCTCAGTTATCCCACAGTGCCATGTGCCTTTAATTTAAGAGCGGTTAGTCTATATGTTCTTTGTTTGAAGTAGTAGCGTATGAGTGCTGCAAAAAAATGTTTTATAAGAATTTTGGTGGGATCTGAGATTGAGTTTAAAAAAATAAGTAAACCAACTGGCTACATTTGACTTATCAGAAGAGGTTACACTGTGGACAGGACATAGCCCAGGAAAAGAGACACAATCAAAGGCCACCATTTATATGAAACTGGTCTACTACAACTCAAAGGGAGTATAAAAGGAATTACAAACTAATATAAAGGCAAATTGTTGGTCACTAGGGATAAATCTGTAAGTTAACAAGCTAAAATCCAACCAAAGAGTGCACAACAAATATTTTGTGCACGGTGCACTATTTATTTCTGGAGTTTAAGAGATTCTGGTCTTGTGTGACTGTGCATAATTAACTCAGAACCCGAAGACATACAAGACGAATGTCTATAATTGCTATCTGTTGATTTAAATAATGAATAACCTTTCCAAACCAGCTGTATCTTCACTTTCAAAATTGTAATCAGCAGTGTACTGAATGAAGCATGAAAACTTACTAGTATTTTTGGTTTTCAACAAGCTAGATATGACGAAAGGTAGGCAGACTGTTGACCGGGTAGGTAGAATTGGTTGAATAGGACTGGCCAGATGCTGCAAGGTGATTAGGTGGCAGGCAGATGGGGCTGGCTGTAGCTTTTTTTCCTGCTTTAATTGGTTAGCCAAGGCTGCTGTTGGTAGATTGTAGACGTTTGAGAACGTAATACGCTGATTGGTCGAGAATGTGAGGTGGGCCGCTGTCGTTTGGGTTAAGGTTGAAGGAGGAGGAAGTTGAGAACGGCATGCTGAGGAACCAATGGATTGGTGGACCCTGATGACTGGTCATGCCTGGGTCATGTGAGCACCAGCCAAGCTGATTGGGGCACGATGGTCAGCAGTCACATGATGCTGAAAGAAGGCTAGTTGACTGACTCAGAGGGTGGTGAGAAGAGGCATGGTGGTGACTCTGCAACGGGTTTCATTCTTATTAATATAGATGAAAAATAAAAGTCATCCTCAAACAAAATGAAAAAATCATTACATTTACACCCTGCCCCCAATATTTCAAGCAAATTATACTTTTTGATAATATAGGAATTATTCAATTTACAGCGTTTGACACTCCAACGTAGTATTAAAACTTTGTGGGAATATACAAACATATACACTTCATAAGAAGCCTTGGCCAGACATACATACTCTAAGGCCAGATCCTAAGATATAATTTGGGAATATACAAACATATACACTTCATAAGAAGCCTTGGCCAGACATACATACTCTAAGGCCAGATCCTAAGATATAATTTGTAGAAGGTTTCACTACAAACGCTAGTAAAAGTCCTATTCCCAGCTTCCACATTGTTTATATCTTGAATATGAACTTTTTTGGCTCCCTTAATATAAATGAAAATGAAACAGCAAGCCTTAGACATAGGAACAAATACAAATGTATGATCAACAGAAAAAACACTATAAATATCTAGACTGGAGAAACTTTGCAATTACCAGAGTATTTAGTGAGGGTAAGAGGGTGGAATAAGTAAGCACAAATTAACATCAAAAACATAATGGAATGTGGGTCACCTTCGTCTGGCTACTGGGCTACGGCGCCTGTGGTCATCTCGAGGACGTCTGCCCCATGAAGGGGGTGCCCCTCGGGTGCGACTGCGCTTCTCACCATTAGACAGTTCTACTCGCACCCGGCAGCCACACATCGTCCTACAAAACAACCAGATTTGATAGAACATTTAAAATACAGCGAGCTTTATATGTCTTTAATAATATTTGTTCAAATTGATGACTACCTTCCATCAAGCTCACGCACTGCATCAGTTGCGTCTCTGGGATCTTCAAATTCTACAAAGGCAAAGCCTGGAGGGTTTCTTGCCACCCACACGCTGCGGAGGGGACCATAGTAACCAAACGATCTCTCAAGCTCTGTCTTGTTTCCATTGTTGCCCAAATTCCCGACATAGACTTTACAGTCAAGGGGACAGTCACGATGCATGGTTAGATCTGAAAAAAGCACAACTATTCGTTGTTATTAAATCGGAAGAATCGTAGTGCGATCTGAATTAGTGATTGAATATCTACTAAGGAGTGAATGACCACCAACTTCTCCTATTTCTTTTGTGTGCAATTTGGAAGTGCTTGAAAAACGTAGTGTTTTCAACATTCAAATCCAGTTTTTTTAAATGTTAGGAACTGAAAGACGCTTGGCCTACTTTCTATCGGCCTCGACGGATATCGCTAGCTACGATATGCTAACGTTAGCTTAAGGAATAAATATTACCCTATTCACCACAGAAAAGCCGATGCTTAACCATTGTGACTACAAAACGGTTAGTTCAATGCTTTTACCAACACTAAACGTGAGCTCTTTATATTCCAAAATGTAAGTCATATTCTTCGACACATTAAATCTAACTGTTAATGCCAAAGGGTTCTTTAGCCAGAGCTAAAATGGCTGTCGTCTGTGTGAGGCCTAATTAATAATGTGAAGGAGTCGCATTCAATCTTCCAACAATAATACATTAAGTGGGTGTTGCAATGCCATAGTTTTAGAAATGGTTCGTATTGCACACATTTTAGGATTCAACAAAGACTATACCTTGATTGTTATAATTCACAGCTCAGAAACCGCGTCTTCAGTATGACTTCTTCCTCTCGGTGGTTGATGGAAAATGGCGTTCTGAAAAATACGTTTTGTCAGTAGTTCCTGCTCCTGAGTGGGTGGAGCTGATTACTACGACGTCACAAAGAAGGGGCCACAAAGTTTGTGGAGTTTACTTCCAAGCCTATAAATCAGTGGTACTCAAACTTTTTACACTGCGAACCACCTCAGAATATATCCGCCTCTCCACCAATGCACATTTTCAAATCAGATGTAACCTTAGTCATATAGCACTTTTAGCACTTTGAGATTTGATCCAAATGTAAAGTGCGTTATAAATTAAATGTATTATTATGTATTATTATATATCCTTACTGTTTTTTGCCGTTTGCTGCCGGTTGATTCAATGATGCTACTGTGTTCACTGTCTTCCACTGCAGTTTCTACAACGCTGTTAATAATATTCACCTTCTGACCCACACTCCTCTTCCTTAAAGTTCTTGTTCGAAGCCAAGATTGCGTTTTTATTAAACCATTCGTAATTTTAGCTTCCTCTGGCACGTTCGCCACAACCCGACTACACAGCAGCCTGATAATAATAAATAATAATACATTTAATTTATAATGCATGTACGTCTGACCAAAATAACTACAGGAAAAACTTATTTTAAAGCCCTTTAAATTTATCTCATTGTTACAATATTTTAATTACATTCATGCTAGTATTTTGATAGTATTACACGTTTTTAAATGAGTCTTATTTAATTTAGTAAAAGCAGGCAATTTTTGAGATTCCTACACGTACCACTAGAGGGAGCTTTCGTACCATAGTTTGAGAACCACTGCCATAAATCACACCTGCAGCGACTACGTTCTAAACTTCAGTCGCTGTCCTTTGGCATGTGGGGCTCAAACATACTCCTGGGTCACATTATGAAGTGTATTATTGAAATTCATTCTAGTTGGATCAGTCTGTGCTTTCAGTTTTTCCCTTTGATTTTTGGTGTAATTTAGAGTCACCCCTTAATGGTTTAGTTATTTATATTTCCATTGATCGTATTTGCATAATTTTGTTCTAAACAAATTACCTAATGCATATCAATAAAGACTTGAAAGTTTTCTTTAAAAGTGTTTTAAGTGTTCCCTTAATTATTTAGAGCAGTGTATTATGTACCTGTATCTGTGGCCTTTTTATCAAGGTAGCTCGTTGTGATGCTGATTGTGTGCATGTCATTTAAATACGTGATTAACTTGTAAGTGGAGAAGGCGTTTGAAATAGGTACATTCGTTTGGCTGCTTCGAAGTTGTAGCACATTAATCATGATGCAACAGAAATGAGTACAGTATGTTAATGAATAAACTATGACACAGTTGTACGTGGTTCTCCCTCTTGCGTTAGTTGTCCCAAATTCAGTGAATGCAGCTGAGTAAATCAAACGCCCCCTCAGTTTGTTAGTTAACGCCCCCGAAGTTCCTCAACCAGGTGACAGCTGAGCAGTCTGCGCGTCATCATTCTACTCACCATAACAGACTGCGCAAAGGTTTCTGTCAAACTAAAGCGGAACACAGCTCCCAGTGATTCTACGGTCACTCTGATTCTCTTCCATCTTTTTAATCTGGACGCCTCTCCCACTCGCGCGCGGAGTGGCCAGCTAGCAGCGCGAGGGTATTAACTGTAACGCGTGACGTTACCACCAGAGAAGGCTCAACGGTTGTTGTATTTCTGAGCAGGTAACGTTAGACGGCAACCGTCAACATGTCGGACCAGGCTGGCGAGGCGAAGCTGGAGGTGAAACAGGCGAGCAAAGAGGCGAAAGAGTGTGAAAACGTAGCGGAAAAATACTCAGCCATGACCGTCAGCAAGAACAGCGAGATGAACATGGGAGAGCTGTCGCCCGCCTTCAGCGCGGCGCCAACTCACAAACCCGTTAAGAAGGTAAGAGTCCAGCCTAGCCCAGCAATACGGCGGAGATCCTAGTTTGAGGTGTTACGGTATATCATTTACCTTAGTCCGTTAATTTGTTGTAAAGGATGAGTTAGAACCTGAGGATAAATGATTTAACTGCCTGCAATATAGAAAGGAATTAACAACACCCACTAATTGACGGAAAATGACTATATTTAACGCTTCACTTGCAACATCAACTCATTTTATAGTATCCTGTACACAATTAAAGGAACTACTTTTTTAAATACATATGAACATTTGTGTCAAAGAAATTCTGCACAATAGAAAGGCTAGAATCATACTTTTTTTAAAACATTGTTTAGTTATAAGTCAAAACTGGTATTAGACGATTTGTCAGTTTGCTATCACTTAAACTCGTGAATTAGTAAGAGGAGAGCTGTAGGCTTTTTGTGAACAGCAGCCAGCCTTGAGGTCACATAGGTCATATTACTACACCATAGTATCAAACTATACAACTCCAGGAAATTGCAAATAACACGTTAAAAGAAGGTTCTGAACTGACATCTTCAAGGAAGAAGGGCGAGTTGAATTCCTTCTTCATAGTGGAAGGAATTTTCACACATCAATTAAGTTGAACAAATGAGTACCAGTTAAAGACATAATGGAATGCTGTTATCTCTTTCCTAGGTTCACCCAAATAATAAAGACACCACTTGGAGCTTTCCAATGCATATCAACAGCACCACAACCGTACATCCTCCTTCCATGGCAAGCGCCTTTGTCATAAAAAACCTGAATAGCCGGATAATAGATTCCTGACTATGTCAAAACAAAAATACCTTCAGTTTTGGAGATGCTGCAACCCAGTTGTCTAACCATCACAATTTGACACCTGCCAGTTGCTAATATCCTTAAGCTTGCCTATTTTTTCTGTTTCTGTCACATCAACAATTGAGTACAAAATATTCACTTGATGCCTTATATGTCCTTCCCACTGTTGTAACAAGATGATCAATGTTATTCTGATTTCACTTGTCAGTGGTTTTAATGTTATGGCTGATGAGTGTAAGTACTACAACCTAACTTCTTGACCATATAAATGTAAACTTTTTTCATGTGTAATGGTATGTATGTCATTAGTTATGTATGAGTCATAAACAAAAATATTCTTGTTGATGTTTCTGCAACTGTGAATGCAGATTCATTATTTGTTTAGATTTACCTCATACACTTCACAGGTATATGAAATCCATTTAAAGGAGACTGAATCTGCATTATCTAGTTACATTTTGGTGGCAGTGCCATGTCACTACCTCTGTTAATTTCTGTAGTATCACTCATTACACCTACACTGATCAGCCACAACATTAACAACAGTTTCTGTTAGTAATGTTTTAGCTGATCTTTGCAAATCAGCAGTTTCAGAAGAATAATAACATTTTCCTTTGAACTGGGTTAGAAGACAAACATATATACAAAGAAACTTACAGTGCTTACTTACTTACAAAGCCATAAATGATGATCAACATAATATACACTGTTCAGCCACAACATTAAAAAGTGTGAATTATGTTAATTATGCATTAATGATGTATTGGTCCTCTCACTGTACATCGATTTAATCCTGCAGATCTGTATTTTGATCCAAATCCGCCTTCATCAACATGGGATTTATTTGGCTATTGTGTCAGGCTACATTAAAATTAGACTGGCATAATATCAGCAAAAGTGTATAAATCAGCTGTTATCAGGAAACGGTCAAGTGCAAGGTATAATACTTGCGCACCAAGATTTTATTAGTCGGCCTGCTGGTTGCCTTGGTCTGGTCCAGTTGTTTTACATCATATTTCTCTCCTTCTTTTTTGGGGGGAACTTAACAATTCAGCAATCGTCAGCTTATACGTGGCTCTTAAAGAGACCATTAGAGGATTTTTGTTGGAATGAAATCAGTCATGCTCAATGGACAAATGTGCTCTTTTAAAAATTGAACAAAATTGGCAAGTAAAACAAGACAGCCTTTTCTATTTAACAGTAAAAACGAAATTACATAATGCTGAAACTTTTAAAACCATTGAAATATTAATTTGTATGATCAGAGTAAGAGTAGAATGTTTCAAAAATATTTATTTGTAAGTGACTCTTGCTTTTAACCTTCATTCTGAAAAGAAAGACGGCTTTTTATTGTGTCTATGTTGTCAATAAACTCATTGTTCCAGGGTCAAAGCGATGTGGAAGAATTTTATTTTGACATAGAAATTATCAGCTTATATTATGCGGCTATTTTAAAACCGTTCAGTTTAATTATTATGTCCTGTAGTCAATATTTAGGCATTCTGTCTAAATATATAGACAGAGTTAAGTTTTTCACGTGATTTGGAATATCTGGGAGAACATCAAGAATGTAATTTTCTTATATCCTTGTCCTAGTAACAAATAATAATTAAAATGTAATCACTTTAATCGTAAGTGTGCCTGACATCTATAGACAGACATCTAAAACAAATACTGATACAAAACCTGAAATCAATCAGGCTTTGAGACACTGCAGTTCCCCTAATCTTATCCTGACCTGGGGAAAATATATGGTGTCAGCTTATACGTGGCTTTTAAAGAGACACCTTAATCCCAAGAAAACTTTGTTCACATTGTTCTTTGTTGCCGTGTTATACTCAGTGGTATGTGGAGGGGTTTCACTACTAGAGACACACTTAGAAACTAGAGTGGTCATACCAAAATGAAATACCCGACCCTTAAAAATTTAACGAATGAAGCAGGATGACAAGAATGCCATTATTCTTGCACTGTAGTGTTCAGGCTGACTTATTAACTCTTGCCTCATTTTATATCTCAGAGTTAAAATTTTATCTCACCTCATAAAGGACACTAAGAAATTCTGTGATTAAAGTCCAACACCTGGCATGAAGTAACAGAGTAGATCAGTCTGGGAAAAGTAGTCCCATAGAGCTCAATTCAATCAAATCCGACCAGCATAATTCTATACAGGTTCAGGTAGTCGATATGAGTGCGTAAAAGCTATTTTTCACTGTTTGGAGAGATCAAGCTGATGAGCTGATCATGAATTAAGTTTAAACTGTACACACAACAAAAACTCGACACACACAGATTTACAAACCCCAACTTTATATATATATATAATACATATAATACACAAAGCTTTCAGTGATATTTCAATCACTGTCATATTATAACATTATAATACATTGCTATTACAATTATAATAAATGTCCTTAGAATTTTGGATGCCCAATGTCATAAAATGATCAGATCACATTGGAAAATATTTTAATTTGAATTAGCTGATTTCAAGCTGGAGAGCTTTGTAAATACTTAGTGAATTTATTTGTGGAGGTTTAAAGATCCCAACAAGAGAATGGTGAATTTGGCAGAAATCTGGCTTCGTAAGCATTATTGTTGAACATCTGTCTTGATGACAGTGTGTAATGGGTGTTGGTCTGCCAAACTATTTTTGTCAATATAGTAAAGTAAGATTTCTAGTTTTAGTATGAGTATTATGTTATCAAAGATCTTCTGTTTTCTTTATTCCACTTTATCCAAAAATGGTCAAGGATGAAGCCATATCAAGTGAAGCAATGCGGAAACAAAAATAAGTGCAACTCCCATTTTTACTCAAAGAATGAGTTGATTTTTTTTTTTTTTACCGTAGCCATCCCACAGCTTAACCATGATATGAGCTTTTAAACTGTTAATCAATTCAAACCACTTTTGAAATATCTAATGTGTAACAATTTTTTCTTTTTGTACCAGCAAATCCAGTTTGTGGAGGACAAGCAGGAGTTCAGCAGATTCCCTACTAAAGCAGGTCGTCGCTCCCTGTCCCGTTCCATTTCTCAGTCATCCACAGACAGCTACAGCTCTGGTAGGAGAGACGATGTTTTGAGGATACTTACACCTACTCGATATCAGCTGTAATACCCCTTTTCATTATCCATTTAGTCCTCTGTATCCTTAATTCATTGAACCTCTTGAAAACGTTGTTTCCTTTTAAAGTGGCATCCTATACAGATAGCTCTGACGACGAGACGTCGCCACGAGACAAAACTCAGGTAAACTCCGGGGGCAACAGTGACTTCTGTATCAAGAACATCAAACAGGCTGAATTTGGACGACGTGAAATTGAGATAGCAGAACAAGGTAAAATAGAGAAAGAGAGACTTCACTATTTTACTTCTATGATTGATTTATTGATTTAAGAAGACATCTGTTGTGATATGGTGTGTTTAATGTTAATATTATTCAGAGAGACTATAAAGTATATGACCAGGTTTAAAAATACTAATTTGCTGCTTAATAGAATTTAAATTGGTCCTTGCTTGTCCAGCTTTCTTTCTCACTCACTCATTTTTGCCTAATCTCGTTTTTAGATATGTCAGCGCTAATCTCTCTCAGGAAGAGAGCGCAAAGTGAGAAACCATTGGCAGGTGCCAAAATTGTGGGCTGTACTCACATCACTGCACAGACTGCAGTAAGATTTCTCTCTTCATCTTCAACATGTAGACAAAGACTAGACTGTGATATTGTTTGATGTGGTCAGAATTTCCGGTACATTTTTTATTCACAGTTTCTGTACGGCTTATTATGCAGAAATCAGAACTTTGGACACTTTGCAGCAACTCTCCTACTAGAATCATACATGATTAAACGGTTGAGGAGGAATTTTTCTTACTTACATTAATTACGCAATTGAATCACTTTCAAGAACTTCTTATCAGCCTTTTATTTCTTTCTGATAAAACTTACTATGTTATTGAGTAATACTCAGAGAAATATTAAAATCAGTTTAATTATTAATATGCATATGTATGGCTGTGAAAACCTTTGTCTTATATATACTGCTTACCTCCTGTGTCCTTTTTGTTTCCAGGTGTTGATCGAGACTCTGGTGGCTCTTGGGGCGCAATGTCGCTGGACTGCATGTAACATATACTCCACACAGAATGAAGTCGCTGCTGCTCTGTCGGAGGCTGGTAAGCATAAAAAAAAAGAGCGTTTCGTTTTTCGAGGTTGAGTGCAGGTGAAGTGAACTGTTTTTACCCTTTCAAATAATGAGGAATGCAATAAATGCTTGATTTAACTTGAGTTGAACTTTGTCATGTGACTATCTCATGTTGTTTAGAACTAGGCAGACAACATGCAAATGTTCAATAAACCTTTGAATAATCAGTCCAGCAGTGATAATGGCAAGACATAAGAGATAACCATTGAGTGAACTAACAGCAGTGCTGGAAACTTTTATCTATTGTTGCTTAGAGTTGCTTAAAGGATGCACTACATTTCCACAGTAGACCCCGCTCATCTGACAAGCTTGAGTGTTTGGGCAGATTTGAGCAGGGTAGGAGTCATTATGTGGAAATCATGCCTGCCTACTTTTCAGTAGGTTATTGCTGTGCCAATTTACTACAGGATGAGTTGATTAAAAATCAATATACCACTGCATGATTGCAGTGAACTAGCTTTTTCCCCACAATTACACAATATTTTCTCATTAAAAATCACTGGCTGCCCTTTGTCATTAGGCTGAAAGGAAAAACATACGCCCATATTGGTGATGTTTGGCTCACTATGTTTCTTGAATCAGATAATTCAAATTGAATAATGTCTACTGTATGGACATTTCCATTTTTTGCCATATACAATAAGTTGAATTCTAACACAATCTCCATTTGTCATTCTGTTTTTCATGTCTGTATATTATGTGTTTATCAAATCAATTCAACGTTATCTGCAGATATCACAAGTTATGAATTCTAGAAATGATTAATAATGATTACACACGCACATCAGAAATCCCCCCTACGTATTTAATGGATTGTTCTCATATCAAAGTGAGCAGAAATTCAAAGGCTTGTTTCTCCACAATCCCTTGAAGGTAGGATGAAAGAGAGTTTGCAACAATGATTAAACAATGAGTATTGTATATAATATAACTGTATTATATAGTTATAGTTATAGTTATTTTATAGATCGTTGCAATTTTTTTCCCAATATTGTCATCTATGCTGTTTCAGGTGTGGCTGTGTTTGCCTGGAAAGGCGAGTCTGAGGCTGATTTCTGGTGGTGCATTGACAGCTGTATCAACACAGAGGGCTGGCAGCCTAACATGGTATGGGGAAAGTGTCTTATCTAATTCTTTGAGGGAACTGTTTGAGTAACAATTGACTGATTTGTGAATGATACAAACAAACAAACAAATTTGTACTCAATTTAATGTTTTATCTCAGTTTTGAGTAACAAATGGTACATGTAAAAAAACAGTATATGCATAATGATAACTGAAAAGAAAAAAAATCACAATCAATGATACTGAGTGTGCAGAAGTGTAGTAATGTCGGGCAGACTACATACTAAGGGAATTGAGAAAACAACAAGGGCTTTTGAATCTTATTTCTCATGTCTCTGCCTTATTTCTGCTAAATATTTTTTTCGAGATAAGATGATTTGTCTATGTGCCCAGCTAGATATGTATAGCTTTACAATAGGTTGATTTTCTGTCTTTTCACTGAAGCCATATTCATGATGTGAAATAATGTTTTTGTGTTTGAGATCCTCGATGATGGAGGAGACCTGACACACTGGATGTACAAGAAATACCCCAATATATTCAAGAAGATCAGGGGCATTGTAGAGGAGAGTGTGACTGGAGTTCACAGGTGATCTACTGCCTACTGGACAGAAACAACCGAGTTAAATACCACAGCTTTAAGCATAAACATAAAGTGAAATGTTCTATCTTTCTCATTGCTCTTCCTAGGTTGTATCAGCTGTCTAAAGCTGGCAAACTGTGTGTGCCTGCTATGAATGTGAACGACTCTGTGACAAAGCAGAAGTTTGACAACCTGTACTGCTGCAGAGAGTCTATCTTGGACGGGTGGGTGAGCTTTAGTTTGAGCAAAGTTGTTTTTGGAAAGCTGCGGGATGTCCAGCAGCTGTTGAAACCGTTGAAATTTGTTTCTCTGACAGATTTGCAGTCTATAGTGTGAGATTAGAAATAAATGTAACATTCAGTGAAGGCCCCTTCTTCAGGACAATATTGGTATATGTAACTGTTTGATGCATCTATAGAAATCACATCAACTGCTCTTTCACTGCTTAGTGGATCATCATGCGTCACATCAGAACTTTGTATTTTGTAACCCTGGGGTAATGTAAAGGTCAGGATAGACTGCTGCCATCAACGGGCAGCCGATCCATAGAGAATGAATTCACATATCAACCAATAGATTTTAAAAAATCTGTAGCCCTTTGAAATACTCCTAAGGTACACACAACACACTCTGTTCAACACTCAGCTAAACGGTCTGGGAACATAGTCGTTACATTTATTACCTTCTGCTTAATTATCACAGCATAGACTGTCTATCATTCCCCTTTCAGTGTGTGCACATCACTGCATTCAGTCACTGCTTTCTACAGCCACCACTGATAGTTTATTGCTGTTCTCTCGGTGTACTACTGTGTTCCACAAGATTAAAAACTAACTTGTTAAACGGAGATATTCAAAGCAACTGATGGCTTGTTTTGTGAAGAACTCAGCTAAATTATTATGCCTAAAATGTGCATATTATTCTGATTTGTTGAAGGTTATAACACACTGTCTCATAGTACATACATAACTTGGCATTCCGATTGTTGTATTTTTGCTAGGCCAACCATTGAGGTGAACAGTGCCAAATAATTTGTTATTGTGTATCAGAATGAAGATGTTGACCACAACTCAATGTGATAATTGTTTATACTAAATCTCTCCAGTTTGAAGAGAACCACAGATGTCATGTTCGGAGGTAAACAAGTGGTCGTATGTGGATATGGTGAGGTAAGAAACTTTTTCACCAACCCAGTTTCTTACACAGCATGTTCAAAGTTTTGATACGTATACATATTGTGTTTATGTGCCAAAAGTTTTTAATATTTGTATTTTTGTCAAAACTACATTAAAATATAGCTTTTTGACAGTTTGGCGCTAATTCTCTGTCATATCACCGTACTCTTACATAACTGTGAAAACATTCAGACACAATGGAACGCTTACACACTTACTATGGTCTCATAAAATAGATTGCATACCAATGTCTTACTTTAGAGTCAAGATGCAAGTTTTCAGGGCATTGAGATGAGGTGACTTGTCCCAGTCAGTACAGAGAACTGTGATAGTTTATTGTTGAAGCACTTGCGTTTGGATATCATCTGAATTCATTTTGGGGTAATAAATTGCATATGTAACGCTGCCCCTTTTGTATGTCGTCTTGTCTTTGCAGGTTGGGAAAGGTTGTTCTGCTGCTCTGAAAGCTCTGGGAGCCATTGTTTATGTTACAGAGATTGATCCCATCTGTGGGTTGCAGGCCTGGTAAGCAACACAAGTAGTTGGATAGATATATATTCTATAAATATAATATAGCATGACAAGTAACTAGTTAATTGTTTTAACAGGTATATTGTTAGATTACTGAAGTCAAACAGGAGCAAACCGAAAAAAGCCTAGCCCTTTAGCTGAATTTATCTGCTTGTCAATAAATAAGGGATACTTTCCTCTCTGCTGTTGCTTTCATTAAGCCTGATTGCTGAACATCATCCCTTTTGTCTTGTGTGTTACGAACAGCATGGATGGTTTCAGGGTGGTTAAACTGAATGAGGTTATTCGCCAAGTTGATGTCATCATCACATGCACTGGTAACTCCACCTAAATATACGCTAAGTATCTAATTACCCATACTAATTTGGGATTATATTTTATGATAATCTCCCAATCAAAACACTTTAAATTGAATATTTCTTTCTGTAGGGAACAAGAATGTGGTGACTAGAGACCAGCTGGACAGGATGAAAAACGGTTCTATTGTCTGCAACATGGGTCACTCGAACACTGAAATAGATGTGGTAAGAGCTTATGATGGGAAAGATTTAGTGTATTTTACTAGTTGAGTTGTTTTCTGAGAATTTATAGGCAGATAAAATGGAAAAATGCCATTGGAAATTATTGGGGCTGTGTACCTGTAATTCAAGCATGTTTTACTTAAATAAGTAAAACATAAAGTGAAAAAGCAACATGTCAGCCTATGTTGCAATGCTTTTAACGGCCTCACAAGACTCACCACAGATTAGAGTAGAGTGTTGCCTCCACTTTTGCCACATATTATTTACTAGATACATTATCACAACATCCTCTACTGTCACAATTTTCACATTTTTCAACTATTCACTGCCATCTTGTGGATGTATCAATGTCAAAGTAAAATATATCTACACAGGAGATTCAATATATTATAACGATTTTAGGAACGTGAGGGTGATTGATATTTTCATATTTCACAGGCAAGCCTCCGGACTCCTGAGTTGACCTGGGAGAGAGTGCGATCTCAGGTGGATCACGTCATTTGGCCTGATGGCAAGAGGGTTATCCTTCTGGCTGAGGTAACAATATTAAAATACAGAATATAGGGCATTTGATGAATATTACGTCAGGGTCAACTTTCTTATTTGTCTTTAAGCCATAATTTGTGTTAAAATATAATTATTATAACTTCATTTATAATCAATTGTTATAAATGTAAGGGAACTGAAACACAAAAACAAAAATAAATATAGTTTACATCCTAAAACACAAACATAACTACTAATAAATGCAACATACAGCTATCCTTCAATCTATTCTCCCTGTTTCTATGATGATAAAAAAATGTCCCATTTTACTCCTTTATCATTAATGATGGAAGTTGGTGAAAAAATCCATTTCTAAAAAAAGTTTATTAACCAAAGGAACTGCCAATAACAATTACCACAAAGTGAAGATGATTTTTACGCTGGCCAATCTCATATTTTGATCTCTGAAGAAACATTTGATGCGGCGTGTGGCACAGTTTCCTCACAGCAAGAAGGTTCTGGGTTTAGATTCACATTTAGCCTTGGGAAAATTGGGCCAACCTGCATGTGTTTTGCATGTTTGCCTCATGTCTGTTTGAGTTTTACTCAGATACTCCGGCTTCCTCCATACAATCCAAAAAACATGCAGTATAGGTGAACTGGTGACTCTAAATAACCTGTGGTGGTGTGGTGGTGTTAATGTGAGCGTGAATTTTTTTTATGTGCTTATATGTTGGCCCTGTGATGAACTGGACACTTGTCCAGGATTTATCCTCCACTTCTCAAATGTTGGATGATGAATGAATGAAGCGACTTGTTGATAAACAAGGTTTAATTATGAAGGCGCAGCAATAAGAACACATGTTTTAAGCCTATGTTCGTATTTCACTTGGCTTTCTTCAACAGGGACGTCTCCTAAACCTCAGCTGCTCCACCGTCCCTACCTTTGTCCTGTCCATCACAGCCACCACTCAGGTTAATATGCTGATATTACCAAAGAACCTGCCTTACGTTATACAGCTAAACACATAGAATACTCAGAAAATATCTCTCTGTCATTGAAGATCTGGGGGGTGTTTCAAAACGCAGGCTTAACATGCTCTGAGTTACTGAGTGACTGAGCCTGTGCTTGACCAAACTTGAGATTAGAAACTTGGGATATCTGGTTTGAGAACAGCTGATATGAATTGGTTCAATCAACTCAGAGATGGTTAACACTGAGTTGAATGCGTGCGCGTGGACTTTTAAAAGCCATCATCGATGGAGCTCAGATAGTGTGATTTACCATTGCGACCATTGAGATGCTGTGGTCGGCATACTTGCAAAGAGGCACATTTTAATGCGCTCACGACAGTTTATTTATTAAAAAAATACAGAGTTAATCCTGAGTGGACACAGAACTAACTGGAGGAAATTTATACTTCATCTGAGAAGGCTTCAGGATCCCTCCTGCCTCTCCCTGGGATGAGCCGGAGAGGGTTGCGTGATGTCAGCTGGATTACTCCCTACACAACAGTCAAGTTTATCCGAATAAACTTGAAGGATGGCAGAGAGATGCATCGTTATACCGCACTTTGACTTTAAAAATATTTATAATATCAATCCCTGGCTTTTTTCCCCCCCCAGTAGCTTCAGTATTAAATATTTAACCGATGTTGTAGAAGAAAAAAATTTGGAGAGCAAAGCAAAGACTTTTCTGGGGTGTGAGAGATGTATGCAATATGAGGAGTTTAAGGTTTACAGTTGGGGAAGGTCATTCAGATAAATAATGGAATAAAAGCAGGTTCTATCTGGGTCTCAGTCCTCTCCCAACGTCAGTCTATTAATGGGAACAACCTTGCGCTTCCTTAAAGTAAACCTTCCAGCAGGATAGGTTCACAGAATTAGCTACCGCCGTAGTCAGAGCTCAACTTTTCCTGCTTCTTGGAACAAAAACCCCAGTTTCCCTCATCTCATCCTTAACCAACTCGGAGTTTCCGCTAAGTACTTAGAAGTTCATTAAATTTATTGTTCTTCATTGAATTTTTTATGTGTTTCCCATTTCAACAGTCTTAATGATCTATGTTTGTATTTAGGCACTGGCCCTTATCGAGTTGTACAATGCCCCCGAGGGACGGTACAAGCAGGATGTTTACTTACTTCCGAAGAAGATGGGTGAGAATGTATAGATGTTCAAAGTAACAAAATTCACGCCCTCTGTTGATGTTATGACTGACTATGACCTCTCTACAGCTCTAGCCAACAGAAATGACGTTGATTTCCTGTGTGGAATATTGTGTTTTTATGCATCTCTTTCTCAATAAGTCATATCATTCCATTGCAGATGAGTATGTTGCCAGTCTGCATCTGACCACCTTTGAGGCCCACCTGACCGAACTTTCTGATGAGCAGGCAAAATACCTGGGCCTGAATAAGAACGGCCCCTTTAAACCTAACTACTACAGGTACAATTCTGCAAATCTGTACTGCAGAATTCAATTGAATAGTTCCGAAACTAATAGATTAATGGTTAATAATTCATTTTATTTATGTTATAATAGATTAGATACATTTGAAATTTTTTTGGTATTAAGCATTTCCTAACTAAAGGTGTTGGTATTCACAGGTATTAGTCTACAGGGGAATTGGACCTCATCACACCTAAGTTTGGACGTTACCAAGATCATCCATTCATAAGATAAAATAGAGCTGTATATTATATATTGTGTTTTAAACTCTTTGCAGGATTCACTGCTTATATGTACTTGTATTTTAATGACCATAGCAAGTTTTTTCTTTTCTGTTAACTTACTATTATAACTTACTACAGAAATACACATGACACCGGCTGGGTTTGAAAAGCTCGAAAAACTTACATCTGTTTTCTTGTCCCCACTGTTTCCATACATTCTGTTTCCTCGGCTATTTCATATTTCTGGTAAATTTTGATTAATACAACAAGTTTTTATGCCATATAACTGTGAGAGGGAATGGTTAAAGTTGTTGTTAAACGTTAATGATGTTTTCTGAAAGTGGTTAAACCAGTACTATGTTATGAGTTATATTTAAAAAATTATATTGAAATTCTCCTTGCAATGTAAATAATGACTTTAAATCCCAAACCCTGAAAACTGGGAAGATTACTGAGATTTTTAAAAGCCCCTGTTTGGCCCAATTTCCAAGTCCCCGTCAAGGCCTTCAACCATGAACCCTCAGTGTCTTAGTTCAAGTCACCTGGTTAGTACACTTGAGGCTACAAGCTTCCAAAATAGTTTAAACATGAATGTGATAGCACTTAGCAACAAATCATGCAATCTTTTGCATCTAGAGCCTTTATTTTGTGTTTTTAGCTCAGTTCACATTAAAAGCACCATTGTTGATATAGTTCTCTTCAATTTAAAAACCTATACAAACACTTATGTAAAAATTGCAGCACCTATAAATCAATTTTTAATCACGCAAATCAATAAGAAAAACATAATATGAAAATATTGAAAGACGCTTTTATAAATGTAGAGACATTAGTACACACGTACACAAATATCAACATATTATGTCAGAGTTTTCAGAGAAAAAAATCTAAAATTACAAATCTTTGTTAAAGGCTTTGTAGAAGGAATCAGTCACAAGAAAAAAATGTATGTCATACTGTAGGTATTTGAAAACATAGAGTATAAAAACCATTGCATTTAAAAATCAAATGAATCTGATTGGAGAATGTCTTCTTCCATTTTTCAGGCTTCCACTGACCCTTTTGTTTAGCATTATAATGCTTTTAATTGTGTGTAATTATTTCAGGCAAACTGTAAAAATACAGACATACATATAAATTCTGTTGCATAAAGACCTCAAAAAGTCGGCAACAATTGGACCAGGAGACAATCCATTGTGGACTTACAGACAACACATCTAAAAGTGGGACAGTCTATGAGTTTTCGTATTGCCATTCGGCCATTATTTGGGCACAGACTACAAGTTTACAAGACATTTTTAGTGTAACCATGGCAGCCACAATGAGCCTGTGATCATATGCTGCGGTTTGAAATGATTAATCTGTCTAGTAAAATCTGATCAGAATGTATCAAGATCGGAATTAAGTCTGCCTACAAGTCTTGTAGTCTGAGCCTTCCAGCTCCTATTGACACTCATATCAATTTCCTGTGTTGGCAGCAAGTTTATAAAGTAGCTTAAATTTACACAAAATGATTAAGAGACAATCTTAAGTCTTGTCAGTGGAGGCATGTGAACCTGCAGATGCATTTCTTTGTAGTAGTAGGATAAAATAATTATATTTGTCAGGTTGTCAGAAATTTGACTCTCAGAATCAGAATGCTGCATACAACGAAATTACGGTGTTTCTCCATTTAAAAGAACTCCAAACATTCACATGCTTTTAGACTTCCTCCCTCCCTCCCCAAAACCCGCCCATAGATTTACATTTACATAAATTGACACTCTCTCCCTCCCTTCCTCCCTCCCCATATCCTTTACACACACACCCACACACATAATAAGATGTTATTTATATATGTCTGATGAATGTGTTGGAAGACAATTTCTGCTAACAAGTGAGCCATTACAACGTGATAATCGGATTGTAAATCAGGTCTCTGTATCTGTGACTTTGTTTCTGCCCCCAGTGGTCAGAAATAGCTCAATGCTGCTTTAAGGATTTTCTTTTGAGGTAGCACTCACCTACTTCATACATTCCATTCCTAATATAAAGGCTAATGTATTTGTTGCTAGTTATTTGTAGTACTATCCACATTACTATAAACATAAGCAGGTCTTAATAAAAAAGTGAACTTTACTTTACTTTAATTCTTAAAGATTATAGCAAACACAAGAAGACAATTTAATTATCTTTGGAAAGAAGAGACATCAGGTATCTGTGCCTCAGGCCATTATTTAAATTATATTTTAATAAATTATTTTCCCAGATCAACACTCGCTGACATCAGTATTCATACTACACTAGAAATGTAAAAAATGTTTTTTGAGGTTTTTCATACTGAATGATCTCAAACGTTTATGTGCATCTACAGCTGTGTTTTTTTCTGTGACTACATGTGAACAAGTGTTGCATACAGTATGTTTATACTGTATATAATACAGCCACAACAAGCTCAAAGTTGGCTTTAACATTTGTAACCTAAATTTTGCTTTTCTATGGAACATTTCTACAACAAAATAAGTAAACTTTAATATTTTAATGTTCTGAGCCTAAACTTAAATCCTGTGTCAATTTTAGGGGTTGTACCATTATTACCGCTTACAGGTTTTAATTGTTCTCAAGGCCCTAACACTGTTTTATTACACTTGTTAAAGTCCCAAACCTAGTATGCTAGTTGTACTTCTCCAGTTTCACTTGTAATATTTTCAGATAAGTGGCCATATGAAATGACTTAACCGAGTTGTGTATTGCTGAATTTAAAGCTATTCAATACATTTGAGCATGTTATATGTCACTGATTTTATTCTGAATTTTTTTTTTTACCAACTTCCCAGGTTTTAGCCAATTTGCTTCATTTTTGAACTTTTGCATTTATTTATGTATTCAACTTTTTTAGTCAGCCTTCACCCAAAGAGATAGAGGTAAAGCTTGTATCTAACTATGTTATATAAAATAAGATGCTTTTTGTCACTTAACTCGTGTTGTTCAATTGTATAAGTTGACATTATGTTAAAATAAAGTGCTTTCTTCTTTGCACAAACAGCTTTAAGGACATTATAGCCATAGACATTTATTGAGCACTGTAACAATGCTTGTTAGTTGACAGTGCTTTGCAACTCATTTAGTCAATACTGTTACCAGGAACAACTGTTTTCTCCAAGTACAATAATGCTCAACGCTATTGTTTATTCTGCAATATACAGTCAGAGCTATGCAGCAACGTCTCATCTGTTAAAAGTATTTTATTTACTTATGTAGTGGTGAAAAGTTGTTACAACCCCGTTCCACATCTCAATATGCAAATCCCTGTAAGACGACATTTTTGGACATGAGGATGAAACATTTATACCCTAATATTGTTGCAATATGTGTTTGTTTTTTTACATTTATTTTGATGTAAATGCTTCATCCCAATTATGTTTCTTTTAACAAACTGTGTGGTTTTTTTTTTTAAATCTCAGCACCTGTTAATGATTTCCTTTAGTTTTAACTTGAGTCATTTTACTGTAATTTAGTCTTGATTACAGAGACATGAATGTCATACGTAAGCAGAATAACACTGTGATTTGACAGCTGTACACTATTGGATAAATTATTAAGTATTCTTATATCTTTAACAGTGATCTCTGATTTAGTTTGAGAACATGATTTCAACAGAATACAACTTCTTAAATTTATGTGCATACCTAGTTTTAATAAACTTCTGTCTAAGTCTGGAAACGGCTCAGATGTATTATCTTACTGACAACATAAGGCTCTCGCTATCTAATAGACATATCACCCGCATTGCCTGTCTATTTGGGATACATTCAAGTCAAGTACATGTGAAACTTTCACTATTTCTTAGCCCCCATTGCCTCAGATTCAGCATGGCAATTGGATTGTGGGGATTTGACTCATTGTAATTTTACTTGAGTATTGGAACATAAACTACTGAAGCATAACATTGTTGCCAGCAATTCAATAGTAATGTACAGATACTCATTGATTGCAATTTCCATCATCACTTTAGGGAAGAAATGAAACCAGAGAAGAAATGTCTGCCTGCCTTTCCGTCTGTTCTTGCCCATATTAAAAACTTTGAGTCTTCAGACCATATCGTCAGTCAGACTTTCACAGATCAACTCTCGCCGTGTCTCGCGAGAGGATACTGCATCTTAACAAAATATGGAGGTGTTTGGGAATGGTAGTGGAGGACTTCCCCATAACAATAAACAGAGAGCTATGATACCCAACAAGAGCAGAGGAGAATTCACCCGCAACCCAAGAAAAGATTCAGAGGTAAACTTGCCTGACCAGAACTTTGTTATAATGTTTATCGTTAATGATAGATTAACGCGTTGCACCACATAGCGTTAGCTTAAGGAGTTAGCTCTGTTAGTTTTTCGAGGCTAAACTGTCGTTTCTAAAACGACTCGAGCAACTAGCATTAACAGGAATAAATAAAGCTGTTAAAATGGTTTGATTAATGAAGATAACGTCATAGTTGTGCAGTATTTTAATTTTCGTCGGGGGCCTTAAAGTTTAGCATCGGCGTATTAGGAGGAGCTAGCTAGCTGATTTTAACAGGCCAGGCTGCAAACTTAGCTGTCAGACAGGAATCCAGTGGGCAACTGTTGACAACAACATCTCAAGGTCATATTTGTAAATAAGTTTGTTTTTATAGTGTAGTGACCAGGGATATTGCTATTTTCATATTTTCCCAGGATGACTGTTCATGGTAGCACGATACAGAGAGATTTCTGATTTGAGAAATCAAGCATCAGAATATATCATATTGACAAAATCATGTCTAGGGAGGAATTCTACCGCTTGGAATATTTGAATTTTCTTGCAACAACATATAGACTTTATAGGGGCAGTTAAAGCGTTTGAATGCGTGTTAAATGAGACCCAATATAGCATTAAACAATACATGGACAACAACCTCGACAAATATGACAGTTTCCCAAGAAGTAGCTCCTCAAAGTAGAAGTCCGTGCCTGGTTCCATTTCAATCTACACAATTCAGTAAGTAGATTAATTCATTTTGATATAAAGCAACAGAGATGCTACGGTGATCATCGACATTGTTCAGTAAAAATGATAATCTTGTTACAATTTCACCTGTCAGTGAGTGGGATATACTTCGTAGCATACAAACATTTTGTCCACAAAGTTGATGTTTTGGAAACAGGAAACATTTAAGTCAAAATAATCTCAACATTTCTGAAACTGGAGAAATTGTTATGACTAATTGACTCTGTCGGAGCATCTTCAGAACTGTATGTCTTGTTGGGTGTTCCCGATCGGTGGTGGTTAATATCCACCAACATGATCCGAGGTACGACAGCTGGTGAACAAGTGACAGGGTTATGAGTGTCCGACACTCCCTAATGTGTTTTGGGAGTGAAAGTTACTGTTTGTATCTGATACCACAGAAAAGATTCTGTTGCACTTACTGCTGAAAAGGTTTTAAGTTCCAAATAGTTTTGATATGCTATTAAGAAGATGGAACCATGAAAATATCCAAAAAGAGAAATTATATATAATGTAAACATTTTCACAGCATAAAGAATGTTTAAAATAATAAAATAATGAGTAAAATACCTTTTATGAGGTCATGGTAGATGTGGAGGACTCATAACTGCGTAATACATGTAAAGCAAAGTATTTTGAATCATCATCGCATCAAATGTTGTGCACAGGGGCTGTCTGAGTCTCCAGACCTCGAGTTTGAATATGCTGATACAGACAAGTGGACTGCAGAGCTGTCAGGTGGGTTTGACCATCACCCGGTGGAGATTTCAGTTGTTGAGACCCTGAGTAATTTAATGAGCAATTCACAGTTATAACTGCTATACTGACTTGCATAACATAATCTTTTTGCTCCCTCAATTCTGTCAGCATCTGCAGCATATAATCTTTTAATGTTACTTTAATATTCTTTATGTATGTTTCAGAGCTGTACAGTTACACTGAAGGACCAGAGTTTGCTCTCAACAGAAAGTGTTTCGATATTGAATTCAGAACATATGGTAGGTCAGTTGCCAACACTTAATTATACCTGTGATGAAGCAAGCATCTATTTTAACTCCATCCCCTCTGTTTCTTTAGTTTCAGATAAGAAGTGGACAGAGCTCGATTTATCTCAGCACAGAGCATTTGCCATGCGCATGTTGGACAGTCTAGAGGTGATTGCCCGGGAGAAGAGGCTGAAGGTTGCCAGAGCTATTCTTTACATGGCTCAAGGTTAGTTCACATCAATTTGATTTTGATGAGGATGAAGAATGAGAGAACGAATGTTCAATGGAGCTTCTTTTGGTTTATTCTCTATAATTTACAGATGGACATTGTGATTATTTTTAGGAACATTTGCAGAGTGTATTTCTGAGGCTGAGGTGCAGCACTGGATGAGATACAACATTTTTCTGCTGCTGGATGTTGGGACCTTCTCTGCACTGGTGGAACTTCTCAACATGGAAATTGAGTATGTTAACAGTTATCAGTTTCTTAATCACGAAGAATCCAGCCGTAATCATGTATACTTACATTTTTTCATTTTATTATTCTGACATTTTAAGTCATATTTGTTCCTGATTCAGTCACCAAAAATATATTAAGTTAGAAAAATCTGCTTCGACACTGCCAAACCACAGTAAGCAGAGAGAAAAAGGTGTTAATTGTCTACAAGGCTACAATGTCATTCATTTTTGTGTTGTGAAAATTTCTGTCTGAAGAGTCATGTGTAACAGATATTGTTTCCTTTTCAGTAACAGCGCTGCCTGTAGTAGTGCTGTAAGAAAACCCGCCATCTCCCTTGCTGACAGCACGGATCTTAGAGTGCTTCTTAACATAATGTACCTAATGGTGGAAACAATACAACAGGATGACCCAGCTGATAAGCCCGAATGGAAAATCATCAGGGAAACATTCCGAGCAGAATTAGGTAAGTTTGTCAGTGACACAAGCTGCTGGCATGTCATGGAAAGGAACAAAAACTTGCTCCATAAATATTTCCAATCCCACTCTTTTATCCAGGATCTCCTCTGTTCAACAACGAGCCGATTTCTGTCATGTTGTACAGTATGGTCACCAAGTTCTGCAGTGGTCATGCCCCTCACTTCCCCATGAAGAAAGTGTTATTGCTGCTGTGGAAAAGTATATTGGTGAGAGACAGAAATATTTTCTCTTCATTTCTGTTAAACCATATGATCTCTCTACAAATATGTAACATGATCTTAACTACTCCTATCTGTTTCAGTTCACACTTGGAGGGTTTGAGCAGCTTCAAAGCATTAAGATTCACAAGCGCGAGGAGCTGGGTCTCCCCCCTCTCCCCGAGGACACCCTTCAAGTCATTCGCAGCATGAGGGCTGCTTCTCCTCCTGCGTCTGCATCTGACCTGATTGAACAACAGCAAAAACGAGCGCGTCGTGAACACAAGGTAAGCATCATTCAAAACCAAAGCATATTATAACTTAAGACTAACTACCTGTGAAACCTGTCTGTATTACCTTGACTGCCTATCAGTGATGCATAATGAAGAGATTTTATTGAGCACATTGTTAACAGAAAATCTGTTTCTAAGTAAACATTTTTCAAAAGCAAACATTTGCGCATCAACTTAATTGTTGAAAATGCAGCATTTTATACACGCCTAAATTCCAGGTCCAGGTGCCAAATTTCACTTACTTGTTCCTATTTCAGGTTCAAATGATTCTATAGATTCCTCTGTAAATGCAGGGCTTACTTGACATTAGGGATTATGTTTGCTTTAGGGGAATGATATATTCTATTGCTTCTTTAAGCCTGGATATAGTGTGACATTATATTTTCTACAGGTTGCCCCTTTATAATCCTGCTCCACTGACATTTGGTGTTTTGTCTTTACCGTTTCTTGGCTGCTCTCACAGGCATTGATCAAACAGGACAACCTCGACGCCTTCAATGAGAAGGATCCATACAAGGCTGATGATTCTCGTGAGGAGGACGATGATAGCGATGATAATGACAACTCTATAGAGGCAGAGACCTTTCCACTTGAGAGGGACGAGGTGATGCCGCCACCTATTACTCATCCTCCATCAGAGAGGGTCTCCTTCCCCAAAGGACTGCCATGGGCTCCTAAAGTCAGGTACTGCTCAGTCTGATGGGATAATAATATTTTATAAGTGACTTCTGCCTATTTGGTAGTGCCATCACTATAACAGTAAATATACTATGTGTACAGTGTACACAGATATAGGAAGAAAAGACTATCAGAGCGAGGTCTGGTTTAAATGATTGTTTCTGCCCCAACAGAGAAAAAGACATTGAAAACTTCTTGGAATCAAGTAGAAGTAAATTTATCGGTTACACACTTGGAAAGTAAGCTTCTTTTCATTGTCTTTAAGAAAATAGTGTCTTTAAACTGCTATTTTATAATCACTTGATAATACCTGTCTATAGTGTATGTGCTACAATAATACATCAGAGCATGGCTATTCTTGTGGATCTTTTGCAGCGATACGGACACAGTTGTTGGCTTACCCAGACCAATTCATGAGAGCATAAAGACACTAAAGCAGGTATCACATTGCCATTTATACTATATCATTAAATCTATTTTTTATTTATAAAATTTCACAAACTATATCTGTGCTGCTGTTTTTTCACAACCAAAGCCTTTATCTTCTTTCAGCATAAATACATCTCAATCGCTGAGATACAGATTGCAAAGGAGGAGGACTTTCAGAAAACACCTATGTCTGGGGTAAGTGGGAACAAATCTCGTCAATATTAATAATTCAAACATATAAGTGTGTTGACATGGTATTAGATCTGAAGATGATGACTTCATATATAGAAATAAGACTCCACCTTTATTTTTTTAGCTTCACCGCGAACACGGGATGATCCTGTTTGGTTCTTGATATCATGCTCTTACAAGTCTATACAGTCTTGTGCTTTGAAGTAGAGAGGGCACACTACCCATGCTCTTCGTTATCTTGTCACTATGGAGCCTATATTATACTCTCTATTATCATGTTTTTCTAAAAGAGAAATATACTTCAATTATTAGGTTATGAGTCATTAATATGTCTTCTCTTTAAAAATCGCAGAAATTGTATGTCAAGTTCAGACCAATGGTTTGTGAAGTTAAGTAACGTCGCAGTGAATGCAAAAAAGGAAGTGGTCAATTTGAGGCCCGATAATATTGTCACCTGCGAGTCACCCTGTCAAGTTGGCTGGATCAGAACATCCATCTTTGTTATTACTGTTCCTCGCTGCACTGCTTGACAATAATTGGTTATACATTTGGAATTGATTGTTTGTCCCCCACTCAAGACTTTTACAAGAAAATAACATTCTATCATATCTTGATAAAATGCTTCAACCGTTGTGAGTTACTTTGTTTATCTCCTCCTTCAGGGTGAAGAGGAAGTGGAGATGTCCTCCATTGAACTGCTCTATCAGGGAATTCTTCCCAGTTTGCCTCAATACATGGTTAGTGCTACTAGGGCTTTAGTTTTTCCATGCACAGTTTACATCACGGTGCTTTGAAAATATTTGGTATTTTAATTTGTTTTTGTTTTCTATGGCCAAATGTTTCTTTTACTAGACTTTGCGCTAGAGGTTCGGTGTTTAAGACTTAGGGTGTAGTTAGTGGTATCTCCTTGAATAAAGGGAATATTATATTCATAACTAGGTATTTTTTGTGTGCTTTCAGCTGAAGGACAAGGTTTTTTTAATGTTCGTAAAGTAAAAAACACAACTTTTTACCTCCGTAGAGTGGGTCCTCATCTCCGAATGTAAGCCTCCATGTTGGTGGAGAGGGATTTAACGTTCAAAGTTGTTACTGTGTTTTGGATCATACTTAATATTTAGAACAAGAAAAAGCAATGGAGCACCAAGCCTCACCGTCACAACAAACGGCTGAGCCAAGCTGAATCGTCTGGGCTGCCGGATGATTCGACCCGACTGAAGGCATGGCCTCCAGCTCCTCCCCCAGACAAATTTTACTCACTGGACTTTAAGATAAAGCAATCAAAAACTATAATGTGGACTGCATAGTTTGTAGCAACATTCTGTTTAGATAAGAGTAGGGAATGGTGTTCTTTTGTGCATTTTAGTTACATTGTTTTAAAAATGTTAAGATCTAGAAAAAGCCTAAAATTACACGGTGAAAGGGTCCTCAGTGGCCCACACTGCTGAATCCGACAAGCAAAATACCCCTAAAGCCCTACAGTCTCATACATAAAAGTTTCAAAGACGAAGCACAAATGGCCGAACTAAGACTAAAGGACAACTTAAGTATCCATTAGATAAACCCTACTTATTTTTATTGCTTTACCATTTATTAACAGTAACTGTTAAATTCAAATGTCGACCATCACTGCTGTATCCACTCAGGAGCCAGAACAGGCCTCAGTGACAAACTGATTTTAACTTACATTTAGATTTTTTCTTTGTCCATGTCAGATTGCTCTGCTGAAGATCCTCCTTGCAGCTGCTCCGACTTCCAAAGCCAAGACGGATTCCATCAACATCTTGGCAGACGTGCTGCCGGAGGAGATGCCGTACGTGTTGCTTAAATGCACTTATTTCTCCAGTACAACTAAGTGGTTCTGATAGAGGAAAATATCACAAATTTAATCCCAAATCAGAGTTGGAAAGTATTATTGGCATCTACTTAATTTTGAATTTGATCATATATTCAATTATATTTAATTATGCTGTAAAATGTATTGCATGCAAAGAGATCCATTCTATTTATATATTATACTTTATACCTCCATAGACCTTCGTGTGAGGAAGAACTGTATTTGGTTGAGTTCTGTCAAGATGGTTCTGGGTTTGAAACCAGACTTGGGTGACTCTTCAATTTGTATCACCCTTAGGTGTGATTTTGAGTGTGAATGTTTTTTTTTCTGTCTTTGTTGGCCTCATGATGAACTGGCGACCTGCCTAGGGTGTAATCTGCCTCTCTCAATGTCAGCTGTGATAGTGAAAGATGTCGCCCTGCATGTCATAAGTGAACTTAAGTAAGTGTTTCATTTATAATGTGTGACTCTACAGGACCACGGTGCTACAAAGCATGAAACTTGGTGTTGATGTCAATCGACACAAGGAGATCATTGTGAAGGCCATCTCTGCCATCCTACTGCTCCTTTTGAAACACTTTAAACTTAACCACATCTACCAGGTATGGATGTCGAAAACATTATGTCACAATTCAGATTCTCATTTAACCGGATTTCATCTTTCTGTAAATATTCAAAAGATTTTTATTTTGATCTCATCGTTGCTTATTTTGTGTATTTCACTAATATAAGTGAATGTTTTCTAATACCTATAGTTTGAGTACATGGCTCAACATCTGGTGTTTGCCAACTGTATCCCTCTCATTCTGAAGTTTTTCAACCAAAATATCATGTCCTACATCACAGCCAAAAACAGGTACGGTCAGATGACAAATCCTGATTCCCATTTCAAGTCAATATCTCTGAACTGGGTCTCTTTTTCACTCTGGATTTTCTTTCCTAATAGCATTTCAGTGCTTGACTTTCCTTATTGTGTGGTGCATGAGCTTCCAGAGTTAACAGCAGAGAGTCTGGTAAGATTTACTGTTGTGTATTACATTGCTTTGACCGCTGATGACAAATGTAGATCGAACGTAGTTTTCCACATGGATATCTTTCTTTTACAGGAAGCTGGAGACAACACTCAGTTTTGCTGGAGGAACCTGTTTTCCTGTATCAACCTGCTGAGGATCCTCAACAAACTGACTAAGTGGAAGCACTCCAGAACAATGGTGGGATCTCCAAAAATAATACTCATCATAACCGATTTTTATTTTTTCAAGAATGAAGGACATTAGAATAGCTTGACCAATAATCACTGCCTTTTCCTTCCTAGATGCTGGTGGTGTTTAAGTCTGCTCCCATTCTGAAGAGGGCACTGAAGGTCAAGCAGGCCATGATGCAGTTGTACGTTCTCAAGCTGCTCAAAGTGCAGACCAAATATTTGGGACGCCAGTGGAGGAAGAGCAACATGAAGACAATGTCTGCCATCTACCAGAAGGTCCGACATCGACTCAACGATGATTGGGCGTACGGGAACGGTCAGTAATTCTTTTGTTCAATGTTTTATCCAGTGCGCATAAACAATTATGACATATTACTCTTAAACAATTATGGAAGGTCCAGGTCCAAGGCCCAACTGGTGGTGACACAATCAGCATATTGACTCCAGAAAATAAAGTCGCAATTCATCTGTTACTGGTAATTGTATTTTTTAAATTGTTGAGCAAAGATTCTTTTTTTCTTTTTTTTTAGAGAATACACAGGTTTTTTATTAATTAATTTTATCAATACTTTATAATAATACTTAACTAAATATCTTTTAGTTTAAACTGTTGATTAGATAAATTGCTTTTAAATTTAATTTGGTTGAGGAAATTGCTTTATTTTCTCAGAATTCTCTTTCTATCAATTAGAGGTTCAAAAATCAAGCGTCCGGCTGTTCAATCGGCGGCGGGAGGCCTAGTTTGATGTTTTCGCATATCGGCCGAGCAACCTCACCTTACATGCATGCGCTATACACGCACACAAAGCAGGGGCTACCGTGGCTACAAACATCTCTCAAGTAAACCAGAAAACAATTTTCGCAATTGTAAAACCAGTAATAACAAAATAAGAGATGAAGGAACAACCCTGAGATCGTTTGGCACAACCAACTCATACAGACACTTAAATTTATAACCCGAAGAATATAGCAAGTTTTAAAAAGTTAACATTTGCACATATGATGGATTGAAAGGCATTATATTTTCGCTTTGAAATGTAATATAATTGGTTTAAGAAAGGCACGGCAAGGAGAATGGAGTATACATTAAATTTAATGAATCAGAACACATATAAAATGCCGACCTTACTCCACTTTAATCTTTGAAAATAAGAGCACTTAAAATACACTAGTCATTATAGTTTTAAAGCTTTGACCAAAAGTTAGACTTTTGGTGAAAATTACTTTCAAGAAGATTGCAATTGTTGCACCGCTTCTATTAATCAAAGTCAAAAATTGATGGCGCTCCTACAGTGTTGTGTTTCCACTCGTAGTCAATAAAAACATGCTAAACATGAACCTCTGTCTGTTTTCCTGGAACAGATCTGGACGCTCGTCCATGGGACTTCCAGGCTGAGGAGTGCGCTTTGCGGGCAAACATAGAGCGCTTCAACAGCCGCCGCTATGACAAGAGCCAAAGCAACCCGGACTTCATGCCTGTGGACAACTGCCTGCAAAGCGTTCTGGGACAACGAGTGGATTTGCCCGAGGACTTTCAAATGAACTACGACCTCTGGCTGGAGAGGGAGGTCTTTTCCAAACCTATTTCATGGGAGGAATTGCTACAGTGAGCTGCCATCATCCTCATATAGAGAACCAAACTGTTCCAGTCACAAGTTCAGACCAACTGCCGACAGTGTTCTCACCTCTGGTTCACAGATCACTGCATCATGCCACAATCTCTGTACATACAGAAGGTGAATATCACCTAGAATAGACTCTTAATCCTCATACTTACCAAACGATTTAAGTGATGATTACCGAGACTTCTCCTGCATTACTTCCGATCCCCCTTTTTTAATTGAGATAGCTGAAAATGACTTGTGTTCTGAATCCCACACCAAATATGAACTTACACATAACTTTATATGTACTGGTATTTTCTTTGTGTGCCTCTAACCTGCAGAAGGTTAGTAGGTTTTACTAATTTACAGTGTGTTTACTTTGATTTTAAATAAATTTAGTAGGCATACATTTTACAAATGAATTGTTAATCTTAAAAACAGGAGTGTGTGCTTTGTTAAAGCAGGTCTCGGCACGTCTAAGATATAATAATTATGTTCCCTTCTACAGCTCATTAGTTAACCTTCCTTGGAGAGATGGAAGGGAATCAGTTCTTTATATATAAATAAAATCCTTCCATTTTAATAGTAAGCACCTGAAGGGGATGAATGTTAGTTTACATAACATACCCTTTATTGTTCTGATGCATTTGCAGAAGATTAATGGAGTTAACTTTTTTTTTGAGGAATTATTTTTCGTTTCTCATCTGAGTGCTACCTACAAATTTGTATTGCGCTGGGACCATGGAGGCAAACATTCAGACCATTCCTGATTATCAGACGGATGATGGGAAAACAGATACATTTTTTTAACTAATGAAAGTCATTAGTATGGTATTCAGGCTTTGTGGTGTGGTTAAAACGGCTTTGCATGTTCATATGATTTAAGGGTGTGACAGAAACGTTTGTGGTTTCAGATGTATGGTCAGACAGTTCAGACGGCCGTATTGAACTGAAGGCAATAACTTAATTTCATTTTCAGGAAAAGATTCTTACTCAATTTTTTTTGTGCTTTGCAGATTTCTTTTTTCTTTTCTTTTTTGTATTTTATTTTTACAAATGTTAAGGAAATGAGGATGCATTTGAATTGTGAAAATTATTTATCTTTGTCCTTGTTTAACGTTGACATAAATACTGTAATAAAAATACTTCTGGCAGTCATGATGCCTTGAGACTTTTTTTCAATTCTGGTCTGTTTTTGCGTATGATAGTGGTAGCAGACACAGAAACAGGAGGGACAAAGAATCGTAGAATATGTTCAGTCTATAAAAATAGTCCTCTGACTGTTGGCCCCTGAATATGCATCACACTTGTGTAACTATGCAGATCTAAGTGGATTTTTAAACTTGTGTGATGGAGCTTCTTGCACTACTGAAGACCCCCATCCCCTCGCAGAGACAATGAATAATTTGAGCAATTTGCACATCCTCCTGTAACATGGGAAACATGCACACTGATAAGCCATATCATTAAAACCACTTGTCTAATTTTGTGTATGTCCCCCTTTTGTTGCTTAAATATCTGTGTGTTCCGACACCTTTCCTTCAGAACCATGCATGAACTATTTCAGCCTTTTGTAACACAGATCTTTTGTGGGATTGGAAACCACTGCTTAGCCTCCCCACACTCCCTCTACACCTCTGTCTTTTTACTTTTGATTACAGGACCTATTCTTGCATAACTGCATTTACAATGCAAAGATATAACCTTCTAAAAAAACTTCATAGAAGAATTATGACTTAAACTTGAAGTATCAAAAAAAAAAAATCCAGAAATCTGATGAATGCTTCTCGACTATTTATTATTAATATTCCATGTACATGAATTGTACAACAGTTTATCAGTATCATACAATCATGACATAACCTTGGAAAATAAGCCCCTGTGGTACATTTTACCCCCTGTAATAAGTAGTATACAGTATAGTTTATACAAGGACACAGACATAAGTGCGCACACTATTAATACATTTTCACATATATTCCAGCACTTGTAAAGAGGAGTTTTAACATCCCCCTGGTTATAAAGGTGATGTTTCTATATTTGCTATTGACTGACCCTGATGTGTCAAGCTTCTTTAAGCCTAAACGGCTCATACCTTTAATAACTTGACATTGCTTTTACAGACCTTCAGTTTACTGCTATGGTGACATCAAAATAGCTGATAACTGTTTTGCAGTTTTAGTGAAAAAGTGCATTGTTCACATTCATTATTGGTTAATGTTTACCACTAAAGGAGCTTTTATTTTTTATTTTGATATTATTATGACATTGATATACTCTACATCGATAAAATCTATCTTAAGAGTAGTTGATTACACCACATTATGTACAGAGATCCCTCTAATAGACATCATTTAAAGACACACTTTCAAACCTGCAAGAGAGGGAAGCTCCGTACTCACAGAAGATGAAAAATAAAGGGATTAAGTCCTTTCTTAGATTCATCAATAGAGAATTAAGAAATTAAAGTTTATTCATTGACAGACTCTAAGCATCTCAGTCTGAGTTATGAATAGGTAAAATCTGGACTGAATATAAAGTGAATTTTGAGGGCACTTGTGATTTATCACTAAGTTGGATGGAAAGACATGAGTAGCTGAATAGCTTAGTGGCTTATGGTAATAGTAACAATGAGAGATAAGCAAGTAATTCAGACAAAAAATAGCTTTTCTGTTGAATATAAGCAGAACTGAAAAAAACATTCAAATTAGCAGTAATCAAATCCTATATTACTACTTATAGAATACATTTAGATACTTCTGGCTGTATGGTTTCAGTCTGACTTCACTTGCTCTTAAAATCTCCCCAGTAACACTTCAATAGTAGGTCATTTAGGTTGTTTATATGGCTACAAAGCTCGAGATGGGCTTACTGACACCCCCAGGTTAGAGCAACATAACGTTTTCCTGCTGTGTATATTCTGCAGAAATCCTTTGGATGTAGGTCATAAACTGAAAGCCCGATAGTATCTTAAAAGGAATGCCAGCACGTTAGTCTGGCACAACAACACTTCCTTGTAACAGGAACCAAAATGTGCACAGTTTGAACGTGTATGCATGTTTGCAACAATCACTCACTGTCAAGGGTTGAACTGATGTTCATGGTTGAACATCAGTTCAACCATGAGTTAAATATGCTCATCACAGAAGAAAGTGTGACAAAAGCGAATGACGCTGTTCGCTTCAGAGATACTTTTACTAGTTCATTAATACATAAATATGCAGAAAGGTGCACGTGTGTGTGTGCACAAGGAAGTGTGCATGTTTATGCTTGTGCATGTAAGAAGATGATGTCAGAGACTTAAATACTATATGTTAAACTGATGACTGATTCCATGATTAGATTTTTTTGAAGCTCCTATCCTAAATGCTATAGCTTGGTCACTATGTGGGAAAGACAATAATTTTACTCATCAGGACCGGTAGAATCGTTGCCTGACTTGTGCACGATGATTGTGTAAAATATCTTGTGTGCTTTTGCAGGAAGAAGTTCAAAATTGTATCAAGCAAGGAATGTTTAAAATGCATATTAAAATGCTGTGCTTTCTGTCACTGGATAATTAAAACCGGCTCTTTAGTTAACTTTGAACACCTAAGTTGACTAAAAGCAGTGGAGTGTGGGGACTGGAGGGGAATGACACATTAATCAATGTCTTGGAGTCTTAAGCATAGATTACAATACATGTGTTTTGTAGTTCAGAGCCTGGAAGCAGAAGAGCATTCTGTACTCAGTGAAATCACTGCGTAAGGGAAAATAACTTTCCAATAACCACTCTAAAGGAATACACAAACTACAACAGTTTTAAACTTTAGAACAATTAAACTCACATTCATCTTGAGTGAAAACCAGTTTGGTTAGCAGGACCGCACTGGTGCCTCTACATTCATGATTCCAGACCACCTGCTCTTCGCAGACAGGATGTGCTTTAAACTGTGTTTTTGGGGGAGATGGGCACAGATCCTTGTTCTGAGGCAAAGACAAGAAGATCAGATAACTTCATCCAGAACCCTTAGATGTTACAGAGTAGATACTAATGTCGAACTTGTCAATCTCAGCCTTATGTCAGTGTTTGATTGACTGTTAAAGAGGGAGCTTTTTCCTTCCTGCAGTAGGTGCTTCCTTGCTACAGTTTTATGATGTGTGCAGTGAGATAAACTTGACGGCTACATATGTGCTTTTAGGCAGAGGTGGGGATTATCTTTGATGCAGTGTCCCCCGTTGGAAACTTTATGGCTGGGAGGGACAGTGCGCTACAGGACTGGGCGTCATAAAGATGTTTGGAAAGCAGTCAGGAGTCAGATTCTGGTGTGGGCGGAGTTGTTGGTGTGGTGGGGCTGATGGCAACATTTTGGTAGCTTGTGCCATAGCATATGTTTGGAGAGAGGGAGCTGGGGTCCGACGGTTTGGTTCTTCCTGGAGTCAGGTAGGGTTTGCGGGCTGGGACTGATGATGGCACATCACCGGGCTTGGCACCAAGGATGAATCTGGCCTCGTCCCGTTCCTCCAGGTTGGAAATGTCCTTCATCATGGTTTTACGGTAGGAGACAGACAGCTTGTTGGAGCCGTCTGACATCAGGTTGAAGCGATGGGCGATGAAGACAATCGGGAGAGGAAGCATGGCAACTATAATGAGAGTGAAACACATGGCTAGAGCCCAGGGAGGGTAGCTCTTGAACTGTTCCTGGGCCTGCAGAGACACAGAGACGGATTGGTGTATATTAGTAATTCAAAAGAAAGTCTTTATTAGCAGGGACAAAGTACAGAAGGTTGTTTTTTTGTGTCACGCCAGTGTGTTTTAAGAAAACGCTATCGGCTTCGTGCTCACAATGTCCTCACAAAATTCCCATATTAACCCTTTTATTATGATGTGCACCAGAATTTATTGTGTTTTTGCAAGAACCATGCCTTTAACACATTTTCTTGGAAATCCGATAATAAGTTATGCAATATCTTTCCAATAGACAAACTGACTTTAAAAATGGACACAGATTCTCTTGCTACTGAAAAACTCAATTTGTGCTGATTTGATTGGACCATAATAAGAATAAAAGCTAAATGACATAAAAAAAATATGTAAGGAACCAATAATCAGATGCACAATTTTAGGGCCCCTAAAATTACATGTGAAATGTCAATGAACAGTCGTTTTCCTTTAGGAAAAGTTGCCAGACTATTCTATTACCATACAAATGGACTGTATTTATATAGTGCTTTTCCAGTCTGCTTGACCACTCAAAGAGCATTATATTTTAAGTCAGCATTCAGCCATTCACACAAACATTTATTCAGTGATGATAGAGGCTGCCATGCAAGGTTCCACATGCTCATCAGGAGCAGTAACCATTCACACCATCATTCACACACCAGTGGAACAGCCATTGGGAGCAACTTGGGGTTCAGTATCTAGGTCGGGGACATCTTGACATCTGGATCGCAGTGGCAAGGGATCGAACCACTGACCTTCGGATAAGTGATCAACCGCTCTACCAACTGAGCCACCGGCGCCCCAAAGACAAGCACATATAAGGCATATAGATATAAATATTTAAATCGAAACCTGATTTATTTGTACGTATAGCCCGAAATGACATGTTTGTCCCTGAAGCAAAACAGGATTACCCCACACACACACACACACACACACACACACACACACACACACACACACACACACACACACACACACACACACACACACACACACACACACGCAAACTCTCTCACACTCACACACACACATACACGCACACACACAGGCACACTCACACACACACACCCACACACGCACACACACACACACACACAGACTGACCAGCTCTTGGACCCAAGCATTGTATCCTGGTGGGCTGATGGCCATCTCAATGACAGTGGTGGAGATGAGCACAATGAGACACAGAGGGGAGACGTACTTCCACAAGTAAAAATAGATTTTATATGGTCTGAAACCCAGCATATCCTCCAGATCCTGCATGAACCTGATGGAGAAAGAACAGCAAAAGTTACAGCAATGACTTTCCTTCCATAATGTTGCCAATAGTCGTACCTTTTTGTGCCATATATCCAAGCGACAGACAGATTTTCCAGGATGACAACCACAGTGAGAGGCAGTCCGGCAGAGTAGTCGTCAAACATGGTGACAAAGTAATTCCCTGAGCGTTGAACGAATAAAAGACCAAAGAGGAAGGCCACAATGCAGCAACACACTGAAATTTACCCAGATATGAAAAAGAGTTTACAAATGAGGAATAAAATACTTTCATTGACAGTGTCTGAGTTTTTCTACATATGCATTCATATGAAACCTTATGTTGCTCATTCCCTGAAGAACATGTTCAAGGGCCTTAACTATTAATAGCTTCTAGGGGACTGAATCAGTGGGGAGTGAGTGAGGTGAAGTTTACCCGTGAAGAGCTCCTTTTGGACCTTGTAGGTGTCAAGGACGGGTGTGGTGATGCCTGTCATGGTGCCGATCATGCTGCCCAGTCCAAGGTTGATCAGCATGAAGAAGAACATGACCGACCAGAATGGAGATCCGGGGAAATGGGTCATGGCCTCTGTGAAGGCGATGAACGCCAAGCCTGTGCCCTGGACAGCCTGCACAGATGTGTTCAGAGCAGAGAAATCTGATAAGAGACGGAACCTGCTATGGAAATGGCTTCAACAGGACTGGCCCAAAGATTCACCTTGTTGAGCTCATCCTCCAGGACACAAGGCTCCAGACCTAAATGGGCAAAGTTGTCCTCTTTCACTGTTTTGATGAGCCCGTACATCTCAGCGTAGTCTGATGTGGTGAGATGAGAGAAGTTTACATGTGGGGGGATGAGGTCGTGACTTAAGATGTTGGAGTTGAGGTGTGCCAAGATCTTCTCTGCATTTCTTTAAAGAGAAGAACAGACTCATGATCCATATTTGTGAAAAATACTGTCTGCAAAAAATGTAACACATGGTAAACAAATAGTGAGAACATTCTCTCTATTTACAGGTTAGGCTGTTCTATATGACTGTGTAGATTCTTATCCACCCGGGTCATGGTAATCCATGTGAGTTGAATCCAAAGCAACTGGACTTCTGTTTTAGCTTGAAGAAGTTTCTCATCTCACGTATGTACGTATGGATTATGTGTACATAATGAGAGCATATCTATACTACACTGTCGGCTTAAATTAAAGTATCACAAGGACAACATATAACATTCACATGTTTTACATAATATTTCTATTACACTATCAAATTTCTATACACATTAAGATCAGTTTAATTGTAATTCACAGCTGAGGAGGCAGCTTCAGCAGGGCCTCTTTGATTAATATTAGTTCAAAGAATATAAAGAGAGATTATACATATTTAAATATATTTTAAGGCGGTGTGATGTTTTGACTTGTAACTATTCTATTGTAACACTAAAAGCATAAAAATGTTATAAATGCTTCTGAAAATCAATATGAGTTGCGTAACGTTGTCATGTAGGTATATTAGTATGAGTAAAGCATTGACGTTGATAAAAACGATGTCTTAAAGGTTTATTATAATATCTATCAATGAGAGTTGGAGAAGGTCATGTGAACATCCATATTTGTGTTTGTCTCTTTATTTGACTTTCCACAAGATGTATGTGTGGGCCGGATTCCTAATTTATTTCTATCTTTAACATTGCATTACATTACATACAATGCAGCATTTTTTTCTTTATTTTTTATATTTTTTCATATCAGGAAAAAGAATAATAGTGGGTTAATCAAAATAACCTCGACAATCCATGATGTGCAAATGGTTCTAAATCTAGCAGATTAAAATATCCCTACAAACCCTGCCCCTTTGATTCCTATGATGTCCCTTGAGGTTGGAGCTGGGGTCTCAGTTTTATGAGTTCCATTGATGTTTGGATGTTGTTTGGACTAAGTGGGCTGAACAGAGAGGCTGAAGTGGAAGGCACAGGAGATCACCGGCTACAGAGTACCTGAGAAATACTCAGAGAGTTCTCTTTCTAGTTACAGGATTTGGTGTAATATAGCCTTGAAACTATTTTGTGACTATTTGTTTTTATTAGTTTCAGTGTGTTGACACAGGTATGTACCTTCACAGCTCTTTCTAGTTGGATGATGTGGCGAGCAAAAACAACATGTGTACTGTATATCTTAGCTAATTTTCACTGGAAAGAATGAGACGTTGGTATTTGGTACTGAAATATCCTTGCTGTGGCACGAATAAAGGATTATCTCATCTTAACTAACCTTTTGACTATAACTGGTATTCTATTTTTGCTTTAAGAATTTATATTACACATATAACATAATTGCTCACGGATTACCAATTTTGTAGAGACTAACTTACTCTCTGACACACTTTTCGTTCATGAGGTTGGCCTTGAAGCCCAGCACAGCGAAGACCACCAGTGTGGCCAGAATGGAAGTGAGGAAGTTGATGAAAGAGACAAGTACAGCGTCAAAGTGACAGTTGTTGTCGATCTTATTATAACTGGAGAAGGCTATAACTCCTCCAAAGCCCAGACCCAGCGCAAAGAACACCTGGGTCGCTGCTTCCCTCCACACCTGGGGCTCCAGCATCTTCTCCAACTGTGACAGACAGAGTGAGTCAGTGTGTGACATCATTACTGAGAACTTTTTCAACATATTAGAAATACAAGGACAAGTCAAATACGAGTCTCACCTTGGGAGTGAACATGTGAGCGATACCATCCACTGACCCCTTCAGCATCAAACCCCTGACCAGGAAGCAGAACAGAACCACATAGGGGAAAAGAGAGCTGAAGTACATCACCTGTGGAAACAGAAATCAGACAACACATATTCAAGAAACAGAAGCAAGTTGTCTCCCGCACACTCTCCTCTCATCAAGTCCATCCATCTGCTCCTGACGTCTCCTACCTTCCCAGAGGAAGCAATTCCTTTGATGACGGCGAGGCAGACGATGATCCAGGCCAAAAGTAGAGACAGAGTCATTTTGACGTTGAGGCCGCCACTTTCTGCGATGGTGCTGGTGGTGTTGAGAGACTGACGGTACCAGAAGTAGGTTGTAGCTGAGCTCTTTTCACACTCGGGCTCTACAACTGTGTATGTTGAAGACAGATGAAGATTTAGTGTTGTAATTATTTGTCATGGAAAAATTTGAGGGCTGAAACGATTTCATTATCATCATTCAATATCAGGTCCAATTTGTTTTCTCTTTTCTGTGTATTTAAAACCGTGTTGTGCTTTTCTCGTGTTAAGACCTTCTTTGCCTTAAAATTGCCACCTGGGGACAACTATGTTTCTTGAATCTGTAATATTCTGAAATAATTATTTTTTAAACAATAATTTTACTTTGGAAAGTTCTGGGTCAGTATGTATTTGCTTCATTGTTTTATTAAAATCTAATGAGGATAATTTATTAACAGTGTTATTATTTTCTTTGATTGTTGTCCATCCATCAATCAATTTCCTCTGCTTATTCAGGGTCGGGTTGCAGTGGCAGCCAGCTAATAAGGGGTTTCCAGACATCTTTTTCCCCAGGAAGACTCTCCAGCTCATCCTAGGGTATCCCGAAGAGTTCTAGGCAAGATGAGATATAAACCCTACAGCGAGTTCTGGGTCTTTTATCATACACTAGAAAAGACCATCAAACTAATTATTGTCCCTCTGAAGATAACACTTTGAATTGAAAAACATCTAAATGAAAGGAGTTGAAAACCTATGCATCAGCATTTTTAATTTTATTTAAAATATTGTGCAGTGAAACTCATATTACTTTGTCCTACGTCAGTGTTTCTCAAACTATGGCGCGTACCACTGATAGTACGTGTACCGCTGACAGTACGCGTACTATCAGTGGTACGCGCGTCCATCTAGTGGTATGCAGAGGAATCTCTGAAATTGCCTACTTTTACTAAATAAAATAAGATTAATTTAAAAACTATGATGAATGAAATGAATATTTTGTAAGCATGAGATAAATTAAATGAGCTTTAAAATAAGTTCAACATCATCAACCGGCAGCAAATGGCGAAAAATCGTAAGGAGATATGATTCAGGTTACATCAGATGTGAAATGTGCATTTACAGGGACTCACAGTTGTTATTGTTAATGTTCTCAACTGCTCTGTGTGCGTACTGTATGTGTGAGGGGCTGCCCATTGCATTATAATCATGTGAAAGACTTTAGGTACCAGTTCTAGTGCTACTCATTTGTACAGTGTGGTTTTGGCTGACTAGTCAACAATAAATACAATTCTGATTGGGAATAAATGTTCTTCCTGTTTGAACTCCGTTTAGCTGAATAGGGTTACCTACTTCTACTAATGTATTTTTACATGGGTGAACACGCTGTGTAAAGAGCTTGAGTACCACTGCCCTACATTATTTAAACTGGTATTGTGGTAAATAAAGTAGCCTATGCCGACTATGCCTTATACATGTCATGTTCTTATACGGCACTGAGTCACTCTTGAGGTTTAATCTTAGAACCAACCCCGATTTGCAAGTCTTGGTGGAGAAACATGGAGAAATACAATAAAGAATCATAATGATTGATCAGGGTTAAAATCCCAATTCTGAGCAAGTTTGCATCTCCCTGATGTAAGGAAAACATAAACAAGGTAATTTATGTGATAAGTATGCTGAGGTGGAAACTTAAATTGACTTTACCAGAGATTGTTCTTCTTTACAGTGTACACACTACATTCTCTGGTTACCTTGAGGAAATGACGGATTGCGTGTGCGGCTGTATATTAAGTCAGCAAATAATATCTCAGGAGCGGTGTTGATTTATAAATGCAGGTGGACAAACATAGGGACATAAAATCGTATGGATGCAGGAAAAGCTTCTTCTGATTGTATGATGATGTAAATCTGAGGAATTCAAGAAAGTCCTGACTAATTTATGTCATTGTTAATGACTATTGTATTCCATCATGAGGTCGTATGAGAAGAACATGTGCAGGCCTTCTGTGGAAACAGTGAAATATTTTATTCTCTGCTGCTGTCCTTCAGCGTCCTTCAGTCTAAATGCCTGCTCCCTGTCTGCCAGCAGCCTTAGTAATGCTGAGTCACATACCAGCTGAGTGTTTGTTGGCTGCTGAGGGTTTTTTTTATTATTGAATATTATTATTATCTTTATTGTCTCCGATCACAATCCAGAGGGTTTTAGTCTGGGTTACATCCGTGAAGTTTTGGTCTTGTTGTTGTAGCAGGTGTGTCCACACAGGCTGAGGCTGTAGAGCCTCATGCTGGTCAAATGTAATTAAATCTTTTAGCATGGTGGGCAACTGAGGAATTACTGCTGGAGACATATACTTACCAATCCAATGATTGAATGTAATAAGGGCATTTGGATAATGTTCCAAGCATAACATAATCCTTCAAATGATGCACTCTTGATATAAGATGAAAGCTATCATCCGCTGGGATTTTATTGGATTCAACAGGTTGATTTAAAACAAAAAAATGTGTACTCGTTATTACTCAATTTTAAATTTTCACCTCAATTTCATAAGGAGCCAAAAAACTTCTTTTTGGACTTTAATTATTAAATTACCTGCTTGCACTTTATAATGCACATTGGACACATTTCCATATGCTTATATATGTCAGTTTGCACTTATATTGTAATAGTATGATAATATTAGTCTTATATTCTTATATTATTATAATTCATTATCCCCTTCCGAATTGTTATACATATATTGTTTTATATATTGTTTTTCTTATTTATTATTCATACTCTCTCTTCCACTCAACAGTTTTTTAAGGAGAATCTGTAGCAAACTCTTTTCTCCACTGGGGATAAATGAAGTGTTTCTGATTCTGATTCTTATAAAGTTACTGTAAATGTCCTTGTCACTCACTGGCAAGAGTCCCATTCATTCTGAATGGACATTCGCTCCACGGAAGAGGATACTGGAAGGACTGGAAGAAATAGAAGATGCTCCATCCGATGATCACGTTATAGTAGAGACCAACAAAACCGCACACCTACGTAAACACACAGATGGACAGACCGAAATATAGACTTTTGCAATTTGTTCAGTATGGCCATGGCTATAGGCACAGATTGAAAGCATATAGTACTGCATCAGAAAATACCAATTGCAAGAGTCACATTTTATGTCTCCACTGAGATTATAATAACGTCTGCACTGTGTGTCAGAAATGAGCAAAGGAGGGAGCGGGCTGCGTTCATGTCCCAGGTTGCTGTAGGTGTCCTGAGCACTCTCGCTACCCTTCAGCAGCTAAGTACGGTTGAGAAAAGCACAAATCACGAATGCGTTCTCTTTCAACAGCAATCTGCCTCTGAATATTTATGGCTACTTCTGCACAAGTCAGTACACTAAATAAAGGATACCTTTTACTCTCGAACACGTCAATACGTCCCATGAATCCAAGAGAGAGAGAGGCAGTGCAGTGATATGACCAAAAAACATACTAAATATATATGAGGGATTTAAACACATGGTTTGAATTGACAGGGAAAATTATTACCTCATAAATCAAATAAAAAGTAATGTTTTCTTTTATCCTTTAACTGGTGCAAATTCCCAAAAGATGTGTTTCTGTTTGACAGCTCTTCTCCCATCACCATCTTGCTGATTATTATCGGAACATTCACCCATTTTCTCTCCCGCGTGCTGCCATCAAACTGCCCTTCAGATGCACCCTAAAAGCCTTTTAGCAGTATTTCTAGGATATAAAGATGATAGATAATTCTGATTGACCCGTTGAAAGAGAAATTCAAATAAAAATCAATGTATTCTTCATCACCATCAAACTGGACATTCCAATCCCTCCCAGACTGGGACAGACATAGTTCCAGACCCCGATGCTCCCACGTCGGATCTTCTGTCCCACAGCCAGCTCCAAGAAGAAGAGAGGGATGCCAATGATGAGGAGCAGGATGGAATAGGGAACCAAATAGGCACCTGGAAAACAATCGGCTTATTTAACTTGAACAAAAACAGTGACACAAACACTGAAGAAAAATTGTACAACTAGATCTAAGTGTCTCAGGAGAGCAAATACCTCTACCAAGGCCCACAGCCGCCTTTAATTCATTCTGGCGTGATTTTAAATCAAACTCACAGTCCTGCTACCATAATTTAAGGTTACTTAATTTGTAACATCCAGCTAATGAAACGGGAAGGAGCTAAAAAAGTTTCTGCATCAAATTGAAAACACACACTTAGATACCAACACTGTAAATATTCCCCTGTTCTTTCATCAAGAACCATACATAAATACATGATACCTATGTCGCAATCTTAAAGAGATTAAAACAAACAAAGATCAACATTAACTTTAATCTACCCCTTTTTCCAGATCCGCACCAAAATTCAAGGAGACTATTCTGGGTTTAGACCTATCCTTTTGTGGAGGTAACAGATTCATCATTCATTCAGAAAACAGGGGATGTTCTTTCCACTCTGCCTTTTTATTGTTGCACCTTTTCCAGTGCATGACAGGTCATCGTTAGCAAATGGTTCAACCCCGAACCAGTACATCTGTGCATCTCAATATGGGGTACAACAGTGACCAGCTGGGGACGTGTCCCTGCCACCCTCTACTGCTGCTCATATTGGGGTGGTGAGGTTCAAAAACTGTCCCTCCTTACAGCCATAACCAGTTTGTTCCCTTCTCAGCCTCCAATGCTGCTCGTTGGTGATCTTTTCTTATATCCTCCATTCCTGTGACGAACCTTGATTAGCGTATATTGTTTTGGATAGAATAGTTTAACAGATATGCTCCAAACTGACTGGAATGACATATAGATGGGCACACAGACGAAAGAATGAACAGAAAGATGGAACTATGGACATAGAAAATACTCCTTAAAATGGAACACATGTTTGGTAGCATCAGAAATAATGAGGCAGAGAAAAAATAGGAACCCTTAGATTAAATCAAAGAGGGGGGTTAGAGATGAAATAGTTGTTTAGTGCAGGGAGGACAATTAGGTCTTTACTAGGATCCGCAAATGAACCCCCCCCTTAGGGTGATTCATACTGGAGCCTAATAGTAGATATGATATCTCACCGAATCCCATGAATACATAAGTAATTATGGAGGAAGAAATTATGGAATATTTGGGTAGATATTACGGGAATGATAGAGAATTCCAAACAGTGATAATTTCCAAACAGCACCAGCCCTTTAAAATGTCTGAAATTTGCTGGCTGACTAGGCTGTAAATTCTCCCTATGTGCAGTAAATCAGATATGGATCATCAAGCAGCGGACACAGAAAGATAAGCATGTCTAGAAATACATTGTGAGTGCTTCTCACCGTTGGTTAAGACAGGTTTTCACTTGGTGCACCTCTGATTAAATACGCCCCAGATCAAAATTAACCCTGTCACCGTACAGTTGAGTTAATCAAGAGCTATTCTGTTGATCAGAGTATCAGTTGAGGCCAACCTGCCTTTCCAGGACCTGTAATCAATAGTGCATTATATTTAGACTTGGCTGTTCTCTGCACATTAAAGCTGCTCTGTTTCCACTTCAGCACTGAACAGAAGTGACATGTAGTCGGTGGTTGTCCTCTGCTCTAAGCCACTCAAACTGAACAACTTGAAGAAGAAGTTAAGCAGAATTTTGCCTCATACTATATGTGCATTAGTTTCTGAAACATTTCAGTCATTTGTGTAAAAACGTGGTGAGAAACATTCCTGAAATGAATATCTTGTTGATTTGATGTGTTAATATGAACATTTTCCCCACATCTGGAAGGATATAGAAAATTATGGAAACCTTGTTGAATGAAACTCATCCAAAAAAATTAAAAAGAGAAAACAGATGTGCTGCATGAAGAAAATAGTTTTGAATGGGGGTTAGAGTAATTGGTCCCCAAACCTTTTGTAGTCGGACCCATAAACTGACACAAATTAGACCACGGAGTAAGATTTTGTAGCTGTGTTCCCAAAAATTATGCTTCAGAGGTTTCATTAGACAGGGTTTATGAAGCTTGTGGCCATAATGTATATTTTTCTCTTCATTTTTTCATCATGTTCCTCATAGAGGGAATTATAAAGAAAATAATATTATAAACAAATTATTCCATGTTTTTTGGAGACCCCCTGGAACTCCTAGGAAACCTTTGGGGGCCCAAACTCGACAATAAAAACCATTGGCCTATAATATATGACTTTATTACGTTAAAACTAAGTTTTAAGTTTACTGAGTTTGTATGAGGAACTGAGCCAAATACAAAGCACATGTGATGGGCTCATGGGAATGATAGGGGTTTGTAAATCCCTCATGACCGATTTAACCTAAATACACGTGAAAAAACGATCACTTGTAGCATCCGTCGGTGAATATCCCCTTGACAGACCAAACAAGACGACAAACATCAAATATTAAAGACGAAACCAGCAAGAAACAAAGCTGTGTTGAAAAGATGTGATGTCAGCTATAACTTTTTATCTCCATTCATGCTCTCCATAAATGGAGACTGTTCAACTCCATCATACTGAAAATACTCTCTGCTTGTATATGTAAATAATTGTAGATAATAGAGGGTAATAACAGCAATAGGAGTACAAATAAAGCTTCTAATAACTAAAACTTATCTAAATGAGTATGACAAGGAGGATCAGTTTTCAGAAAACAGCCAGAAATGTCCTTCAAATAACTGATTTTTATATTTACACTTTAGAGCTTTCCTGTTTAAAAGGCAAGGTAGTAGGTAGAGCAGGAAAAAGTGAAATAAGTTCTTAACAATCATAGAGAGGGAAAAAATCAGCACCATGTCCCATTCAGTCCATTCAACATCTGTGGACTTATTTCAGTAAAGGGAAATGGCAAAATCCACAGAAAATTATATTTCTTTCTTGCTGAATAATTCACTGACTTTAAATACCAATTGATTATAATGTTCAGCTATGTCACACTGTTCATGTCCATGAGTGTTCCTAAGGAGAAAACTAAAGTGAAATTTAAAAATACTATTCTCAGTGCCCCTGGGCTGGAGAAATTATTATTTTATTATTGTCTTTTTGTTTGACTCACAAATGACCATGGTAATATCCAATTTTAAATGAGGCTGAAGGAATCTGCTTATGCACAGGAACAGAGAAACATGGATAAATGCCATATACTCACCTCCTCCGTTCTTCTGACACAGGTAAGGGAAACGCCACACATTCCCCAGGCCCACAGAGAAGCCCACCTGGGCCAAGATGTACTGCAGTTTGCTGTTCCAAGCAGGGCGTCCATCATTTTCAGGCACCTCTATCTGTGGGATTTTCTTCCCGGGGGCCCCTCCGACATTCAGGGAGCTATTCTTATAGTCAAGTGACTCCTCGTGTGCCAGCAGGTCAGCCACCGACTCTGTGACATGCTCATGGCTCTGCTCACGTTGTGTAACTTTGCTGTTCTTAGGCATCAGGGTGAGGAAGGGGGTGGGTGTGGAGATAGAAAGAGATAACGAGAAAAAGACTAGAAGGAATAGGATTAAGTGATACAGGCAGTGAGTAGAGCAGTGGTGGATGGATTTAGCTGTAAGGGAGGTTCTGTAGAATGGTTCTGGTCTGGGCCCCAGTCCTGATTCGGAAAAACAGAAAAGTCAAATAAAGAATATGTCTTTCTTGGATTTTCATTAAAATTAACATTTAAATCACACAGCCATATAACCAATTATCCCTCTATTTCTTGCTTAGTTAAGCTTGCAATAAGATAGTGGATTGTGAGGGATGGTTAGGTCCACCCTCATCCATGAAGGCAGTCAACAAAAGACAGGAGACTATTTTTCACACCTGTATGTTGACTCAACCTGAAGCCTCTCAACCAATACATAGCGATAACTTAAACTTGTGCTTTAACATTGAAACCCCCACCAAGATTTCATCCAACTGCAGCTGTTTGTATCTCATGCGATGTTTAGAAAAAAATTCCAATCGTACAAATTGTTATATTTAATTTCCCTGCATGCAAAGCTTAACATTTATGGAGTTATTTTCCTCCTGTAAATCCCCATAATCCTCGGAAGCCTCGCAGCAACATCCATCCTCACCCCTATTTCAGGTAGTGGTTGGTTCTTCCCAAACATAATGGAGGAAGTGAAAATGATGCCTTGGATAAAGTAACGTCATACATTCTCCTGATCCACATCACATGCCCCTCTGTAGGGGCATTAATTGAGGGCATCCTTCCTCTATTATAAAAACTGACAAGCATTGAAATGCAAAACTGCAATGCCTGCCGCATATTTGAACAGTTTTTCATATGCAGGAGGCAACAATACTGAGGGGGAAGCCACCCCCTCCTTGCATAAAGATTCAGTTTTCCCTGCGTATGAGTGAATTGACCTAGGTGCTAATAATGAAGAGAAATGAAAACAGTATGGTGCATGATGCTGCACTTCCTGTGTGACGCAACAGCCACCTTTACCGTCACAACACTCAAACTTACATTAGTCTGAAACAAACTCTGTCACAGCGATCAAAGTGCATAAACTCCAAACACTCTCAGAGCCCAAAAAGACACAAAAAGGCTAAAAATACCCCGTCATTCCTTGATTCTGCTCAGAATGTGCATTTGATCTTCTTGCTTATGCATTTTTAATCATAATAGATTTATTCCTCTGTGCATGTCAAGATGATCCTATGATGTAATAATCTAGCCATTCACTAGTCTTCATAATCTGGCATGCATGAACTGTAAAGCCCCCAGTGCTGCTTTTCGGACTCGTCATCCAATCCCATCTCACAATATACAAGTGATATCAATTACAGGCTGCAACATCCAGCCAACATGGAGAAATGAAAAAACAACAATTCAACCACCCAATAATCCAAACACACACAGTTCAGATGACCCCAGCCCCTGCTATGAGCCTGACTGTATGAAGCAGTTTGTATCACAATAAATGCAAATGCCGTTACGTTCGTGACATGAATAAGCTTTTGTTTGGGCGTGAAACCTTTTTCAAGTGTTGACGCTGGCTATTTTTGTGGAAATCGATTCCCATTTTCAGAAGTGAGTTGAAAAATTAACAATTACGATATTCATTAATACACGGCCTATGCTAATATCAGTTTGGTCTTTCTCTATTTACTTCTTGTCGATGAACCACGTATGCAGAGCATTTATGCACTAAAACTAGTCAAATGAATACACATAAACAAATGAATGATTCTGACCAAAGGTCACATTGGCAGCAGAAGATGCAGTACAGTCGTTTTCTGTACAAAGAACAACCATGATGTTGTAGTAGCAGTTTGTTATGTTATGGCTTGTGTAGCCTGTTGTACCAAAATGGACATTATTAGACAGTCATAAATATCCTATCACACATAACTGATCGAATCATTTCGGAAAAATTGATTTATGTAATGATCAGTCTTGGTTTACATAGTTGCCTGAATTAACTTGTCATTATTGGACTGTCTTTCTTTAGCTTAGGGGGCAAAAGCTCTGTTATCTAACACCCGTTGGTGAGCACTACATATCACACAATGACAACATTCAAATAAAAGTTGTGGTGGAATACACAGCAGGGAGGTTTGCAGGATGACTAATCGCACTCTGCAGGTATCAGCTTCCCTAATCAATCCTGTTTAGAAATTCCGGCTAATTAATTAATCGATTACTGACTCTGTGATGAGCAGCTAGACTTACAAGACTGATCACACCCCATCTATTGGGTTATCAGCGGTTTCCCTCGAGAAATAACAAACAATTCCAAACATTTGTTAAACCCACAGTATCGTCGATGGACTTTAATAACTCTAAAGCATCCTTAGATGCAAATGAGTAGATACAAACAGTTGCAGGTGTTGGCAGGTGAATCCTCCACCAGGTGAAACTTGCCCCTGCTCACCATCAGTCATACAACCCGACCAAGGTCAATCAGCCTTCTTTCATGACCTCTGATCTTAAGTACAGCCCATTTAGTTCATCTTGCATATTTTAAACAACATCCTCACACAACACAAAGCAAGCTTTGATCTGACTGAGCAGCAATACAAACTTTTTTTTTTTAGCAGCTTTTGTATGTCCTCATTCTCAGGGATGAGGACATACATCCTCATCATCTGAGAGAGGATGAGGACCGGAGGGATGTTCCAACAAAAATATTACTCACCGTTCAGTCTTCAGCAGCGAGTACAAATATGCAGGGTTGTTACGATGAGCATCAGAATGATGCGGGAGAGGCGCAGGAACAGCGTCCGCTCTGCTCGGAGGACGGGCGGTCACATGCTGCTCTCCCGCGGCTGCGGGGAAAGGGCGCCCCGTGACGCACTCAGGGCTGAATCCAAACAAAATGATGGATCTGTCCGGCTCTCAGAGCTCCTGCGCACGTTAATATGAGGTTGCTGCGTGGGAAAATAAGGGGAGAACTGTGGGTGCATTTATCAAGGTTATCCACTCTTACCTGAGGACGTGATTGTGTGACGCAGCTTTCGTCATCCTCACTCTCAATTGAGAAAGAAAATGAGGAATGGTGCTCTCATGTGCGCAGGATAAACCATGTATATTCTAAAGGTCAGAACTCTCTTAAGGGATCCGAAATGCACCGACGGTTTTTATGCAATACTTTAAACCTAGATGATTGAATTCAGTTAACTGGATCAAGTATTGGAAACTTAAAATGTGCTGAGAATTATTGGTTACTTAGTATTTGCTTTCTTTTTAACGTGTCAAACTCTTTATTTTAAATAAATTTAAACTTGATTTGCAAATGATGTCACTGGTACCTGAAATGATATAGTCACCAATCAACCAGTAAAAGATTTTGATTTATGTTAAGTAAAGATAAGAGATACAATAGCAATTAAAAAAAAGGCAGAAACAATAGTGTGAAAAAATATCAACGTATCATGCAAATTAAGCAGGGAGATATAAATACAACTCACTACACTATAGACTTATCCCCTCTAGATACGTCTTATCTAGTGGTGGATAAAGTATTCAAATCCTTTACTGGAGTACAAGTACTTTCACCACACAAATACTTCACTATTTGTAAAAAACTTCATAACCATTCATTCAAAACCTTACTTATGTCAAAGTTTTTAAGTGCTACCTGCAAAATGCACTTAAGGTACGAAAGGTAAAGCTGCTTATTTTGCAGTGAAATGTTCCCTGACTGGAAATTTTCTCAAATAATAAGGAAACGCGTTTTCCTTCATTTTTGAGAGACATGAAGTGTATGAAAATTTTTTATCTGAAAAGTAACAGTTACTACTGCTGTCAGACAAATGTAGTGGCGTAGAAAGCGCAACATTTCCTTATGAGATTGGGTGGACTAGAAGTATAAAAATCCCTGCTATAATATTAGTAACTCAAATGTGTGCTTAAGAAAATATACTTTGTAACTATCTGATCAGATGGAAACAAACTTTATCTTGGTCCTTTATTAACATACAATGGTTATCTTAATGTATTCAGGAATAAAAACTATGAGACAGAGCACAAACAGCACTAATATGGGAGCCCTACAGGTTTCCCAAGTGACACAACATTTTACACAATAAGTTTACATTGACACCTCCATAAACATTGATTATAGCAGCTTCTTTGAACATCCACCCGATGATCTTGAAACAGACATGCCAAAGTTTGGCGATTTTGAGGAGGACGTTAATGCTGTTGCCGTTGATAATTAAACCAATTTTAGGTCGCTGCTTAATCCTGACCTGACCAGAGTTGTATTACAATTTCCCTCCAAACACTGCGGTCACACATAAACATGCAAAGTGCCACAGATCTTTTTTTAATTTCATTATTTTGTCATATATGGACCTATCATGAGTCTCAGTGGTCTCAAAAGCTGTAGCAGTGGTTCATTGGAACCTGTTTCTGCATTACACTTATTAAAAAACCTGGCATGCCTCAAACAACCAAGGTGTTCGCCTCAGATGACCAGGGACCAGGGCGTTTGAAGCACTGTGAGTACATTGGTTTATGCATGTCCAGTGGCTGCAAATGGAACTCCCAGCAGGGTTTGGACTCCCATTGCTCCAACGCCTGAGCTATGAAGCCTCCATTAAAGCACCAAACAGCCTATGCTCATTATTTTCACAAAACCGGCAGAACATTTAGATGTATAACCTATATTTATCTTAAATAAAACAAATAAGTAAATTTGAGATGTGATTCCCTTTCGTTATTTTTAGATTATGCTCAGAGGTTTTTGGTTTAGCAATCCACTCAGGATCACTTTCCAGTCCAGCCTGAACAAAACCTGAACATTACAGAAGAGAAAAACAGCACTGTTTTAGAAACATCCTCTTTAGGTGTAGCAATGTAGAGCATACAAATGTAATTCTAATCAAAGACTCTAACTTCTATTTACCCAGGAAAAAGTAATTGCGATTACATTATATTGCACAAGAACATCCTGCCTTTCATACAAACATGGCAATAACAATCCGCATTTTAATAAACCATCAATATTTTCAGAGGTCAGCAATAACAAGGATCGAGTGGTTCCTTCCTGTGGGTGAGTGTAGCTCAGGTGGTCAAGTGGTCATCTACTTATAGGAAGAATGGCGGTTCGATCCCACGCCCATGCTGTCTTCATGTCACAGTGTCCTCGATTAAGATAAGATTTTCGCGTACAGGGCTACCTTCCGTTCCCCAGGGATATGTCAAATGCAGAAAATAAATTGCACTACTTGTTACAATCTCATAATTGTGAGAAATAATTAAAGCCACGATCCTGTCAAAACCTCTGCCAGATGTGCCTTTACCCATCTCCTTGAGATGGCTTCACATGCAGAGACCAGCTCAATGAAATAATTCTGCATTTGTACATTAGGGACAAAATAACTCTAATAACCTATAATCAGTATCTGCTTTATCTCCCTGATCAAACTTTAAGTCTTTAGACCTAAGTTGGGTGGTATTTTCTCAGTGAGATGTTGGACATGAATGTAAAACAGGGAAACCCAACCCATTCTACCCATAATTCATATCCGACACCATCTATTAGGGATTCTTTTCAGGATGTTCTTGAGATTGTTCTCAATTGAAATATAACCCCACACCATAGTGTAGAATCCATGATGAGTTCAGGGTGTGATATTTCATTCCTACTTTCAGTCCTCAATCTGTGATGTTTTTGAAGCACCTTCTTCCAGCTGAAGACTGGATGTAGTTGCTGCGGCAACTTCAGGATCATATGACAACTCATTTAATCTCGGGATTCTGCTCTCTGCAATACATCCTTTGTCAATTACTTTTTGTCGAAGAATAACAAAATGCATTTCAAACATCCACACACTTGGAGCCTACTGGATTTTCTCTTCTGCTAGTTGGGTTGATGGTCTCTGAGGTTCTTTGGTATTATACAGCGGACATATGGAAATTATAGGTAGGTAACTACTCCTTCCACACTATTTCATTTGCACTTTTAGCCAAACCCTCTTGTTTTGGTGACGAAATTTTGATTAATATATAACCAACAAAGTCACCATGTCCGGTGAGCAGAGGTGGCAAAACACACCCATAATTTACTCCAGTAGAATCGCAGCTACTTGAAAAAAAAAGATTGTTAGAAATATACTTATGAAAAAGCAAACCCTTTGAATGAATTTAAAAAAAGGTTTTAAAAAATAATTTCACATGTCTAAATTAGTTTGTGTCGGTAACTGCCAGCAAATTTCCTTTGATTGCAGATATATTGACTCAGCTTCATTACTAAAGTAAAAGTGGAAAGTACAGAGTCAATGTTCTCTAAGAACAAAAGTAAGTCGGAGAATTTAAAGTGGATGGAAATACACTGATGTCATACCTTTCTTCATAGTTGATTTTTTTTCCTTTTGTTTCTTGTCTATTTCATTTTCTGAAGCGCTTTAAATCTGTGTGGCGCACAATATGCAGCGATGGATACACCAGGGGAAAATGTTTTCTTTGTCTTATCATCCCTTCCATTTAGGCGGTCTGGGGATCCGACTGATGTCAGATTATATTCTAATATAATATAACATAATATGATATAATATAATTTAATTTAATATAATATAATATAATATAATATAATATAATATAATATAATGTAATATAATATAATATAATATAATATAATATAATATAATATAATATAATATAATATAATATAATATAATATAATAATAATATAATTTATATCATATCATATAATATAATATAATGTAGTATAATATAATATGATGTTATATTTTAAGACATTATATAATATTATATAATATCATATAATATACAAAACGATAAAATAATTAAAATGTAAAATAAAAGTCCGATTTAAAAGTTCATTTTTTTTAAATTAAACCCTTTCTTTCCTCAGTACATTACTGCCTGTCTTACTCTCATAGAGCACAGGTTGAGAGGATTGTGTTACAGATGTGAAATAATCAGTAATATTATCAGCACTGGCCATGATAAACAAAAAACCCCATCTGTATTTTGAATATCTACTAATTTGCACTTCACATTAAGTGCAGTACTAAGCATTAATGTTGTTTTTGCTGCAGATTTGACCAGTTGACAGTGATGAAAAACCAGAGTACTAATAAACCATGCTCAAATCGCAACAAACTACCCACAATTCATTAATGACCGTATTTCCCATCAGGGTAGAATAGTCTCTTCATATCTCTCATTTGAATCTCATATTTCTAATCTTTTCTATGAGTTCGGTTATGTCTTGTGTTGTGGAAGATTTAGTAGTGAAGCACTCAGATCATACTTGAAGACACCAAACACTGATAGGGTTAAGAGAAAATATATATTGCAATTACAGTATAGGAGAAACACAGACACACCTGCTTACAGGAACAGGAGAAGTAGCTGTCTCTCTCAAAGTAAGTAGTAAAAGAGAGTAGATATATACCAGTGTGCTGAAAAAGAAATGACGGCTTTGGTTGATTAATCTTTTTTAAGGTATACATCGGTTACCATATTAGGAAATAGCAGAGTCCATCCATTTGTTTACCCTAGGTCACCTTCCATGGGGCCTTCGATGCTATTTTAAAAGAACATAAGTCCTTATGTTCTTTCCTATAAGAAGAATTGTATTCTTGACTAAACACTTGTTCTTTCAACAGCTCTGAGTTACATAAAACCACATGTTCGGCCTGTAAACAGAACATTTCAATGTGATAAATGATCAAGGCTTGCAGTTTCTTTCACAGTTGTCAACCTAGTTATTTCCTGTCCTCTCTGCTCACCTTCAGTCGTCTCTAACTACACACTCATTCTTACTGATGATTTGTAGCATCCACTTTCTCTGCTCTCACCCACACCTTCGTCCACTCACGTGCGTTCATGCATTCTGCATCAGCACCATCACAAGCGCACTGTACTTTTCTTTCATTCCAGTCTAATTTATAATCCCCCTCCCTATCCCTGTCCTTCGCTTCTCCCTCCCTCCTGCTTCTTCCCTTGTGCTTCTTCTGTCTGGGTCACACTCAACTCTTAAAAGAAGCAGATCCAGCTTTCACTGGGCTCTCTGGTGTCTCCTATCTAGTCCGTCATTGTAATTACCAGTATTACAACAAACATGATTACATCGGCGTTACATGGGCACTGTAATTCCTGCTCAGACAAAATGAACGTGATCACTTTTGACAGATGTGAGTAAATGTGTTGAAGAAAGAATGTCAACATTTTTCACCCCACATACATGAAAAATGCAAAATGAACTTAAATGAATAAATTCTTTTCAATAATAGTCGACGTTCATTGATCAGAAAAGCTTGTTTTCCATATAAATTAATTTTATAACCATGATAAAAATAACTGTGATTTCCACGGTTCATCAATTCCTAAGATGAAAGAAGGTTTGATTAATGCATAGCTTGATTACTTTGATGTTGAGTTTCTGCTTTATGTCTTTATGATCCCTCACAGCTTTGTCATACCCCCTGTCTTCCCATAATGCATCAGAGTGTGTTCTGGTGTTGTACAGCTGTACAGACAGTGGAGAAAGTGGGTCACGGTGGGTTTGAACAGACACACACTGTAGCGCTCAACTGTTTGGCTACGCTCCGACATTTTATGTTCACTTACACAAGTATTAGTCAGAACTATTGCATGAGGAGCCTTGTCATCTGTCATCTGAAAAGAACAGCTCATGCTCACCAACCCTCCAATGGGGCTGCGCTTAAGCAGTTCTTCAAAGGAGAACCAGCCAAAACCACAGTGATGTCAAGGCTTTATAATAATTATAATAATAATACATTATATTTATAATGCACTTTACATTTGGATCAAATCTCAAAGAGCTACAAAGTAAAAGCAGATAAAAGCATCAATAAAAAATAAAATAATAACTATATAAAAACCTGACCAAAAAGCAGCAATGTTAATTAAAGTTATAGGTTCTGCTGAAAAGGAAAGTTTTAAGTCCTTTTTTAAATGTGTCAGTCGTCTGTGGAGCCCTCAGATAGTCAGGGAGGGCATTCCACAGATGAGGGGCAGCAGAACCGAACAGAAGGCCGGATCACCCATGGTGCTGAGCTTAGTCCGGGAAGGAGGCGGTATGAGTGGGTAGAACGGAGGGAATCAGTGTTGAAATCAATGGGGTGAGTAGGTCTTTTAGGTAGGGGGGTGCGTTGCCATGGATGCACTGGTGAGTGAGGAGGGAGATCTTATAATCAATCCTGGTGGAGATGGGAAGCCAATGAAGGGAATGAAGAACAGGGGTGATGTGTTCGTGTTTACGCGCTCTCATCAGGATCCTTGCAGCACTGTTTTGACCATACTGTAGTCTTTGAAGACTTTTATCAGGGATCCCGATGAGAAGTGTGTTACAGTAATATCCCCAGTCTTTATCCCCAGTTGTTGGAAGCAGTTGGTTGCAGTTATTGCTGCTATAAAGGAACGACATTGAGAAAGTACTGTAAGGAGAAAAAACATGGCTACAGTAAGGAAAGCTTTGAGGATTTGTGTTCAGATATGTATTGCATGAAGTAATGTAATGTTTGAGTCTCGTATTTTTATTATGTTGATTGTATGGTTTTTAATTTACTGTATTTTGGTAAACAGTATATTCATGTTCTAATATTCACTGCCTTGTTATGGGTTATTTTCATGGCAAAAAACTGAATTAACAAAATTGAAATTAAATAGATGTTAACTGACTGTTTTTTGTGTTTCTTTATTTATTCTATGATGGTTTCTTCATAGTGAGACAGGACAATATCAGCATAACTATTCCAAGCAGAAATATTTGATGTAGAAACAACTTGGTTAATGTTTCTTCATGAAATTACTAACAACAAGAATCAATTCCACTCCTGGTAGCCACTGAGCGGCCAGTAATCATCACACTCACGCTCGTGCTTTCACCACTAGATGAAAGGACCCTTTTGCCCTCTCTGACATCCAGTGGTGAAAATGGGTTACAACACATTTGCTCATTATCCCAGGAATTTACATAAGGCACATAGAAGATAAAAACCTAAGTGAGTTAAAATGACCTATACTGTACCGATCCTCTGTTTCAGTTTTTACACACAGCACGTTCAATTCAAACTCATAACGTCAATTTTTCAATGATTGTACAGATGAGAACCAGACATGCCATACACTTTGAAGTTAAACAGGCCAGCACAACTTCCTATTCAATTTGCATATTTACTCCCCATTAACGTAAATACGGGAAAATCCATCATACTTCATTCAAACTGAGAGGAAGTAGAACTGTGAAAGCATATAATGTGTATGCAGTGTGAGGGAATTGTGAATCTTAATCTGTGAATTTGTTTGTATATGTATTTGTATAATGAATGGACATATAACAAGTGTTTTTTAAATACAAGAATCAAAATTGTCTCTCATCTTATGCTATCTGATGGACTTCCAGTCCAGTGAAGAAAAAATTGTTTTTGTAATATATTGTTGGCTACAACTCTCACGGGATAGTTTAGTGATCTAGATCTTAGTGAGCTTCATTGGTCCATATTATACAGCCCTAAACCACTTTTCTAAAGTGTATTACTCAATATTCTATCAGTGTCCTTGCTTCAAGGACATCATGTGGCTTTGCTGCACAAATAATTTACAAGAACATTATGTCACCAAACTATGTTATGGTTACACCTTCCAAACGGTGTATATTCATTGACAGTTACTAATTTGAAACAAGTATTTTACTGCCCTCAAATGCTAAGTTAAGTCTGCTTGGTTTGTACTATTCGTATACCTAAGTCCGTAAACGCCCCTATTATTGAAACAACCTGCCTTCAGCATTTACCCAACAGCAGAACCGAACCGCACCCTTATAAGCAATAAGCAAGAGGACTTCCCGTTCATATAAGTGACATCAGGACTAGCCTATCAGTTTTCTTCGACTGATACGTAGGCGGAACATCCGGTAAAGCGTTGCAAATTGTGTATAGTAGTACAACATGGTGGCTGTGTCACTCTCTTAAAAGAGTCGTTGAAACCGTGAATAACTTCATATATTCAAGGCTTACTCCAGTAAAAGATTAAGAGTATAACCCCACGGATTAGTGTATATAGAAAGTGGTTATCGTCGACTGGAGATGAAGGGAAAAGACCGATCGCCTCTGAAGAAACGCTCGCGGGCGCCAGATGATAGCAGAGACCGAGGAGGAAGCTACTCGAGCGGCAAGAAACCCGGAGTCCTATCGGCGGTTGGAAAAAACAACGGCGACGCTTCTACTCAAAGGAGAAGTTTGCACAGTGAGAAAAGGGACATCAGAGATTTAGACGGGCAATATTCATCCAGTCGGGTTGGTGGCGGTTACGACTCTGGAACGAATTCGGTGAATAAGGCGTACGGTAGCGCTGACATCGTCGCGGAAAAGTCCAGGTCTGGCTCTCGCAGCGACTCTCGGCCTCCATCAAACCCAGACAGTGAGTACAAGACTCTCAAAATAAGTGACCTGGGCTCTCAACTGAACGACGAGGAGATAGAGGACGGACTTTTTCTCGAGTTTAAGAGGTTTGGAGACGTGAGTGTCAAAATTAGTCGAGAAAACGACGAGAGGGTGGCGTTTGTGAACTTCAGGAGGCCGGATGACGCCCGGGCGGCCAAACATGCCCGCGGTAAACTGGTGCTGCACGACCGGCCTCTGAAAATCGAGACAGTTTACAGCAACAGACGTAGAAGCCGCTCTCCGGTATCTAAAGATAGTTTCCCCTCAGGGCAGAGGCATCTCCTGTCCCAGAGACCTCTCTCTCCTACCGGCTTGGGATACAGAGACTACCGGTTACAGCAGTTGGCTTTGGGTCGCCTCCCCCTTTCTCCTCCTCCTCCTCCTCCTCCTCCACCACCACCCCCACATATAAGAGATCTGGAGAAAGAAAGAGAGTTTTCAATGTATGATGCCAGGAATAGACCCACGTTCATCCCTGAATGTGCTGTTTACCGTGATGAGGACCCGATAAGCCCTGAGGATGACCAGAGGGCAAACAGGACGTTGTTTCTGGGAAATCTGGACGTCAGTGTGACAGAAAGTGACCTTAGGAGAGCATTTGACAGATTTGGGGTGATAACAGAGGTGGATATAAAGCGGGCAGTGAGAGGCCAGACCAACACCTATGGATTCATCAAGTTTGAAAATCTTGATATGGCTCACCGGGCCAAAGTGGCAATGTCCGGCAAGGTGGTGGGTCACAGTCCGATTAAAATTGGATATGGAAAACCTACACCCACCACCAGACTTTGGGTTGGTGGCCTTGGACCCTGGGTACCCCTCGCTGCACTTGCCAAGGAGTTTGACCGCTTTGGCACCATCAGGACTATAGACTACAGGAAAGGTGAGGCATGGGCTTATATCCAGTATGAAAGTTTGGATGCTGCTCAGGCTGCATGCACTCACATGAGAGGCTTTCGTCTTGGTGGCCCTGACAGGAGACTCAGAGTGGACTTTGCAGAAGCAGAACACCGTTACCACCAGCAGCAGCAGCAGCAGCAGCAACAGTACATGCAGCTTCCTCTTCCCCTGCCACACTATGACTTAGTTCATGCGCCCTTTGCCCACCGTCTTACTGACTTGGTAAGGGTGAGAGAGAGGTCCCCCCAACTTCCTGCACGCTTCAGAGACCGAGATCTATACACAAACGCTGGATGGTCTGGCCTTGGTGTCCATGACAGGATGCGGGGGGCAGGCTTTGATCCCATAGATCGTTTGGAGAGAACTTCACGGGAGAACTGGTCCGTGGAGCATGAGTTACAAAGCCGAGATCAGAGCAGGAAAAGGAGACATTTGGATGATGGATGTCGGCCTGATCACTCACCTGACATCCGTGACTTCGGTCTGCGTTGTCATGGCAGCTCATTAGAGCGCAGCCCTGGTGGGAGCAGCCGAGATGAAGGACGCTTTAGTGACCCTGAACGCTTGCCTCGCCCCGACAGAACCTCACCTGTCAGGGAGCGCCAGGGCGGAGGTTTTGGAGATAAGAGAAAAAAGACACTTAGCCCAGCGGGGCCAGGATCCTCCGCTGAAAAGGACCACAAGCGCAAGGTCAGTGACTCATGCAAGAGCCCTGTGAAAAAAGAGGACCGCTTGGGACAGTCAGCATCTTCCTATAAGTCTGGTCAGCAGTGTAAGTCGGTAGCTGGAAGCCAGAAGTTGAGTCAGGCATGGCAGGGTGACCTCCTGCTGAAGAATAGCAGCTTTCCCACATCACTGCACCTACTGGAGGGGGACATATCTGTGGCTACCAGTCTGCTTGTGGAGGGAGGGACAGGAGGTCCAGTGTCTCAGCTAAAGATCAGCCAGCGCCTTCGCCTCGACCAGCCCAAGCTAGATGAGGTTTCTCGTCGCATCAAGGCTGCCGGCTCCAGTGGATGCTCTATCCTCCTAGCTGTTCCCGGGAAGTGTGCGGATGGAGGTGCTCAGGATGCCAGCAACTCCTCCGAGAGACCACTGAAGAACCTGGTGACCTACCTGAAACAGAAGGAGGCGGCTGGTATCATTAGCCTCCCTGTCGGGGGCACCCGTGACAAGGACCAAGGAGGAGTACTTCACGCTTTCCCCCCTTGTGAGTTCTCACAGCAGTTCTTGGATGCATCTGCTAAAGGCTTTGCCAAATCCGAGGATGACTACATGTTGATGGTCATTATCAGAGGAGCATCATGAAAAAAAGTGCAAATTATAGATGTGTCCCTCATGCTCTTGAACTGTTAAACTGTGAGTTGTAAAAACAGAAGTACTGGTAAAGCTAAGTAACAGCTACTCACTATGTCAACCTGTTGAAGGGTTAAAGAAATAGACTATCACATTGATTAGAATACATTTTGATAAATTGATGGATTTGATTAATAAAACAAAGCACTTCTGCTATTTAGTTATCAAACGGATGTACGTAACTTCAAGGGTACTCTACATAAGATTTGTTGCAAGCTACAGTTCACTCAAACAATATTCTATGTTGCCTTATTTCATTTCAGATGAAACACGTTTCCCTTATGTCCTTTCATACGAAGCCTGCCTCTATCAAACAACATGAATTTATGTTAAAAGACGGAGTATTTATGGAGTTGGAATAGATTTAATTGGCTAGTGTCAACAGTTTTATAGTTCTCTAAAGTTTGTTCAACCAGTCGTTGAGGACTGAAATAAAAATCGTGTACATAAAGATTTACGCTTGATTGAGGAAATATAACTATTTGCTCTAAAGCTTTACCCACTGCTCATTAACAGTTGTATTGCAGATTTGCATCTGTATTACCCTTAGCTGACCAACTTTTTAAGTATTTCCTAATTCAGACTTTCCTTGTGAAGGCTTCTCTAATTCTTTCAGCTTTGGTCAGCCCTACTTAAAACTAATTGTGGGGTAAAAATTACATATCTTTTCTAATTTGTTTTTGGATATGTTAAAATACAGGCCACTATACGAAGTTATAGCAGATCACATTGATGTCAAGGCTCCTTTCGGAGACACACTAGAAGTTGTGATGTTACAGTGTGAGTAAGTTGCAGTTTTTAGCGGTTGTTTTTCATCAGTGGTACATGTATACAGGGGTGGACATAAGCAGCAACGCATTAACACAGTTCAATACAACAACTTTGCAAAACATTTGTCCTTTGTGATGATCATTGGGTTGTCGTGAGAGAACAATATTTAAGCCGTTTATATTTCTGACCTAAATGTGTTGAACTGCATTATCCTATTAGTTAATATTTAGATTTGATTATTTTCATTACTGATGGATGTATACTAATAGTCGATTATTTGGTCTATAAAATAACGGAAAATAATCATCATTACCAAACACTAGTGTGTTGTCGGGTTGATCTTTTGTGGTTCTAGCACCAGTGCAAAACCAAAAGATATTGGATATACTATTACGTAAGACGAGTAAATCTACACATTTGAGAATTTCAAACCATCAAATGTTAATTATCATATCAACTCTAAATTATTATCGACTTGGAGTTGAATAATATATCTGGATAGCCTATACTAAACTCAATGTTAAAGGTTGTGAAAAGTGAATGCATCTGTTTTGAATGGTTGAAATGTTAGAGTTGCTCCTGTGTTCATCCCTTTTATAACATCGATGTGTTGACATCATAGTCTAGGTGAACAGTGACTGGTTGATTTAATTAGTCCCGTTTCTTATACTTCATTAAGTACATTGACTACCCAAACAAAGCATGTACTGTAGAAAAAAAAGAAAATGATGTAACATGTAAATTAAGAGATGTATCTATCCTGTGCACCTCTAAAAACTGATCCAGTGTCAGGAACATGAAAATGATTCTATGCTATCAATGGACTGTGACAAAAGCCTCTGAATGAATCCAGAGGATAGGTCACTCTCCTGTGGCCTTAAAACCCTTCAAGGACTGTTATGTTTTCATGCTTTGATTTGAGTTCTGTGTTTGAATGGAGAAAAAACCCAGAATTGTATACTCAGGATATCTGGAGAGAAATGGAAAACATCAGTGCTCATGGGCCTCAGAAGTAAACCTGTCACAAAAAAACGCAAAGTGCAAAACGCACTTGATTTTGTCTCAATAAATTTACTCTTTCGTGGGAAACACAAGTGCCTTGGAAGACGACTTTTGTGACCTTTTCTGTTCTTGGAATTGTCTCTCAAACTCTAAAGGCTTTATCACTTTGACAGCAGGAGCTTTCCCGGCAGAAAAGACAGGAAGTGTGAAACGAGAGAGGTCAGCCTCTCTAATCTGTGTTTTCATGCTGTAGATCATCTGTTGAATGATCTCTTTGTGACCTTCATTCACATTCAAATTCGGGCATACTAGAATATTTCTTTTCAGACCATCTTCAGGGGCAAATATATGGCTCACCCTTCGGTCACCTCTGACCTGTCTGACTGGAGGAGTGGCTGAGAACCAGCACCATTCACCCATCTGGCATACAAAAAGTTGTGCCAGAATCACAGTGGTCCTTTCCAATGTGTGGGCCTCAATGGACACACAGCAGTGCCTGGAGGCCTTCCGGGAAGCCGTCCTGGTCTTCTCATCTGACCGCAGCAATGTCGGTCCTACTTCTGCAGCATCTGGAGATGGAGAGCAGAGTTGATGCATGTAGTTGCTTATTGTTCTTGCATTGGAGTTTTGGAGGAGATACTCTGACCCTAGGGCCAGACTTCTACAAACTAGTCTCACCCTGTGTCGGAGAAGAGGATGAGACGGCGAGACAGTATCGGTTTAATTTGCCGTGTAATGGAAAGGAACACGACAGGCAAGAACAGATTGCCTGTGCAGGGTATCTTAAGATGATATGTTGATACCCTATTTAAACATTAAGAAACGATTGAGTGAAACTACTCATGAAAGCAAAGTGAAGAGTTTCCTGCTATCGTTGAGTCAGAATCTGCTTCAGGATATACGCATACAAGACTGCTCCAAACAGGACACGAGCACCTTCCCAGGATGTCACAACTGGGATTCAAGATATCCTGGAGCTGTGAGGTCTGGCAGTCCAGTGTTGGATGCAACTGCTCCTGTCTCACAGGTAAGGTATTAAGATAGCGGCATATACCGACTTGGCTTCCTATTCAAAGGTTTAGCACTAGGTTTTATTTAAAAATGTGATCAGAGGCTGGAAACATGGAATTATTAAAATGCACTGTCCCTGTGTTTAAGTCAGAACTCACGCTTTAGATCACTGCTTATGATAGACATGAAAAGCAAGCAGGCACCACCTCTCTGATAATAAATGGGGAATAACTATTTTGCTGCAAAATCAAATCTAGAAATTTCTTATATAAATATTATGTGTGTGTTTAAATGAAGGGTATTTGAATACTTGTGTCGTTTTAACATCAAAATGCCACTAAAAGTTCCGGCAGTAATTATACTATAAATACTCTAGCCTCGAAAAGTAAAGGAACAGGAGAACAGTGATGGACAGAAACTAAGTGCATTTATTCACAGATTTGACGTATTTGTACTTAACTTGTGAATTGCGGCTTAAAACCTCTAATCCACAATATGTTTGTGACTACTGTAGTTATTAGTAACCATACTGATTACAATTTTTCATAGCGTTCCTTTTCGATTGAAATCTCCGTGTCCAAATGTGTGGCTTATGAATGTTTAATTTAGATAATATTGATATATTTAAGGATTTGTTTGAGCATTGACAAAGTTAACATGCTTTATAAGCTAGATAATATTTAAAACAGTAATCGGGATTATCTGCCAAATTTATTGTCAAGAGTTGGGAACAGGCTGGTGTTATAAAATGTTGACTTTAAGAGATACATGCTTCTCACATGACAGTAATGCTGTAAGCAAGTTATGAAGATCTGATAGGTTAAATGAACTACCCAGCAGCATATAAAGTGGATAAAATGACCTTAACCGTTAAAATCACAGCAGCAAAATCAGACATTAATGAAGCATAAATAGTAATCCGAAGACATCCTATATAATTGTAAAACACACAGAGCTGCCACTTTACTGCACAATGTCTCCTTCCTTTGTTTGCTGATACTACTGCCATATTTTTATTTAAGGTTGTGAATACAGGACTTTAACTTGTAGTGGAGTATTTTCAGTGTGGTATTAGTCTTGCTGAAACAAAGGATCTGAATACTTTGTTGAGGTTGCCCGACAGTAACTTTAATTGAGGTAGGATCTTGAAAGTCAGGGTAAAGGAAAGGGGAAAATGCCCCCTCGATATCGTCTTGTTAAACATCAAATAACTTTCCTGTCATTTCCTTCCTTTTAGAAAACAATTCTGCATTAGGCTCTCATAGACTTTGTCAATTCACCGGATCTTTTAAATGATATGATGATACAGAGGGATTATAAATCAGCATGTTTTTTTTTTACTTTGCATGCGTTTCCACTGAGGAGAAATATTGCACATATATATATATATATATATATATATATATATATATATATATATATATATATATATCTCAATCCTACAAGAGACAATGGTGTGATCCCCCTTAATTATTGCCAAATACTTTACAGGATGGTGCTTCCTTTCTTTCCCCAATTTATAGGTTTTTCTGAATTTTCTTGACTGCCTGCTTAAGTGTATATTTTGAACATGAGCTGTTCATAATGATAATGTCAAAGTATTTCAGGTTGATGGAGGCAAGAATGGAAGAAATCTTTTCTCCTTATACTGCAGCGGGGCCAAACCAGTGCCATAGAGCTTTAGTGAAATCTGATAGATGATAGAGAAGTTGTTTCAGGTTCAGGGGATTCCCATGCTGGTGAGTACAAACTGTATTTGCACTTTTCATATTAATATTTTTAATACTTTATATTCGTAATGGAAATTGCATTTGATTGGTGCTTGAATAAAGGAAGCTATTGTTAAACAAGTTCTGACATTGTGTCTTTTTTTAAGACATGCACCTGATTTCATTCAAAGAACCTCAAAGAGAGCATTTTGAGATTCGTGGAGGATCATTTGCCTGTTCTGGTTTGCCTGGTTGCTAGACTCCATCCAACAGGGGGCATAATTAGATTGAGCTTTATTTACTGACTACAGATCATGAGCACAGGACATGCAGGGGAGGAGAAATAAAGGAGTATCGCTACTTTTGTTCTCATGTAGATATTTGGCAGACAGAATTTATTTATTGTATCAAGAAACAGAAGTTTCTTGATACAATATCTCTTAATGTTTAGATTTGTTTGTATTTAATCCTAATATTAGGTTTTATTAAACTTTATCCTTCCCTGCAGAATTAATTAAATAAAATCAAAGTCAGCGATACTGTTCTCTTCACAGATGGTCCCCCTGTACTGAAATGCAATGCACTTTCTGGCATTGCATTTAAGTATGTCACCTTACATATATATATATATTTTTTCATTTGCTCGTGGCAAGATTTAGTATATTCAAAATTATTTGTATGAATTTCTGAAGCAAATTGATTTAATGTGCTCCATATGCCTGTTTTGCCTCCTTTTTTTACTTTATATCTCAGCATTTTCTTCCTTGCAGACTGAGACAAAGCATCTCCATCTCGCTCAACAGTGGATTTGCAGCAGGAGGCGGTGGATATGATGCTCTATAAAGATTTGGATCAAACATTCATATTGCATTCATGAGTTTACAAACTCAAAAGTCTTGGAGTATCACAGTTACTCAATACAGAGGTTTGAATTTGATATTTTGAGCAGTGAATACATGATTTGCAAAAAGTTTATATTAATCAAAGTAAGCACGTATTAAATTATGGAGTGTATCTGGATAAAATTATGGAGTGTATCTGGATAAAATGGAGTTTAGGAAAACATTTTTGATAAGGTTTCAGTTAAATGCCACTGCTGGGCCTTGGCAGAGGAATGCGCATCACTAGGATATACGTTTTTCTAGTTATAGATAGATAGATAGATAGATAGATAGATAGATAGATAGAAATTGTATTAATCCCCAGAAGGGGAAATTTAGTTGTTGCAGCTGCTCGAGTATAAAGGTGTTCTAAAGGTGACTAAAAATGAAGACGTACTATTCAATAGGACATTTTATAGAGATGTTTATTAAAACATTATATACATATATATATATATATATATATATATATATATATATATATATATATATATATATATATATATATATATATACATATATACACTCAATCCAAGATTAAGAAATAAAAAATATATAAATGTAAATAAAAATACAGGAATAAGTGCATGAAAATATAAACAAAAAGGAAAGAGTCCGATCTCCAATGTTATATATTATATCAATTAAAATAATCCAGTTAGAGATGTACAATAGTTAATTGCTAATAGTTATAAGAAGTTATAGAGGTTGGCATGTTCATGTACTGAGAGGATGCTTCAAAATAATCCAGATTAGTTAATTATTTATGAATCATTGATGAAGTCATTAAATGCAACATATAACAAATCTTTGTGTCTCATAAAAATAATTAACAGTTCATAAAGCAGCCCGACAACTTTATTCTAATGATCTAATATTCATATATATAATCATGTGACTCTAGATTGCCTACAGATTAGACTGTGAGTTTAAGTGGTTGTGTGTCTCTGTGTGTTGACCTTACCTCTCGCTTAATGTCAGCTGGGATAGGCTCCTGTCCCCTGATACCCATCAAAGGAGGAGCTGTAATGGAAAATTGATGGATTGGGTTAAATGGTTGTTTCTGCTTCCCTTAATCATGCTGTCTTCCCTCTCTCCTCAGTCCCCCTCAGGCATTTAACAGGTTTTGCAGCTTGTTTCTGGCTGTGATCTTCGTACAGTTATACATTGCCTTCATCATTAGAAAAAACATAGTGGGTGAATATAGGCTGATTAGCCAATAAATGTATTAAATGTAATTTATTAAAAACCTCTCTAATGTTGAGCAGGTCCCAATTTCAGTGCCAAAACAGCTCTGACCCATTGAGGTATGTACTCCACCTCTGAAAAGCCGTGAAAGTGGGCTGTCTGATACCAAGACGTTACCAACATATCCTTCAAGCCCTTTAAGATTCCAGGTGGGACCTCCATGGATCAGACTTTGGACTGAGTCTTAGGGAATTATGAGGGAAAAGCAACACTTTATATTGGTATTTTGATCCTCAAACAAATCCTGGACCATTTTGTATATGCTCATCTAACCATCTGCAAGAGTATGGCGCTTGGCGAAGTCGCTCAGATCCATAAGCTTTCCCATTTTTCCTGCTTCCATCACATCAACATTTAGGAGGCAGCGTTCACTTACTGCTCAATATCTCCCATAGGTGCACATATGTGGTTATAATGTTATGGCCGTTGCGAAAAGCTGTGCCAGCTTAATAAAACATCTGCAATCATTCAGTGGCTCTAATTTGTGTCACCCTTAAGAGTGCCTGAGTAACTGGATTAATCTTGACTGATACAAAATTATACCATTGAGGTCAGCATTTTTTTCGGAATTCAAAGTCTTCCTGGAACATTCTCTATCAGTTCACACATTTGAATCATGGCTTTGGTAGCCACAAGATGGCAGAGTTCTCACTAACTGCACACTCAAGCTCTTTACCATTCATGTAATTCTGATGCCAGGGGCCTCAGGAGAGTATGAGTCATCCTACTTAGAATTCTGTCTCTGAAACACAGACACAACTGCCAGTCATTTATTGTCGGCAGGCACCAGCTTACATTAATGCCATCTGTGTCTGTCATGTTAGGTGATCCAAGATTTCCTTTAGGCTGCTGCATTTGTTCTAATTATAATCTGTGATTTAATATCCAATGGGAATGCGCCATTCATATTTTTCCATTTTAACACATGCATCAAAACACAGACGGGCTATTGGAGAACCCCGTTCACCTCCTATGAACCCAATGCATTTTACTTTTTGATAATGAGATATGTTCAAATCTGAATTCAGTATTGCATCATAGAAATGTCTTTTCCATTTGGTTAAATCTACCTGATAACCACATCTACACACATGACATGGCTGGTGTTGCATGTCATGGGTAAACATGGTAACGTTAGACAGTGTGTGAAATGGCAAGTATGGACCTCCCTGCGCAGCAGCAGGTGAAGTTTCACACTGCAGTGTCTGTCAGAAAGATGGATCAACTCCTTGACAGTCTTTCACCCTCAACTACACAACGCTGTGTCATCGATGTTACACAGAAACCGAAGCCACTTAATCTCCATTCTCCATGCTAAATTGAAACCTAATCTTAGAATAGATAAACGTAGATATAAAGTAGGCATATCGGATCCGTCACATCTTGAGAACATGGAAATTAAAAGAAAGTTTTGTGGAAAATAAGCTTCAGGTCCTTTTTTTTTCTTTTTTAAATCAAGAATTAAGAAGATTGTGTCACATCCGTATGGTAAATATCAATTTACCACCGCTGGTTGTTTAACATGTGACTGTATTTCATGGCTGAGTACAGTGACTTCCTCGAGTCTTGCTGACCACAATGGACAAAGGTGATTTAATATGTTAAAGGGCGTCAGAGGTTTTTGTATGAATGTTTTCTTATCCTCTGATAGGGCCAGCCTTTACACTGAATCCAGGTTTCCTCCTGTATCTGTGTCATGGTATCAAACTGCTCATATAACCATCCGCAAGAAACTTTCAAAAGTATTCATTGAATTCTTGCAGAATAATATCTAACATTGTCTAATGTTTTTTTTTTGTAAATGTATGTAACCTTATAGAAATAAAGTGGACATGCTTTAAACTGTGTTGCCATACTTTTGCAGTTTATGAAATAAAGGGAGGTCACAATGAGAGAAGACACAATACAGGCAATAATAACACACAATAGGTCCTTATACAGGATTGCATATATTAACATATAAGACTGGGGCTTAACATAGAGGTTCAGAAGGAAATCTAAGCATACTAAAGACAATATAACTGTAGGTTATTAATTCTCAGAATTTAATTTAACTCTTAAAAATAATTTTGTTATAAGTAACATAAAGAGGGGAAAAACCCCAAGATATGCACAGTGTTAGAATGTGTCCCAAGAAGGCCATGAACTTCCTCTTGATGTAGCTACATTACAATGCTACTAGAATATAATTACAATGTCATAATATCATCACTGCTTTTATCCAAACAGAGATAATTCACACAGTGTGTTGGTTATCTAGAGAAAAAAAACAAGAGGAGTGAAATCATAGAAGTAATAGCTTCTTCTAAATCGACTACATTTACTGTACATTGCTACATCTGAGAGTCACGTGTTACGTGTTTAGTGCTACTGTGTGATTATCTCTGAAAAGGCTGGGTTTATTGAGTTGTATTTGCAGGTTAAAGATAATTCATTTTTATCTTTATGTGTTAGTTATTATTCTATTAATGTATGGATCTATTTCTATTGGTGGTGGTAGTGCTACTTTACGCAATGACAATCGTTAACCAGCAACAGAGGCAGAGCATTTGTGTGTTTTTATTTACGATATCGGTTCAGGATTTGTTTGTCGTATACGATATATTTAATAGTTGCAACACAATTCTGTCATCTGTAAAATCAAACCAACTTCAAGGTACTTCACAATGTAAACAATAAAATAAATGATAAATGTGTTTGAGAGATGCACCTAATTTATGTGTGTTTGTGTGTTGTTTTTAAGCTGTGCAAGGCAGTCTGTGTGTTGGCTGCACTACTAGATGCTATTTCTGACTCTGGTACACTGCTGGCCGGCTGGCTGGCATTTGCTGCTTCGGTCACGATTGGGCACTAACGCCCAGCAAATCATCGCGCTCAGTTATTTCCCCTGGGCAAAACTTCCTGGAAGCTTTAAGTGTCCAATATGGAAGGGTCTATATTCATGTTACCACTTTGAATATCCATCCATCATATGCTTTTAACAGTAGAAATACAGTACGCTTGTTTTTGGAATATGAGCTCACTGTAATGTTTAACCGATCTGAACCAAAAATATTATGACAATATTCTTGGTAAACTAACCCGTTTCATACAGTTCAAACTGAAAAACTATTTTAAGACACTACATCAGTCAGAAATTTGACATCAGGAGACAAAACCTGAATCTGTTGTAATGATGGCTGTTGAGGGCAACAAGCCGACTTCTAGAATGTTGCTTATTCTTCCAAGGCCAAAACTATGCTATCTCTGCAGATCCTATGTAAATGTACCAATGAAATGCAAGTTTCCGGTAAGCTACTCTGAGAGTAAATTGGTGATGAAATTACATTGAGTGCTTGAAAAGAATCTAAATTTCTTCAAACAAATAAACATACACATTCATGCAAATTAAGCATATATGTTCACAGATCGAGATCAAATCTATCAATGGCTAATCAATCTGAACTGTTGGATAACATTCTTATCAAAACCATTGCTAAAACATTGGATATAGTCGGTTTATGTGAAAAGTTGATACACTGTAAAATGTAATAAGTTGGCTTTACTTGGAAAAGGTTAGGAAAGTGATTGCCTGAAAATGATAAGGTAAAGCTGATTGTTGAATTTGAGTTATCAAAACACAAAATTGCAGAATTTAAAGTTTAACGACTAAAATTTCAAATTCAACATCAATAAATTATTTTGAGGCAAGTGGTTTCCTAATTTTTTTTTTTTAACCAAAGCCAATTTATTACATTTTACAGTGTAGTTAGTGGTTTGATAGTTTTGTAAATCTTTTAAATCTGTGCGGACTTGAAATAGCCCTGCATACAAGGTTTATATATGTTGTCTTAGTGGTATTAACAAACACACATATTATTGGTTGAATATTAAATCACATTCATATCTTAAATGATATTAAATCGATACAATTGCATAAAAATAATACTAAATGTATCATGTCCTGTACAGGCAGACAAAAGCAAACAGGAATGTGAATACATTGTAAAATGTAATACGTTGGCTTTACTTGAATAAATGTCAGGAAACCGATAGTCAAAAAATTCACAAAGTAAAGTACACTCTTAGATTCAAGTTGGTAAAACAAAATTTTATTATTTTTACGCTTAACATCTTAAATTTAACGGCCTACTTTACATAGTAAATTTTTGGCAATCGGTTCCCGACTTTCATTTTTTTGTAAAAACCAACTTACTACCTTTTAAAGTGAAACATAGCAAATTTATAAAACACCTTGCAGTAATAATTGAGCTCAGCAAGCTCTGCATAAATATAAGATTCTCTTTCGAGCAGCAGCTTCGGTCCAACATTCTTTGAAACATCTAATCATTGCAGTGCTTCATTACTCAGTGCAAAAACAAAAGTTGGACATTTTCATTGTTTAGTTCTTTTTTCCGATTTAATTGAAAATTGCACTGAGAATGTCTTTTTTTTCTAGAATACATGCTACCACAACAGTGGAACCAGCTGCGTGAGCCAGCTAAAGCTATATGTTTGTTTGGAAAATGCTACCTTTTGACTTACACATTCAAAGCTCCAGCCATCGTTATTTGATCCCTCAGGCTGTTACACTCTTTTTTATACCATCATGGGCATATCGGAACACACAGAGCTGACAGACCCTGCATCAGACCTCCTTCTCTTGTTCTCCTGCCATGCCTCGTTTTCCTCACCAATCGGATTCAACTGCCCGTTCTGCTCCTGCTGGTCCTTATGTCCCTGGAAGGCTACATGTCCGTAGGGGAAGCCTCTACCTTTCACTGTTTCTTGCCCTGACTCTTCATTTGAGATGCTAACAGTGGAAGAGTGAAGACAGTTTTCAGGGTCATTTTTCTCCAGGCCCTGCCCTGGACAACAAGCACAGTAGCAGGGTGTGAAATATAGATAGATGAGAACCATCACTACACTGATCAGACATGCCACAAGGGTGGTGTAAGCTGTTTTTAGGTTCTCAAGTCCACCACTCTTGGTGGAATTACAAACCACTACAGTTACATACAGTGTTTCGTTGAAGGAGTCACTGGTAGCATGGCAGGTATAGACCCCTGAGTCTTCTGCCCTCAGGGGCCCGATCTGAAGGCTGCTATCAGGACGCATCACCGCAGTCTTAGACAAAGGGATGTCTCCAGGCAGCGACCAACTCTTTATCATCTCCTTCTGCCTGGTGTCACAGCCCAGCACCAGAAACTGCTCCAGATAGGCTTCTTCGTTCATAATTCTAACCTCACTGCAGTTCAAATAAACTGTGTCCAGATCGATAATTGGCATTTTGTATTTCTGTGGAACTGGTAACACACAAGTGTGGCTGAGCTTAAAGTCAGTGACAGAGCTGAGGTCTTTGAGGTGCCACCGCGCCACCACGTCAAAGAGCTCACAGCTGCAGGGCAGGGGGTTGTTATGGAAATACAGGCCATTCTGGATCCAGGCAGGCAGATTCTGAAGCTCATGGAAGGGCAGGGCTTTAATTCTGTTAGCGGACACATCAAGCAGCTTAAGAGTTTCAATTCGACTCCGCTCCTTGACCAGCTCCAAGGGGAAGCGTGAGATCTGGTTCTGACTCATGTACAGCCTCTGCAAGCTGTTGAGGCCAGTGAAGGCAGAACGATCTATCTGTGAGATGTTGTTGTTATAGAGCAGCAGTACATCAAGTTGCTCCAGTGGCTCAAAAATGTTCTCATCCAACTGGCGGAGGCCATTAGAAGAAAGGTCCAGGTAGCGAATCCTCGTGACATGCACAAAGGCCTCAGAAGAGAGGAAAGTGAGGCCATTGTTGCTGAGCAGCAGACTGTGTAGTCTGCCGAGGCTGACAGTAGTCCACTCTGCGCGGAGCTTGGTGATAAAGTTGAAGCTGAGGTCTAGAACAGCGGTATATTGTGGAAGAGCAGTGGGGATGTTGGTTAGATTCATCCTGGAACAGCTGATGATGTTACTGGCGCACACACATGTCTTGGAGCAATCCAGAGGGCTTCCCTTAAACTGAGCGCTGACTCTCATTGTCTGCAGCAAAAAAGCCAGGGATAAAACTGTGATAAAACTCCTCCAGAACCATATGTCAGTTACGCGGTGGGAAATCCAGTGTGATGCCCCCATCATGTCAGACTTATAAAAGCAGCAGTCTGGATGAGTTCTGGTCTTCAGTGCAGACGATCAAGGAGCTGTAATGACAATGAGGCTAATTAATCACTGCAGAGTTACTGTGGATCCAAATCATGTCATTGCCTAGTGTGAGGTGATAATGATAACATTACAGCGGAGAGCATGTTATGTTTTAATGGGCTCAGAGGTGCCTTTCACTGATTGGATGAGCAAGGAGATGATATTTCTCTAATGTGAATTTTTTTTTATCGCTTTTCATGGCACCGGGATATGCAAGCTACTTTGGTGAATTAAAGAGATATGAAGGTTTCTACAGCTAGCGAACCCATCTCTGATCAAGTAACCAACAACAACAGCATAGGTCTAGTTCGTTCATGAACAGGTCTGATGAATTTAAAGCAAATATGAATACCCAAACATACCCAAACCAATTGGGTTACTATCTATACTTTGAACAAATGGACATTTGGAGGAAAATACTAAGGTTTAACAATTTTATCTAAGACTGAAGAACAGCAAAAATGTCCTTTCTTGTTCTTTCCCTGAATGGCTGTCGGAGAAATGTCATCATCATACCGAAGCAGTCAAAGTTAATACATGTAGGTCCATAGTTGGCCCGTAGATTAGCAGAAAGATCAAAGGAATCAAAGGTCACTACTCCAAGCTTATTATTTTATTGCATTTCATTTTAAATGCTGCGAAACATGTAACCTCACCAAATTTAATTTGAAAACCTACCTCTGGGAAAAGTTTCTTGCGAATCCGTCCCATAACTTTTCCGTGATACTGCTCACAATCATACAAAAAACATACAAACAGACAAACGCATAGGAGTGATAATGTTCGGTCACATTTACTCATCTCATAAGAGACTTCAGTGGATTCAGAAGATTGCTTTGACGTACCAGTTGGTGTGGTCATCATGTCAAATGAATTTTGATGAAGTTAGCAATATTTAAATAACTTGTTAGATCTGTGACATTAGCAGTTTTTAACAGCTACATGTTTTGCTGCAAATTTGACAAATCTTGCTCTCAAAATCATCGGGCTCGCCTTAATCATATATAGGATTACATAACTAGCAGAGTGGTGTTTGGCTTTGTGACGAAATGATCCATGATGTAAAGGCTAATTGAATTGTATTAGCTCCACAGGAGATCTAGTGTCAGAGGCACAAAAGGATAATTACATTCTTTGCTCATCTAATTGGCATAACCTGATGATGTCATTGAAAAATACAGTACATGTCTGTTTCAATAACTTGTTTTTATGAAGATAAACGGAGACAGTCGTAATGGTTTTGCAACAAAAGAAAATTATGATTAAGTGAAATAATTCTAATCAAATGATTGTTTTAATTGTGAGAGGCCTACCATGAATGCCAGGCTATCCTGGGGCACATATCCCAGGGAGATGGGTCTCGCAACGCCCCTGGTTGACCTGATTGTCAAAAGGTTATGGCTGATCTTTACAACACCATCCAAGAATTAGCTAGATTAACCATGGAGTCATATTAGTTGGTTGCTTATATGCTATAGCCCTTTTACTTCCTTCGACCAACACCCCGTTACTAAACCTCCTCCTCGCTGACCGGAGACGTTAGTCCCGGAAATTATCTCGCCGGCTTTACCTTGTCGGTGTCATAAGATCCGAGGAGAAACAGGAGAGTCTTCAGGAGTCTGTACTCGGAGATGATCCGAGACAGCACTCTCTCATCCTCCGGAGATCCTTTAGAGACCAGGACCCCGCTCTCCGGTCGGAGAAGCTGCCTGCGGTCCAGACTGATGAGGAAATGCGACCATTTGATAGTTGATCTGAGGGAGGCAAAAGGCAGCTCCGGGGGTGTGTTACATTTCCTCCCCCTCTCCCTCCTCTCTCTCCCCCCATGTTTACACAGAACTGCGCACTTAGAGAGAGACAGATGACCACATGATGAAAAACCGAAGAGGTGAATCTAAAAGGGTTCCCTCACACCTGAGCCTACAAACTACCGTTATGCTCACAGTTACTGCAACATCGGGTTGTCCCTGTATCCAGCATTTAATTTATTTTTTGTAAACATCTGAGAAATTCATTTCCCAAGATGTACGCTTTAAGAGCCTCCCTCCGCCCTATTCTTTACACTTGAAATGATATATTTTCTTTACTAAAACAAGGATGGTGTATTTTGTCTTCTCTGCAAGGACGCAGTGAGTAACCATGGTTCATTATGTGCAGTGCTGTCTTAATGATGAAGCCCTTCCCCCGGGTTCATCTCCTAATCCGGTGAAGGACAGGGCAAACACTGCGTGATAGGAGCTGCAGCTGCAGCAATCTTCCCACAGGACGTGATGTGCATGCAGGAGTGTGTGCCCGATCAATATGGAGTACTATGCACAGCATGTGGTTAAATTAACCGAAACATCATCTACAGACTGGATACACGACTTTGAATACCTGTCATTACAACATTACAGTTAGATTTAAACATAAAACAGCCTTATGGCTTCCTTTAGTTTCAGGCAGGCGTCCCCGCAGCTGACGGTCTCTTTACTGAAGGATTTCACGTGTCATGTTGAACCTGTGCAGATGTTACTGCTGATGCACCTTCTGACACACACCCCTCAACATTTTAAGTAGGCCCAAGAGAGAGAGAGAGAAAACAACACAACAGTTTTAGTAAATATTTTTGAGTAATCACAACTTCATATCAAATTATATTCAACCAACAAACTACATTGAGTAAGGACAATTACCTTTTATCTCCACAGTTAAAACAATGTTTAATGACCAATAACATAATACTTGGTAGCATAAGCCAAACTTTTTAGATTTGTAACTTATCTAAAGACAGATTGAATTGAATAGTTTTTCAATTATTACACTGTAAAACATTTTTTTTCTTCAATGGCAATTTAGTGCCAGTTGAGTCTAAACTTTGAGTTTAAAATAATTAATTGTAAAACTGTGTCGCTAGTTGAAATCATTAGAAAAAATCCCCAATGATTCTCTTTTTACAGTGTGTAATATTTGTCATAAAATGCTGCAAGAATTAAAAATAATCTCAGATATGTGGACCCGTAATAACCAAAAATTTATTTACAGTTTTATATTTTAGGTTATTGACGGAAAAAACATGAAAAAAAAAAAGGCTTTTGAAAGACATTTGAGCAACTTCCAAATGTGGAATTTCACTTCTTTATGCTTTTGGGGTCTAATCATGCACTGTAAAAAGAAAATTGTTGATGAACCTTAAGAAATTACTTCAACTAGTAACCTAAATAAAGTATTTTTGAGTCCAACAAATTAATTTAAGTTATTCATATTTCCTTTAATTAAGCAGTGAGATATATTTTGAGTTCAACAAACAATTTACTTTTACAGCGGATAATTATGAATAATCAACTTTTAATTTGACATACATTCAAAAATACATTTCCTTTGGTAGTATTTAGCCTTTTTACATCTTGTTCATGTTGTAGCTTTATAGATGTTAAGTGTTGACAAATTACACTGTTAAATATGACTATCTAAGTGTTCTTGTGTAACATTTTCAATCAGCCGTATTAACAGGCATACAAAGTTCACCATATCTGAAATAATTCCTTTAGTAGAATGCATGTTAATAAAATTTCAAGGTTGTGAATATTGAGTGATCATGTCAATTTTAAATGTCCACAACTTAAATTTTATCTTAAACATTTAATAGGCAGATAAATATGTTTTAAATGACCCACAACATTAAGTTGCTGTAATTATTAACATTATGCAGCCATAAAACATACATTTCATTAGGTAGTAGAAATGGATGGGAACTCTCTGAGTGTCTCTAGCCACTTTTTATCTCTCAAAAAGTGGGAAGAATGGCCATCTCCAAATCGGTGGTTGCCGGTTTGAGCCCAGGCAAGTCCACATGTTATAGGGGTCTTGTGCAAGACCCGGAACCCAATACGCTCCCAGGGATGAGTCAAATGCAGAGAAATAATTTCACTTTGTTGTAGTATGTATGACTGTATGTGATAAAGGATAACTTAGAATGTCAAAATCCTATTTAGCGCCTTCCCCTTCAGCGTCTCTGTAAAGCCCACTGAGCCCCCAGCTCCAACCCAAAGAAACATCATAGGAATCGAAAGACAAAATGAATCGAAAGATCAAAAGCAGCATTGGTCATTATTGTTTTATTTAATTTAATTTTAAATGCAGTGAAACAAGTAATGCGTCATACGTTTAATCACCTCTAGGGTATGCCAAAACCAGCATCGGCGTATAATTTCATGCAAATCCATTTTGTATTTTTTTTTCGTAATCTTGTCCACAAACACAAACAAGCTAGAAAAAACCTCCGCCTAGACACAACAGTACCCTGGGTTTAGGAATGATTCCTGCAGATTTTCCTATTAATGTCTGTGCCTCTGAATCCACCGACTACTCCAACAAACTCGCTTAGAATCTCTCATGTACTCTGTAGCCAATTGTCTACTGCATGTTCCACTTCAGTGTCTCTGTTCAGCCAACTGAGCCCCCAGCTCCAGCCCCAAAGGACCATTAAAGGAATCAAAGGAATCCTTGAAACTATGCCCCAGCTCCATTCCCAAATAAACATCAAAGGAATCAAAGGAACTAAGACAGCGATAAGTGCATTGAGATGTCACTAATCCAAACAGCTTATTATTTTATTACCACTGCCAAGGTAGGTTATGTTTTCACTCCTGTTTGTTTGTTTGTCTATCTGTATGTTTGTGTGTTTGCTTGTCTGTTTGTTTGTGTGTTTGTAAGGAGGAATACGGAAAAACTAAAGTATGGATTTTATGAAATTTTACCATTAGGTTGGTGTTGGCATAGACGTGATGATGTCGCAGCATTTGAAATAAATAAAGTAAAATAAAATAGTGCTTTTTCAAGATTTGTTATATTTTAAATTCTGGGAAAAATTTATATTTACCAAAATTAAACGAGCTCTAGGATATGCCAAGACCTACTTCTGAGTAGTATTTCATGCAAATCGGTCCATTAATTTTTCCATAATCTTGCTCACACACAAACAAACAGACAAATGCACGGGAGTGGTCTACTGAATTATTCATTGGTACCCCAAGTGGAAAAGAAATGCACTTAATAACAATAAAATACATTTAAAATTTACATTGTATATTAATAGTGTATAGTGGCTGAACCCTGATATGAGTCCCTTCTAGAGTCCCTCACTATAGAGTTGGAGGAGTGGGCTGGTGTGCAGTCGTTGGTGAAGAGGGCTGGACTGAGCACACAGCCTTGCGGTGCTCCCGTGTTCATCATGAGGGTGGAGGATGTTACGGACCACTCTAACATTTTGTGTTGGATGCTCTGGGGTGGATGAGCTTGTATTCCACTTTATGGGTTAGCATAGTTTTGAAAGCGGAGCTCAGATCTTGAACCAGCATCCAGATGTATGTGTTTGGATGCTCCAGGTGTGACGGGGCTGCATGCAGTGCAATGGAAACTGCATCCTCTGTGGATCTGTTCCCCAAAAAGCAAACTGATAGTTGTCCAGATCTGTGGCGATGTTAACCAAGGTGAGCAGATGGGGTAGCTTTGTATGCTTCTGGGACGTTTGTGCAGACCTGATCCAAATATTCTTGTCCCTGGTTGGAGAGTCTACATTTTTGTGGTGTTTGCACATTACAGTCTTTAAATCTGGTCTCCAAAGTCTTCTTCTATAATCACAGTTCCCTCTAGGTGTGCATTCCTCTGGCTGTTGGTGGCATTATGCAGCTCCTCCAGAGCTAACTAAATAAAACATAACTAAATAAATGTGGTGGTGTGTAAACAACTGGGATTATACTTTATATTCTTTTTGTGATAAGTATGTAATTTATATTTAGATGATTTTAAGATAAATGCAAAAACATAGGTATATTACTTTGCAATACTTTAAGCTATATATATTACTTCCCCTTGAAATTTTGTTTTTCTAAGCATACTCTTTAAGGGTTTAATTTTATATTATAATGTTTTCCTCATACTTCAGTACAGTATAGCTATTATTCATAAAAGGGCAAACTTATAATGTGCCAGCCAAGCGAATTCAATTATTTATTAAAACTTCTTATCACATTATTTTATTATTAATCTGTTATCACTCATATCACTCACTCAGAATGAGTGAAAAATTGTAATTGTAATAATAAAACAATGTGATAGATAAACTAATATGAAAAATAGGATGATGGCAAATGTGGCTCAGGTTAAGAAATGTTAAAATTATAACACAAATTATCTTATTATTTGTATTTAAAATCATTATTTTACAGGTGTAATTATAGCTAATAAATACATTGAGTAAAGTAAATAGTAAAATAAAGCTCAGCTATAGTTGTACAGCTACAGTTACTTAGTTACCACTAATAACTGTGAAAGTTCTGAGACTCAATCTCCATAATTATCTGACCTCTTTGAATGCCTCCATGGAAGATGCCTCATGGATCTGCACTTCAACAGTAAATTGAGTGATTTGATATTATCATCATGAGGCTTTTATGGGCGGTCTGGAGGGTACCATGCTCACACATTGGTTTGGTTGATATTTTTGGCTCGGATATGGAGTTATAAGACATGGAGACCCACATTTTCCTTTATCATTTCAGTTTTTTAATTCTGGATAATTGAATCCTAACTAAGGCTACTATCTCCTTTCTTTTAATGCAGGTGATTTTATATGTCCTGATCTCAGCTTGGCAGCTGGAAGTGTGACACTATGATGCGTGTAAACCGAAAAGACTTGAATGTGGCACAAATGAAGCGCATGCTCCATTGATCTGAACAGCATGGAACCAATTTCCACTAAAAAGTTTGAAGGGGCATTCCATAATTTTTTTCATGATTTAAAGCAACCGATTTTTCAGTTTTGTTTCGATGAATCTTCAATGAAACTTACGTCATTTAAAAAAATGTTTAGGCTACCACAAGGAAATGTCTTCAGAACAAAAGAAAAATATATTTTTTCAGATATCATCAAAATCAAAGAATCATCTACTTTAATACCTCTCTATACATATTGAGCACTATTGATGTCCAAAAAACAATTCCCAAAAATGTACCACTTGGTGACAAGCTTCTCTGTATGATGAACATGAGAACTGGTATGAGTCAATCTCACATACACCAATCAGCAATAACATTAAAATCACCTGGCTAATATGGTATAGATTGTTGTGTGTGGGAATGGAAAAGCCTTCCCACACACATCGATGAGCATTGGGCACCCATGACGCAGCGGGTTAAAAACCAGTTGTTCTTCATTAGACCAAGTTAGTAGGCACTAACCACTGTAGACATTCAACACTCAACAAGCTCCTGCAGTGCCAGATATGCTCTGAACTAGTCACCTATTCATCATCAATCTGAACCTTGTTAAGCTTGCTTGCCCATTTATCCTGCTTCCAGCAAATCGACTTTGAGCACAAATAGATCACTGGCTGCCTAATACATCCCACCCACTCACAGGTGCCATTGTAACACGATAGTTAATTTTACACTGTCTTCAGGGCCACAAATAAAATGATGCAACCTTTGCCATAATAAAAACCAAAACACTGATACTCATTGACAGATGTGTCATAAGCTGAATTACTGTCTCATGATAGGTTTGATATTTTGTTCCACAATGCATTGTGTGAACTCAGCTCTTGCTGTCACAACAACCTGTTCACAGAGCTGAATCCACCTGATGTGTATTTGATTGCAAGGTATCCGGATAGCAGAACAGATCCAGACAGCGGCCTGACTGATGGGTGTTCCACTCTCTGGAGATATACATTACTCTTGTGAATTATAAATGGTGTACAGTTCAGGGGCATTGGCAGAAGGTTAGTGTAATAACCAACCAACACTCCATCAGCTAAATGAGAGCAGCTTCTTACTCTAATAGGACCCACTTGCCTCTCTCAGCTGAAAAAAAAATCATGGACTATTACAAAGCACAACTGTGGCTTTGAAAAACAAACAACTGTGGTTTTGAAAAACAAACAACTGTGGCTTTGAAAAACAAACAACTGTGGCTTTGAAAAACAAACAACTGTGGCCTGCTGATAATGATCCATATTATCACGCCATGTTGATGAACAGAATAAGTATATTTGGTCAGTATTTAAGCTTGTGTGACGACACATGCATGTGCCAGTAGTATTGTAAGATCCAAAATAAAAATTGCTTTTCAAATAATTCTTTAGAAATAATTGAATTGATAGGTCAACACAAATGCTCTTTTGGACATCAGGGTTAAATGGCATTTAGGCAACCTATTCATTTGTTGATTGAATCGGTTTCAGGATCTGAAGATTCTATTGGAATGCTTTTAATGTGTTAGATGACTCACATTTCCTTCACAGCCAGAGACAAAAAACATATGAACAAAAACAGCTTCAATATTTTTGTAAGTGAATGAAATTCAGTCACAGTTCATGGAGACAACTAACTTTATTTCAACTTTTGTTATTGCCATCGGCAAACAATTACTTCCTGGATGAGTCTCTTGCATGGCTCTCGTCATTTGAATTTTCTCATATATTTTGATCTGTTTTCTTGGTCTGTCCATCATGTGTGATATGCACCAACAGAAACACCAAGGGATTGTATTTCATTTAAATTAAAATAAGCCTTGAGGTCAGGACAGCATACAATGATGCAAAATAAAATATAATTTGTTTAACTAATAGTCATACTCTGTTTCCAAAATGTAAGGAGTATAGAGTAAAGATATTTATGATATAATAAAGGGAATAAAAGGAAGAAATTGTCTGAAAAACTAATATAAAGTACAGATACCTGAAAAGGGCAAATATTTCTTTACTTCCTGCCTCTGGTGTTCACTTGCACAAATATTATAGTCTATGGAGATTTAACAGCACACAGCAGTTTCTTCAGTTAAGTGAGTAAAATGTATTTATTTTATAGAAGGGACTTTGAAATTAATAGAGATAAGTATGATTTAATTTCACATTCATTTCTATTAGAATGAAAAACCTCTAAGCTACCAACATGCAGGACTAATTATTTTAAAAACTAATTTGTCCTGCCATCAGACTATTAAATAATGTTTTATAGCTGTTGCTACAATGGCAGATTTTGAATTGAGTCACTGGCATCCCTTGAAAAAAAATCTTTTTCCTAAAAGATATTATTAGAAGGATAACTATTTTGTGCAAACAACATGATTTACAGTTAATCCTTAAGTGTCTCTTGACGGACAAAGCCACAAATAACATATAATGGAATGACCAGAGCTTGCATAGTTTTATATTCACTTCGAAATGTCAAAAAAATTGGTTGAAGAAACACACAGCGAAGAGGACGGAACCTATGTTAATTTAAATGGTTTCATCAAATCATAACACACGCTATCTACGAACCTTACTTCCGCTCTTATCCTTCAAAATAACAGCACGCAAATACACATACACAGCAACAGGAAACGTAAGCATGTGCTAATGCCATAAAAAGAAAAATATACGTTACAGGATCAAATTCTAATGGCTTTGGTCGGTAGATATGTTCGCATACCAAAGGATAACATGTATGCAGCTTAAACTAGTGGTTTTCAAAGACCTTCCCCGCGTTTGCAATGCTGAAATTATCTTGTGTGCACATGACAAAAAATGTTTTTCTCAAGGGACTCCCTGGGCTTTGTAGATTTGTGCTGTTGATTAGGATTAATTTCTTAAACAATGCATGTGTAAAAAATTATCAATTGGTGAATATAAAGTTTACCTTGACCTTGTTTGCAAAGGTTTGAGATGATAGTCAGTGAATGAGCAGATTTTGTCATGAAAGGTCCCACAGCTGTGTGCCCCACTCTTCACTTGTTTTTCACATCCAAAAATCTCTATACCATCATTTTTATATAACGAACACGAGAAAAATCATTTTTCATTCAGAGTTTTCATTTTGCCTCACTTTTATTCACACTGATGTCTAAATATATTAAATTGATGTGTTTTTTATAATTATAAATACATAAGGAATTATATAAATTGATTTAAAAAAAAGATCAATAATGCTAAAGACTTGGCGATAATACTGAAAGCTTTGGTGTAGTGGATAGAGATTCCATTGTACCACAGAGCCGAATTAGAGGACACACTGCCACCAGCTGGTGTAGTCTGAATGCTCAGGGACGACTGGTGGCAGATAGAGGCAAACGCACTGCAAACATCAATTTGACATCATGCACATGCTGCAAATTAAGAAAACATCTTCACCAAGTTGACAACATACCTGTGAGCAGCAAATACAGAAATCATCTTCACCAATTTCACAACACAAGCATCCTGCAAAAGTCACAACACATCACATTAAGAAACACGATCTGCAAAAACCCCAACAAAACACTTTAAGAAAAACGACCTGCAAAAGCCACAAGAGAATGGAAGCGTTTACGAAGGACACTTAAAAGTGATGCAATCCCGGGCATGCTTTTTGTATTGCTTCATTTGGTGATTAAAACAGATATAATACACAAATGTGTCATGACATTTTGATTAGCCGTGCTAGCCTCGCTTAACTTCCGGGTCATGTACTTATGTGACTTAAAATACATCTTTAATCAATATCGCGAAAACAAAAACTAACTTAATTACGGTACATGTAAAGTACCCAAAGCCACAGTAAACAAGGTGTATTATACTTGCTGAAGAAAACTCTTTACCACCATCGTGCACACTAACTTCAGTTGTCGCCAGGGCAACGCGTACACAACGGTCAGAATTTCACAAACAAAAGCTATTTAAATGACTGCTTAAGTGTCATTATACACTTTGTTTACTGTAGCTTTGGGCACTGTGCATGTTAGGTTCAGTATTCTTTAATTTCTTTTGTTTTAGCAACATTGATTAAGGTTTTACTATTAGTACCATGACTGCATGACCTGAAAGTTAAGCGGGATACCGTGGCTAATGAAAATATCATGAAATGTTAATGCATGTCTTTTTTATTTACTAAATGAAACAATAAAAAGCAGGTCCGGTGGTACCTCGATCTTGAGGGTCCATCGTTAACACTTCTATTGTCTTGTGGCTTTTGCAGATAGTTATTCTTAATGTAATAATAATAATAATAATAATAATAATAATAAATGGTATTTATAACAAACTTTAAATTTGGATCAAATCTCCAAGTCTGACAAGGTAAAAGAAGATAAAAGCATCAATAAAAATATAATAAGACTAATTAAAAAATATGAGCAAAGAGCAGCAATGTTAATTAAAAGCCATAGGTTCTCCTAAATACGAAAGTTTTAAGTCCTTTTTTAAAAGTCTCAGTCATCTGTGGAGCCCTCAGATGGTCGGGGAGGGCATTCCACAGACAAGGGGGAGCAAAAACAGAAGGCCGATCACCCATCGTGCTGATCTTAGTCCAGTGGAGGAGGAGACTGTTTGAGTGAGACGTGTTATGTTGGGGTTTTTGCGGTGTGCGTGTGTTGTGAAAATAATGAAGAGGTCTTCTATATTTGATGCACACAAGTGTGTTGTCAAATTGATGAAGATGTTTCCTTAACTTGCAGCATGCGCATGTTTTTAAATAGATTTTTGCAGTTCGTTTGTTGTCGACTTGATGGATGCACTGCATTATCCCCTGTAGGCCACTGTAAGGACCAGTTCAAGACACAGGCTTTTTGAGTTATCTAGAGAACTTTGCTGAGGGGAAATAAAAATCGCATTGAATATTCAACAGGGAGAGAATAGAAGATTTACACAGGGAAACAGCTGCAATTGAATTTGTGAAGCCTTGTGGTACTCAACATGTCAGATGGCTACATGTTGCTAAATATAGTCCTACACTCTTGTTTGCTGTTGAAGATGACAGTTTCACTACCCATATTAGGTTTGAATATATCAGTAGAAAATAAATAGAGAGACTTCCAGAGAAACATATGACAAAGAAAACCTTTAGAATTTGGTGGAGATCCAAGTCATTATTGGAATTCAAGATTATTTTTAAATGATTATTTAACCATTGCTGGATATGTGTATCTGTATGTTCTTTATTTTTCTTCTAACTTTATGGATAATTACCACAATGTTTTTGCAACAATAACACAATGACATTCCATATTATGCATCAAACTATGATCTGGATCAAAGTCATATACCTGTTCTGCTGATCCAGAATGTTAAAAATAACTTACTGTAAAAATCATGTAGACCAATGTTCTGTTGCTTCGTTTCCATCACTGTAGGTCCAGGTAGGCTATTTCTTTTTTTTTTTTTTTTTCTGTGTATGTAATTCTGTTTAATCCAAAAGCATTATGGTCAACATACTCAAAATAGTTTACAAATGATGGCCCTCGAGTCAGAACAGGGTAAAGGAAAAAATAATCTTTAAGTAACACTGCCATCTTTGCAGAAGGAGAAGAAAATGATACTCAAAATGATACTTTGGGGGAGTTTAAATCTATTTGAAAGGGCCGAGTATATCTTACTATTGGGGGATGGGCTGGTTTTTAAAGGTTCATAGTGGTCATTTTAGAAGTTGATAAATTACTACCTGATTAATTTGTAGATGAGTTTTTTTTTTTTGTGTTATCCCTATTAATTGCCATAAAAATCTGACTGACTGTTTTAGTCAAACAGAGGCTAGTTTGCCTAAAGGTATATAAACCTAGAAGGTACATAAACCTTCCACGAGGGTCTCCACGGCAACATTCATCAATTTATTCATCACATTTATCTCCACTTATAACCCTCAATCACATTTAAGATATCTGACCATGTGACACCACAGGTTTCCTTTTCTTATGCTTTTGCTCTGATGTTATCAAACAGAGCCCGTACATTTTCTGCTGTGCCTCGTCGGTACACTCAATGGTAAAAGTACATTTGATTTTAAGTAGATGTCGGCTGCACTAATTAAGGTTTGGGTAAATGTAACAGCATGGTTTTATTTCTGTAAGCAGCTGAAATTTGTGCTCCCATATCTCTGAGTAGTTATTTTTGGCAGCTGGGGATCTCTGGGGCTAGTGCAGCATCCTTCTGCTATTTCTGGGTGTGAATGTTGAGTCTATTTTCAAGGTTACCATGGAAACCATTGTATTTGTGGTGGCAGCGATTGGTACTACCGACTGAGCAAAACTGCTATTTTGGTCATGAGTCAACACCTGATACACACACTCTCACACACACAGACTCGCACACACACACATACACTCTCACACAAACACACACACACACACACACACTTAGGTGTAAATGATGAATAAAGATGATACCAGAGCAATACAAGGGGCATTGCTCTTTTAGTTATGTGCAATGTTTGGAAGGCATTATGCATCATGCAGGCATGTGTGTGTTCGTCTTTCCTCAGTGTCACCAGACATCTAGGTACATCTTCACCATGACAACAGTAGTAATCGCTGTCCATATAATCTCTTGACACAGCTGCATCGTGTTTTTTTGTGCTCGCCAGACATATTGTACATGTGGAGTATTGACAGGCGAACATCTCCCATCACTACGGAATAGGTTAGTTCAAAAATATCCTAGGTTACTATAGACTTGTTTAAATTGTTAAAGTATGGTTGACCCAATTTCCTCTATAGTGATGGTTAAAAATGAAAAAAAAATCACAAAGGCAAATAAATGTTGCACTTTTTCTTGAAAATTTAAAAACAATCCAGCAATTTTCAAATATTTGTTTATAATTTTAGGTGCACACTTGTAGCTCTAGCATTCATAAAGTGGAATTTCAATCTGAAAAGCCCTAAAAAAAAATTCTAAATTGGACTGTTATGTAAGTTGAAAGCGACAAACTGTGTAAATATTCAACCAGAGGATCTCAATTGTCACAGTTACTTAACCAGTGGCATTATTATGTTAAGACTATTTGTGAACTACATCAATCCATCAATTCCCGGGAGATGCTGCAAATTAAAACATGCTTTTAAAATGTTAAAAAGGAGCCGGACCTTATTTCCATAAAATGCAAATGTTACGTTTATTATCATGGAAAACCTTGCGAATGAAAAACATCTATGACCTAGCAGCTCTTTGCTTGCTCCTCCACTAGAGAAGCCTTACCCATAATAGCCCAGATTTCATTGTCCTCTGCAGCAAGAGCATGAGATGGACTGTATATGAAAAAGATCACCGTGGCAACAGGAGGCCCAGTTTGTGAATCTGATATGGCTAAGGCCTGGCCTAATCAATGTCTCACTTCCTCAGAAAATCTTGTACCGGAGGGCACTCTAATTCATGTAAATTACTACCCCAATCATCAAAAATAAATAAACTGGGAGGGGAGGATAAAATAAAGGCTTAGATATGAAGGGTAGACCTCATGCATATTGCATGACTCATTATACGAGTAAATGGAAGGAGGTCACTTGGAGATATTGAGTTTTGAAGCATTTGCCCTTGTGTATGAGTAAAATAAGACTATAAGTTTAAAGCCATGCCTGTTACAATACACTAAATCCCAATACTCCTTACTGCGAAAAGCCCAGATATTATTACAATATCAAAATGCGAACCTCTTATTATTGACGTGTCCACATCACAGTCACTAAATGCTGATGTTGCATAATGTTCAGTCATATGCAATTCCCTATTTCCATCACATTATGTTACCAATTTTTGAAGGTAACATTTTAAAATCCTGCAAAGGCACTAGGACCCTGAAGAGGAAGCAGGTCTGGTCCTGTTTCTTGCTGCCTCCTGCTCCATCTCTGCAGTCACTGTGAGTGGAGGGGGAAAGCAGAGAGTGAGCTGCATTTATATCAGCATCATTTAAGAAAAATCTCAACACCAGCAACTGAAGTCATCCAGGGAGGAGGCAGGACAAAGCAGACGGGGGATGAGAAGAGGCAGTCTTGTATAAGAAGTACTTCCACAGCAATCACAGTGATTGACGTCCAATGTACACCTCAGCAGTTGGAGCCCCATCAGGTTTTCATCCCTTAGAGACCAAACCAGCAGTGAGCTGCATCAGGATATATTCTGATTCAGGTACATAATTCATTTGGTCTTGTTTTCTCCTCTGTGTTTCTTCCCCTCTCCCACCTGGATTCTCCCAACATTTTCTCGCTTGTTCTCACCCTCTCCCTCTCATCTGCTTATGTGCTGCTGAGTGAAATGCTAAATATAATTCAGTTGTAATGTGATCTGTAGGATGTGGGCCATAATTTATACTGTGGGTGTAACGCATTAAGGATTAATACATGAATGAGTAGGTGTTAAGAAATGACTAAACTGTGTGATTTAGAGATGTTTCTCACCGTGGTCAGTCCTTCAGTGGTGAAGTTTGAGTTAAATGTTTGATTCATTATGGTGTCACTGCCGACAAGACAAAGAACATGCCATGGTTTTGTGACATGAAATGTGTTTCCTTGTTCTGACACATAAACATATACAGCTGCAGTCAACCATGTGTGTAGGCCCTGATAATATATACACATCCTCTACAACAGACATCCTTATGTTCGCCATTTGAAATATTATTCATACTAAAAATCCTACATTGAATGCAGGCTGTTGTTGGTAGTGACTTATGAAAAGTGGCCATACCCAGTCAGATCAGACCCTGGGAATGCATCTTCACAAGAGCTCTGACAGCAACTTTAAATGTGATGGGAAAAGCTGCTGTTACTGATGCATTCAAATTATTTGTTTTGGGAATGAGCATGTAATCATGCATTAAAATGCGTGTGCTTGAAAAGTATTTATCACCTGCAAAAATTAGCCGACTAGATTTATTCATAGACCTCTTTTACAATATTTATGAAAGCTTGAAGAAGGTGGTCTGAAATCCTTTATTTGTGTTTCTGGATGACCATTATGATCAGAAACATTTGCTCTGAACATCATGATGTGGTTTGCATAATTATATCAACGAAAAGTCGGGAGATTTTGGGATCGTCAAAGCAGACGCCGCAGATTCTTCACGTGTGATAACTCAAATCTATCATTTTCAAATTTTATATCCACATAGACCATATAACTTGGAATAATTGGAGTGTCTCTGGGAAAATAAGGTTGTATATTTACAACACTAGGGTAACTTTATCTCCCAAATTATCAGGCCATAAATTCTCAACAGATTCTCAATTTGGTACATTTCAATCCACTCGAGGAGATTTATCTCTGGTATATCTGGTAAACTGGTATTTTTCTTTAATAATTCTTATATACTCAGTTTTTTTTTTACAAAAAACAGTTTTTAGGACATAACTTCCCATCTGTTGGTCCAATTTAGTCCAAATAAAGTGCATAGGAATTCACTCCAGGGAAATCTATATTGTATATACCATACAATATATTAATAATATAATTATAATATTATCATAATATGATATATTTTACTCTTGAAGTTTATGTCTTACTGACCCAGGGGAGTTATTAACGAAAAACACTGTTTTCCTTACATACCTAAAAAACCTTTCAAGGATAATTTTAAAACTTTTACTTTGTAAAAATGGGTTAGCATTTTTGACACTAGGGAGGGCTTTACCTCCAAAAATTACGGGCCATAATTTATCAAACATTGATCAGATTCTTGTTGAAGTCGAGGAGATATATCCTGTTTATGGCTTATTTTACCCATATTTTAATCCAGTAATTTGTATTTTACACACTTGAAGAACCTTTTTTTTAACTTAACATACTGTAGAAATAACTTAACATTTAAATTGAGAGGCTCCATCAGGGGTATTATTTGTACAACAAAGGCGACTGGGGTTATGCCCTTGCTGTCGGGGACGACAGCATGAGTCTAGTTATGAATTGTAGTCCGTTGAAGTTGCCGAACTGTTCCACATGAGTGTTTACATAAGTTTACTCCTTCATTTTTATCAATTATATCAATCTGTTGGTAAAAGCATGTACGTCAAAAGTTATTGCATAATTAATTGGGTTAACTGACTTTAGGGTCCGCTTTCCATTACATTATCAGTAGAAGTTCTTTAATGAAATGTGAGAAGCTAAGGAAGATATTGTAGAAATTTTTTGTTAGTTGTTGGGGTAAATAAACCTTGTAGAAAGATCCATTAATTTAACCCGGAAATAAAAATAAGTCATAGTGTACTTTCACAAGCTATTTTCACATTTCTTTCTCTCTTGATTATAGGGTTAACAGCAAACTGTCTAAATGGACAAGCATCATAATATCTGAAAAAACTTTACATTCATCCTCCATTAAAAGGAGCTTCTGACATCATTTACAAGCAGCTCTTTTCTGGCCGTACTTCCTGGCTTTGAATGATGGGTGATGGACCTGTGACTGATCCTGTATGCCTGCCTCACACCATCCTTCAATGGAAACAATGTGGAACTCCTCCCATCAACATTCAGAGGATATCTCCAACATGTCGGCCTCCTCTCTACCTGAAGGCTGGGCTCTGTCTCAGTCGCTAGCCCTGCTGGCTATGCTGCTCATGGATCTGTTGGCTGTTGTGGGAAATGTTGCAGTCATGGCAGTCATTGCCAAGTCCCCACAGCTACACAAGTTTGCCTTTGTCTTCCACCTGTGTGTGGTGGACCTCATGGCAGCCCTGGTGCTGATGCCCCTCGGGATGCTCTCAAGCCGAGCCTTCTTTGGGGAGGCCTTGTGCTGGAGCTACCTCTTTATCAGTGTATGCCTGGTCAGTGCTGCTATCCTCTCTATCTCCGTCATCAACGTGGAGCGATACTACTACATCATACACCCTATGCGCTATGAAGTAAAGATGACTGTTGGCCTCGTAGCATCAGTGCTGGTGGGAATATGGGTCAAAGCCTTGGCCATGTCTGCTCTACCACTGCTTGCTTGGATTCTGCAAAGTGGAAGAACTCCTCTTCTGGAAAGTAGTGGGGTTGGGGGAGATGGAAATGGGGCCGTCCCATCTCCTGCTGCTCAGGGTCACAGGCGCTGCTCTCTACATTGGACAGGGGGAGGGTCAAACCGCTTGGCCTTCATGGTCCTTTTTACTCTGGTGTATTTCCTGTGTCCACTTCTGGTCATTCTTGTTGTTTATTGCAATATGTTCAAAGTGGCCCGGGTAGCAGCCATGCAACACGGGCCTCTTCCTACCTGGATGGACACACCTCGCCGCCAGCGGTCAGAATCCCTCGGCAGCCGTTCAACAATGGTCACCAGCTCTGGAACAGGGACAGGGACAGAACGAGCAACTCCACAGCGGCCATTCGGAGGAGGAAAGGCTGCAGCAGTGTTGGCAGCAGTAGGTGGACAATTCCTTTGTTGCTGGCTGCCATACTTTACTTTCCACCTGTATTCTGCACTGACTGCCAGTCCTCCAGCCACATTAGCTTCTTTGGAGGAGGTGGTGACTTGGATTGGCTACTTCTGCTTCACCTCCAATCCCTTCTTCTATGGCTGTCTCAACAGACAGATCAGGGAGGAGTTGGGAAAACATCTGCCTCGTCAGTTCCGTAGGGCAGGGCTTGAAGTGGAGGACAGGCTGCCGAGCCGTGAAGGATCCATCGAGGAGAATTTCCTTCAGTTTCTTCAGGGCACGGGTTGTAACTCGGATCCTCAAAACTCTCACAGCACCTCCAGTCCTAAAGGGGGGGCCTGCTGCCCTTTAGCTCAGCCCCCACTGCCGGAGTCAGCAGAGCCCATTGATTTCCGAATCCCTGGACAAATTGCAGAGGAGACTTCAGAGTTTACTGAGAACGAACAAGCAAAAAACAACTATATATATACAAACAATTAAGTTTTAACACTTTATTTCTTGAAAGTAACACAAATTTTGATCCTATAAGGTATTCCAGAATCTATTAGAGTAAAATCACATCAATGTCTCTATTTCTGCGAAAATCTCTCTTACAGTTAATTTACTCTACTTATATCTTTGACTCATTGCACTTTGCCTTATCAGTTTTCATGTTCATACAGTCACAATCTTATTATTCCATGTAATTGTTGGAGATACAGTTCAAATCGTTGTTTGAGAACAGGGTATTTACAGCCAGATTTTGAAACATTGCACAAACAGCTCTTGACAGACGATGACTCAGTGAATTCATAGTGATATAATTTTTTAAAAGTATTTCCAAATAAAAGAGTAACATAATAATGATTAAATAATTACAATTACATTAGTTATATGCTTTATTCACCAAAGGTAATTTAATCATTTTCAGTGGTAAACCTTTTAATAATATCCCTTTATTTCTCAAGCAGGGAGCGTAACTGAATTACACTGGCCACTATCAATGAATTAATCTATAATGGTGGAGTTAAGCACTACTTGTGGACAGATTGCCTTTGGTATTAATGGATGAAGATGAAAATGGTTCCACGTCTTATAAAATGCGGAAATTTGTTACTGCCAAATCAATGGCTTTTGAGATTCTGGTAAGTTAGTAAGTAAATTATCTTTATCTGAGGTTTGAAAATGACTACAAGGAAAGTAATGTCAAAGAATAAAAAACTATATCAGACACTGAATTTTGAGTATTTAGGGGATTCATCTTGGGGATAAGCACTACTTTCAATTTGTAGTTGAGCTTTCATAGTTGATAATGCCACTAATTATCCTAATGCCAATTGGATTTCAACCAATTTGGTCATGTAGTGATCTCGAGAAATTTCAAATTTTGCTTCCTTGCTGTTTTCCTTGACCAAACCCATGCATGTGTGTGTGTGTATGTTTGTGTGCGTTTACATGGGTGTATAGGTGTGTGCGTAAGTATGTGTGTATGTATTTGTTCTAATTTCTCTATTCTCAGTTATCAGTTTAGGCTAATTTTAAAAGTCATCTTCAGAGGCCGGCAAACTGCTGTGTGATATTTTCATTAGTTTTTTGGATATTAAACTTGAAAATCAGTATTCTCTTGATGTACTGTATTTCATCAGACATAATTCTATTTGTTACAGTTGCTAAACGTATTAAACTGTATGTCTATGTGTACATATAGTTTTTAGCTAAATTTTTCAGAGTTGTGCATTGAGCTATCCCCCACTTAGTGACAATGGAGTGACAAGTTCAATCCAAAATCGAAAGCTTGTTGAGCTTAATATCATAGTTATATTCAGTCCAAATATTGAAAACTGTGAATGATTTTGAACGTATGTTAAGAAAACACTTGTTCAGAAATATTTTTTAATGCTGTGAGTTAAATTAAAGATTGACTTCCACTGTATTGCAATGATATAATTGTTTCATGTTGCTCAAGGTTAGGTGCGAGATACTGTTTTAACAAAGAGTTTTTATGTTTGTATTTTGTATGACTTATCATAATTCCACCAACAATATGAGGCGGCAGTCACATGCAGTTCAATAAGAAAAAATCCTTTTTTCATCACATACAGTCATACACAGTACAACGTAGTGAAATATTTCTCTGCATTTGACCCATTCCTGAGTGAGAAGTTGGTGACCCGTTTGAGGTGCCTGGGGAGATAGGGTTTCAGGGTCTTGCTTGAGGACCCTATGACAAGTAGACTCTGGTGGGTTTTGAACCAGCTTCCTTCTGATCTTATGATTGGGAGATGGCTGCTCTACCCACTGAGCTACAGCTGCCTAATATACGCCCCAGTAATGCAAAATACATTCTTTAACCTTCATTTGGATTCCTTGTAACATACTTTACTCATAATTCAAGCCCTTGGATGTTTAATTGTACCTTATTTAATCTGTGTCTCTGTCTCTGTACCCTATTTGCTTTGTTATTCCAATGCAAAGAGGACAGATTGACAAATGCTTCTCTCTGTCAGTCAGTCAGAAGATATTGGTATGTGACAGGTCTCACACCTCAACCATGGACCTCAGTCAAACTGCCCCCAGCTTCACCAGGCTCTGCTGTCCCCATGACTATATTACTTAGTGACATATCTCAACTACTGTATGGGCTCACCGCAGAAAATTGTTTAATTGGGAATCCCGCAAGCCATCACTCTGATGAAGAATTAAACAATCACATACAGTCTAAAACCCAGGACATTAAAAACGTCATATGTACTGTCCCGTTTGTGGAAGGGATAGTACAGACAGTTTGTGTATGTTTCTGTGTTGTGTGAGTAGTAGTCAGTGGAGGTCCATCAAATCTTCTCAGAGGAGCAGTTTACACCCCAGGTTCTTCACAGAGTGAAAGAAATGTCACTCTGTGGTGTTTGATGTCCATATAGTGGACATTAAACACCACTACCTCTGCTGTACTCTTACTACAATCAATACACACTTATTTTTTATATATCAAATAGGCACTCTCACTTTCTATGGTCATCATGGTCATTTACACTCTGCACTATATAAATATTGGACCATATATATTCTCTTACTCTCTTGCATTTTGTATTTCTTTGCACCACCTGCACTGATCTTCCCAATTCTTGATATGTATATAATGTTTAATGCATGCTGTTATAGGTGTCTGTTTAGAAGCTCCAATGAGCATAGAAAACGGGCGTCAAATTCCTTATATGCAAACACATACTTGGCCAAATAAAGTTGATTCTGATTCTGATGTATGGAGGGGAGAGGGGTATTTTCCAGGATGGATATCATGTTCGGCTAAGATCCTCCCTTCACGCACCACGTTCCTGGAGCCCAGAGGACAGTCCGGGACAGTGATGGACCTCCTCACCAGCCTACTGAGTCCCTGACCCTGTCATTTCTTCTTCACCTGCCGCTTAAAATATCATACATATTACTGGTGTTGTTAACAGGGTTATCAGAGTAAGAGCTACATTGTCATTTGACAAAACCAGTTGACTCCAGTCAGAATGCTTTATATCACAACCATTGTTGATCAAAAAAGTGTTAGAGAGATGGTCAGTATACAGAAACCGATACATTGATAATATGATTTATAAGACAATTATCTTTGAGTATATTTAAATTATGGAACTGTTCTGTAATGTAACACCTGTTTAATAATGGTAATATGGAGTGATTGAACATGAAGTTACTTCTCAGTAACTCAGAATCAAAAAGGCCCATTAATATATAAAATTATCAGCGCTTTTCCACATCGTCTGGTCATCTGGTCACTCACTTATCACACAAGCTTAATGTCCTGTTATCAGGGTCATGGGAATGTCTCATCAGCTGGTGACATCTATCCAATAACATAGTGACGCACCTTCATTGTCACCCTAACATCTTTCTGCTAGCTCTCTCTGTGTTACTTCAGCTGTTTCAGGCTGCTGATATTTGCACCAGTCAGACCAAGCATCACATATCATCAGTAATAATAGACAATCTTCTTTACTTCATTCTCTTGATTCTCCTGATTAATACATTTCCATTGTGTCATAACCCACATATGTAAACAATTATAATACTTGTCTCAAACTAGTGAACTACTTCAGGTAGAATTTTTCAACATCCCACTATAGTAATTTTGAAAAAATCCAACAATTTCAGGGCAAACAATCATATCATGACTTGACAGTCAACCGTTATTTGGAAATGTATTATCTAAAAGTAAGATGAATATCTTCCCCGGCAGAAACAAATAAAGTAATGTTATTATCCAGCACAGACATGCTTTTTTGGTAAATGACTGAATGAATAATGTTCAATACTATTGCAACTAGCTATTAAAATATTAATAGCTTAAGTTAGCTAATATGTGTTGTAAGTGCTTAACTTTCATAATATTTAGCCTCAAACATAATGAATGCTAAGCCTCATATTAAGGGGTGGGTCCAATATTTACCCAGCAGCTGAGTTATAAATAAAACAATTTCTATGTTTTCATCCCAGGTTGTAGAGCGTCTGCAAATTCATGTATAATCTGGTCATGTTCTTCTCTATCTTTTTTTATTAACAAATTAAGATGGTCTTTTTTATTTCTACATTTTCTTTTATCCTATCATGTTATCATGCCTCAATCCTGGTTCTTGTTTTATTGATGGAATACTAAGGAAAATAATAAATAATAATAATAATAATACATTTAATTTATAATGCACTTTACATTTGGATCAAATCTCAAAGTGCTACAACGTAAAAGCAGATAAAAGCATCAATAAAAAAATAAAATAACAACTATATAAAAACCTGACCAAAAAGCAGAAATGTCAATTAAAATGATAGGTTCTGCTAAAAAGGAAAGTTTTAAATCCTTTTTTAAATGTGTCAGTCGTCTGTTGAGCCCTCAGATGGTCAGGGAGGGCATTCCACAGACGAGGGGCAGCAGAACAGAAGGCCCAATCACCCATGGTACTGAGCTTAGTCCGAGGAAAAAAAGGAGGAGGCGGTATGAGTGGGTAGAACGAAAATATAGCAAAAATAACTTCAAAGATCTAAATATTGCCTCCAACACTGGGTCTGGTGACCATTAGGGTGCAAACGAAGTGAGATCCATCCATCCGTCTGTCTGTCTATCACCAACAAAAAACAAAATATTTCAATCAAATAATATTGCAGTAAATTAGTTACAAGCATAAACAAACAAACAAACAAACACCAACAACAACAAAAATTAATAACAATATCAGAGAAAAAAAATTTATCTTAAAAAAACTAAACAGATTAAGCAAATTTAAACACGGGATTTGCGCAGGACTGCAGTAAAGGTAGAAATATATTCACAGATTCCAACTTCCTTGATCATTAACTCTTAAACCGCACCGCTATTCAAATCACAAAATATCGTTCTAACTTTACTACAGTTTGAGCAGAGGGATTAAAGACTAAGTGAAAAATGTATAACAAGGATGAATATTACATTTTTCCATTATCACAATACGCTTTTAAACACTTTCTGATGTTTGTGTAGTAACAACGTTGTTATCTGTAACATTGCCAGAGAATATACACCGTTTAATTTGTTTATATTAACATTGAAACTACCTCGCAGTTAGAAGCCTTTCTATTGGTTGATGAAAATGGTTATATGTGATTGGCTTAAGATATAAGTGCAATGCTTAGGTGTGTGAAATTGCCTTCCCTGCAGTACCGTCATCTTGTGAGCTAAACAGATGCCAATAAATACTTGGAGTTCAATCACTTCGTCAACGTGTATTAATTGCACATAAGGTACTAAACAATACATTATTTCCCTGACTTAACTCTAGCTTCAACCGAAGACAAGCAGTTTGAAAGAAGTCACAGCACACAGGACAAATAGCAGGCAGCACCCATAGGAGACCTTTGGTATGATTGTTATGCGTTTGAGGTGTGTCTTAGCCGGCGGCCGCAGGACCACGACTCGTTAAAGAAGCTGAATGTCGTCCTGTTGAGTGTCAATGTGAAGAACATCTATGGTAACGACATACTTACTATCTTTGAAAGTGATTTTGTTGAAAGGCTGTCAGACCATCTGTTATTCATGGAGGAGAAGAAACCGACCTAACGGTTAAACTACGTTAATAAGACACTTAAGCTTACTTCAAATTTCGGCAATGTGTAAGTTAATTAACGTTCGATTCGTGGTTAAGTGTTAACTTGGCAGTCAGTTAGCGAAAAGCACATTTTAGCGTTAGCTGTCTGCTCGAAGATTCCATTTTAGAGAACTTAACGGTACTGATAAACATATCTGACGTTAATAGATAACCCGGTGTAACTGGCAGGGCCTTATCAGCCGCTGACATAAGCAAACGTAAGACACAGTTTAACGTATCCTTACGTTTGCTGGTGTTTTACTGCAGAACACTTCCTGTTTGCTGCTAGAGTCTCTTCTGCCTCGCGATGTCAGGCGGTAAGTCGTCAACTCACTTAACAACAATACAACTCACTTGTAAAAAATGTTCGATATACTTTAAGCAATATTATTCAACACCCATTGTATATAAATAATAAAAATCGACCAAGAACAGTATGGACATCTTAATACACAAGCTATTACAAGTGTTTCTCAAATGTCACGTTTACTTACAACTACTGTCTCAAAATTATTGAGTACTTTAGACAAGTATCTAGTACTTTGTGTAGATTCTCATTCATCCAGGCTACTGTTAACAAGAAGCATAGCCATACATCAGCTTCTCTACGGTTAAGAAATGCTTAGCCCATTCCTCATGGCCATCGGCTTCTAGTTCTTTGCTTTGCTGAATTTCATTTGCTGCAAATGCTCCAATCCAAGATTTCTATCAGATTTAATTCAGGCAACTGTGATGGCCCCTCTAGAGTTTTCCAGTACATCTGTTGAAAGAAAGTCTTGATGTACTTTTAGATATGCTTGGAATCATTGTCCCGATGTCCAATGCAGCTTAAGCTCCAGCTTCCACATAGGTGGCAAGATGCTTTCTATTAGGATTTATAATTACTTGATGGACTCCAAGTTGCCCTCAACACTTTGCAGGTTTACAGGCCCTGATGAAGAAAAACAACCCCAGAGTTCAAAGAATCAAAGCCACTGTTATACCTGGCTTAGTCTTCCTCCTTCAGACATAGCAGTGATCCAAAGCCCATAGCATTAGTTTTATCACTTTATCACATAGTGTTTCATTAATAATAATAATAACAATTTGCAATAACAAAATAATGTATACTTTATTCATCATGAGACATACAGGTAGATTTCATACACAGTACAACGTGCTGACATTTATTCTCCGCATTTGACCGATCCCTGAAGAGCGCTGGGCACACCCCTGACCCTGGTTTCAGGGCCTTTGTCAAGGACTTAAGGTATGTAGCGTTAGGGACTGGGATCGAAACACACTCCTCAGATTGTGGGACAACGGCTCTACTTATGGAGCTAAAGCCTGCCCATAAGAAAGAAGTTAATGAACGATTACAATAGGGCTCGTCTGGATGGCTTAATTTTAAGAGTGCACTTATCATTAAAGTGAGATTTTGTGTTGAATATTCTCGACAAAAAAATTACTTAAAATTTGTTTTAGTGAGTTATTTCACTGTTCTTGTGGGATTTTTTATGCTTTGGTTATTGAAAATTCCATCCCAGCACCCACAAAAAATTGGATGTGTGATCTAAAGTATTTTGCCATTTGACCTTATAAACAATGGAGGTTGAATAATTTTACTCCCAACTATAAAATATAACCAGATCTGAATCTGAGTATGATACATTAGTCACCTTAGGTGTGGAAAAATTAACAGTGTCTTTGAATATACAATGTATTGCTATGTCATAAAAGTATAGATATATTGTAATTTTACTATTATCTATGTTAAAAACTACCTAAATAACATGTAGAATTACATGATTATGAAATGGATAAGAGTGCAGTCAATACTTCAATTCCAAACACAATTTAGATGATATATAAAACTTTAAACACTATATATTAAATGTTTCATCCTTTTTGACAGACACACACACACTGACACACACATTCACGCAAACTAACACAGTCACACACAGAATAATGAAAACTGTAAAAACACAATATAGTCAATATTGTACCATGTTATTGAATTTTGTAAAGTGTAAAGTATAAGCTTATTTTACATTTGATACCAGCACAATTTTCATTATGATATTACAATAGCACTTTACATAACAGCATGGTAATAAGATGGTAAAAGTGGGGTAATAGTTTTGTAATAAAGAGGTAATAATTATGTAATTCTATGTGATTATCAAAGTAATAACTAAGTAATAGCTTGGCAATTACAGCACAGTAACAAGTTGTAATATCGGGGTAATAGTGTGGTAATAAAGAGGTAATACATATGAAATACTATATAATTACCCAAATAAGAAATAAGAAATAGCTTGGTAATAACGGTGGGTATACATGGGTAATATTTCACTGGAATTTATGTAACAGGACGATAATGGCTGTAAATTAAGTGTTGTAATGAGGAAAATCCAATTTTAAGATGGAAATTAGGTAGAATTATTTTTTGAATAGCACAGTAATAGTTTTTTAAAATGCTAACAATAACATTGTTGTATCAGTGCAATGTTTGGAATCAAAAATGGTAATATGGCGATATTAATATTGTAATAACATGATAATAATTAATTAATATAGGTTGATGTTTACAAAGCATTTTAGGCTACTATTAGTGTAATAACTTCAAAATGAGATTAAAATTGGTTATTACTAGGTGTGATAATCACCAATTCCGTCACGATACGATATTTTATCGATTATTTGGCCAGCGATACGATATTTGCCGGTATCACAAAGTCTGTCGCGATACGATTAGGGTTCTATACGATTAAGGGGCCTGCTATCGATTTCAGATGATATTATGTCCCCCTTTGACAAAATTGGTTGCATTTAACCTAAGAAAAAAAAGTTATAAAGCAATTTGACATATTTCTAAATTTTATGCTGAAATATAATAATAAAAAATAACTAATAACTGTGTTTCACTGTAAAGTGACACATTTTTTATGTTTAGATAGCAATGTTTTTTTTCTTATCACTTAACATTAAGGACCCCTGATTACCTTTAAATCATGAACACAACTGTCTACATTTATGGTTCATGAGATTGAATTAACATGGTTCTGATAGGTGCTGGGCTCAGCGGTTTGGAGGCATTAAACTCTGTTAAACATCCTACAGAACAAAACGCCAACTAAATTACCAGATATATATCAACTCCCATTATATGTGAGCATTAAGCTAATGTACAAAGCGCAAATTATTTTCCACATTTTTGTGAGTCAGTAAACATTCCGACTACACCTGAAAGCCTTTATCTCTCATTAGAAGAACGGGTTATCTGCCAAAGTGAACGCAAACGTTCATTGAGAGCACATTCAAACGACAAAATTAAACTGCAACCTCTGGCTGTTCCCATTGGTCTGCAGGTCTGCAGGGACCTTGTGTATGGGAAACACTGCAACCCTGTACCGGTAGTAACTTCAAAATAAAAGTAAATCTTAAAAAAGACGATATTTATCGGTATTTTGACTTTCCATCGATTTGATTGGATCGTCGTTCAACACACCGATATGTCGATATGTATTGGTGTATCGATGCACCCCTAGTAATTTCCATTATATTGCTGAAATTCATCCAACCCTTCTGTTCCAAACATTCATTTTGTTTCAAGGTAATAGTGTAAAAATTGTATGTTTAATCTTGTCACTTTTTACCTTGAAACACTTTTGGTAGTTTCCGTGTAATAACCATGAATTAGTGCTGCACAATGCTGAACTACCAGTTTGGATTTAATTCCATTGTAATATTAGATTCAAGCAAACATCCAGAGTTGCAGAGATTACCTGTAAACGCTTCTGGTAGTTTTCGTGTAATAACTGCATAATGCAAAACTACCTGTTTTTTTCGTGCTGCAAAATGCGAAACAACCTGTTTCTATTAATTTTGCATGGTAATTTTTACCAAACTTCCAGAGGTTCATAGATTACCTGGGAACACTTCTTGTAGTTTCTTTGGAATAACCACGACTCAGCGCTGCACAATGCAAAAATATCTGTTTATATTCAATTCCCCACTTCTTTCAACTACACACATTTAATACTATGGATGCCTTGTACATATTTTACAATTCAATATTCACACGGAAGCCTTGTATCGACATGTATTTTATTGTTATTCATCGTTGCTTAATTTACTGAACATAAGACAAAGTTGAATTTCCCCATTTCCTTTAAAATAATTTCTTCTAAACTCACGAAAACATCTCTTACCATACAGTGTTAAAACAATAAATTCCTGGGGGAAAAGAGATAATATAAATGAAACAAAGAAATTTAAAGTTACCATAATGTCTCCCTTTACAATGATGTAGAGATCAATAGTATGAGTGGAAAATTGAAATAGAGTATATCCATTAAATCAAGAGAAACAGATAAAATCTGGAAAAAATGTCTACCCCTCAGGACAAGTATTATAAGCAAGAAAAAGAAAAAGAGGCAACTAATTGGAGCGAACTGCAAAATCCTCGTTAAAGCAGAAAAAAGTGATGAACTGCTTCAGAAAATACATGAAATATTAAATAATGATTTGGGTACGGTAAATGGCAAATAACGATAAAAATAATTCATCCAACTTACAAATGGAATTACAACTAATGAAAATCTATATTTAATTCAGTACAAACTAATGACTAGAAACTACTATAGTAAGGATAAAACTCATAGATTTGACACCAACACATCAGACTAGTGTTTGAAGTTTAAAAACCAGAGTTACTCCCTGATTCAGGCCTTCTGTTATTGTGAGAAAATTAAGAAGGCATGGGAGGATATAGAAAAAGGATCTCAATGATATGAAGCTGCAATGTTGCCTTCACAACAGAGCTCAGTTCCAAAATGTGGGAAAAGGTTTTGTGTTGTGTTGGGCATGTGGAAGGATCAGTTTGTCCTAGAGCGAAGGATATAAACTTTGTTAAGGGAGGTGAAATTGTAGGTGTAAGAATAGTCTTATTCATATACGACTGTGGGGGGGGGGGGACTAATGTAGGAAAAAAAAAAGTTTACATGGTAATCACAATATTATTTAAAAATCAATTAATCATTTATTAAAATTTTAAGGGAAAAAATGGAAGAACATCTCAACAAGGATCACGGACTATAATTTTAGATTTTTTCTCAAGCTTGGTATGATATGTAAATATGTTTATAAGTATATATGCATAGAAAATGTATCGATATACATTATTTAATTATCTTTTTCTATCTTCTGTTCTTTTTTCCAAACTGTTTTCTCATTACTTTCCGGGTTTCAAATATGAATATTTTTTTCTTTTCTCTATGGTTTACAATTCAAAATCTTTTAAACATTATTTACACATTGACTGGTTGGTCAAGAAAATTGCCTATCCTGGACTGAACGTCATATACCCTTCCCTTTGACTATAATTTTTGATATTTTCTCAAGCTTGGTACGATATGTAAATATGTTTATAAGTATATATGCATAGAAAATGTATCTATATACATCAATTAATTATCTTTTTCTATCTTCTGTTCTTTTTTCCAAACTGTTTTCTTTAAAGACTAGTATTATGTTTTGACCTATCTAGGTTAATGAAAATAAAATTATAAAAAAAAAGAAATATCTGCACCTCTGGATGTTTGGTTTAATCTGATATTACCATGAAATTAAATAGAAACAGGCAGTTTTGCATTTTGCCGCACCTATTCTTGGCTACTACATGGAAACTACCACAACAGTTTCTAGGTAAAGCGGTCAAAAGATTAAACATACCATTTGTATGATATTGCCATGAAAAAGGTTCCAAATTATTAGTACAGGATAGATTTAAGGTTCTCCTAATCACCTACAAGGCTCTTAATGACTTAGCTCAAGCATATATCACTGAGCTCTGACCCCTACACCCTTAACTGTCCCCTCAGATCTTTCAACCAGTTCTCACTTTCTATCCCATTAACAAATATTCAATCCAAGGGTGACCGCTCAATTACTGCTGTAGCCCCTAAACTATGGAACAACCTTCCTGTTCCCCTCAGATCAGCCAGGTCTGTTGACTGCTTTAAAAAAAAATCCCCTCTACCAATGGCTTTTCCAAAATACATTATCTTTTTTATGTTATTTGTTTTGTGTATGTGAAAGTGAACTGTTTTGATGTTTGTGGTTGGCATCGCTTGTTTTAAGGTTTTCTCTGTTCTTGTCATCTTATTTTTTTATATTTTCAAATTTTTTGGATAGCACTTGTCCTTTAACTCTTTGTGAAGCACCTTTTAACCTCTGCTTTAAACCTGTGTTTTAAATGGTGCTTTAAAAAAAGCTTTTAAAAAGCTGTCCCACCAGCCAGACAGATACAGCAGTCCATTTTTTAGTGAAAGTTTGTGTAGATTGAAACTTTAATTAAGCAGCAGAGAGAGAGAAAATAAAACAAAAACATAGAAAGATGAACTAAGTCAAGCCTGGTTTAAGCAAAGTACATATATATGGGGCTTGTTTTTTTAGCTTTTGCTACTGTGCACCAGATGGTGAACAATGTCCCTCTTTACAAAACTGGGCCCCGTTTCGGAAAAAGCAGAAGACATTGTGGAATAAGGTTTTCTCTGAAACATATTGTTGACCAGCTCATTTAAAATAGAGGTTGATCGCTAAACAAACCACAACATTTATACACACGAAGGTATATATCTTTACATATATCTTTATCAAAACTGATACATATATATACACACCCACACACACACACACAGATACATTTTTGTCTTTTTAAATGTAAAAATACAATTGCAGTCTAGTGTCTGATAAAATGCTTTAGCAGCAACACATTTTTTTTGGAAATGCATAAAACTTTCATACCAATAGATGGGGATTTGAAGTTCTTTCAGCTTTAATTATTCAGAATAATCAAGTATTGCTGCAGCTTCAGAAGTAGGTGCTTTGATGCATTTCACACACTGAAGCCTTCAGTGTTTCCTGTGCATCTTGTAGCAACACTGAAGATAGCTCTATCCTATGGCATCTTTTATATTAAGTCTATCTAAAGTTTTTTTTTTGTAGAAATAAATTCCTTGTCATTTTTTATTATAAAGAATTGAACCATGTGAAGGATGGGTGAGCTGGGACAATTGAGTAAAGGTAATAATTTATTTGGATAGTATTGTCATTTTGGTTATTGCTATTCTTCCGATGAGTTCATATATCTATTTTTTAGTCGTCTTCTATAGTTTTTATGTGTCTTCTATAGTTTTATATGAGTGTTTGATATTGAGGAGTATTTGTTCTGACAGCTTTGTGGAAACATTAATACCTAAGTATCTTTTATGTCTATGGGGAAGAGATTGGTGGTGGTAAGGCTACCAGAGTTTGGAGAATCTGTTTAAAAGGTTAATGGTTTTTGAGAGAGATATTTGTGGATTCTCACGGTATCAGTATATAAACTTATTTTATGGTTGACTGTGGTGGAATATGTACATTTAGTTTTATTATTTTGGAGGACAGCTGTGTTAAGAGGCTGAATGCAGATGGCAAAGAGGGAAGGAGAGAGTGGGCCTCCTTGTCTTATTCCTCTATGTAGTGTGACACTTGGTGGGACTAATCCATTGATTGTAACTGGCTTTTGGTGTGTTGTATAATGTTTTAATCCAGTTGATGAATGAGTTTCCAAATCCGAATTTATATAGGGTGGTGTATAAGATTTCTGACTATCGAAAGCTTTTTCCGCTTATAGTAAAGCTATTACTGATTCTTCTTTGCGCTCTGTAGCCTGATGGTTGATGTCAGATAGTATGCGTGTGTCAATACATGATTGTCTTCCTTTGATAAAAACTTTGATCTGTGTCGATTACGTATGGATTGATTTTCTCTATCCTTGCTGATAGTATTTCCTCATGGTTTTTATTTCTGCATTGATAAGGGATCTGGCACGGTAGCTGGACGGAAGGGTGGGGTCTTTGTCTGGTTTTAATATTAATGTGATGTTAGCAGGGTTCATATAGGATAGTATATTGTTGGATTCTGTTCATTCTATTGTCATACCGAAGAACACAACTCAACTCTACTTTATTTATAAGCACATTTAAAAAACAACAGAGTTGTCCAAAGTGCTTTACAGTCAATAAGAACAAATGCACAAGATTAAAACACAATGTTTACATCAAAGGAAAGCAGTAAGAACAGAAAGAAAGAAATGTCCAACAACTCATCCTTGGTTAAAAGCCAAGGAACAAAATGAGTCTCAAGACGGGATTTAAAAACAAAGAGAGTGGGGGCCGCCCTGACATGAGGGGGCAACTCATTCCACAGTTTAGGGGCTGCAACAGAGAAAACTTGGTCGCCCCTCATTTCAGTTTTGATTTAGGGACGACCAGAGGTGATACGGCTTGCCAGAAATGTCTAAAATCTCAGCGGGAGAGCCATCTTGTCCTGGCGCTTTATTTTGAGGTTTTAGTAGGAGTGGTTGATGGAATGCTTCTACTGTAAATGGATTATCTAATGCATCAGCTTGTTATTGTGGGTAAATCTATACTATGGAGGAAAGCATTTATATCACCAGGATCTGGTTCATAATCTGAATTCTATAGTTTGCGGTATAATGTTTGGAAGGTGTTTGTTATGTATTCTGGTGAGGTAAAGGTCACTTCCACTGAGTTCTTTTTTATAGCTGTGATGATGTTAGTTTCCTTTTTTTGTTTAAGTTGGTCTGCAATAGATTTCCCTCATTTATTGTATTCATTTTGATCATATTTGAATTGTTGTATTAAGAACAGGGTTTTCTATTTATTATGTGAGATCTAATTCATATCTTCTTCTGTAAGGGTTGTTACATGGGCATTTTGGACTCAGGCGTGTCTTTAAATACTTGTCTATCTTGACTGTCAGCACACCTTTGATCTATTTGCTTTTAACTCACTATACATTATGCTTCATGCTGCGGATTACCCCGGTCCTCCATCCACACATCCAGCCTTGACTTATTCCTGGTTGTTATTAATTAGACATTATGCTCATGTCATACCAAGTTGGTATCTCTCTCGAATTCTTGTGTACTATGTATCTAGTGACTTGCTGAGTCATGTATACTCTTTTCTGTTATCCTTACAGGACTTTGTTTTCACCTCTTAATGAATCCTTATCACATCCATGAGTGGTTACCCTATGGACTTTAACCTGCACAAATGGCTGCCCCTCTGCATGTCCATCTCCCTACAGGGACTCCCTTGGCCCCACAGACAAACAGAAACATGTGACAGACAAACACTGGGACTCGGTCCATTTGGGGTTTTGGGTGTTACCTTCTCATACTATAAATTTGCCTTATTTCTTTACTACCAAAAGACAAAACCTATCTCAGTGATACTGCACAATTGACTTATTCTGTAAAATAGGGTTACTGTTAGACTGTAAAATATAAAGCAGTGAGGGGAAACACATTTGGAATTAAAATCATCTCCTAGATATGGCGATAATGACATTGGTATCAAACAGTGCATAAGGAATGTTTAACTTACACCTGTGTGTGTGTGTGTGTGTGTGTGTGTGTGTGTGTGTGTGTGTGTGTGTGTGTGTGTGTGTGTGTGTGTCCGTGTGTGTGTGTCCGTGTGTGTCGGTGTGTGTGTGTGTGTGAGAGTGTGTGTGTGTGTGTGTGTGTGAGTGTATGTGTGTGTGTGCGTGTGTAGAGATAAAAACATTTTTGATTAACTGTTTTTCTCCGTTATATTAAATAATACCTGATACAGCTTTGCAGTTGTCACCACTAGGGGGAGTCTATGGCACAAATATATTTTATAAACTCATGGCATCTGTTTTAAATGGCCCGGGTCTTGTCCTGTTCTGCAGTCAGACATGACTGAGTACCAGTTTGTTCTGTGCTTGAGAGGAATTATTCCAGTACTTTCATCCACTATTAATAACTCAATGGCTTCCCACATAACAAATTAAGTTTGCCAGTTCTGGCAAAGGGATTTTTGAGAGTAACTAACCAAGTCCTGGAAAGCTTGAATACCAACTGGTGGACCTTTTGTTTCTTATAGTAAATAGATAACAAGCAGATCCACAAAAAACATTTTTTTCAATCATCATCACAACATAAGCTCACATGCTCAGATGAGCCATACTGAATATGCCATTGAACTCAACAAATCTTACATGTCACACTGAGGTGATCTGTTGAAGGACAAATGCGATTATGCACATGTTTATGATGGGTTGTATTTCATAGCCGAGGCACAGTTAAGCTTTGATCCTGCACTGCACTCAGCAGGTTTCTTAATGAAGATCTGTTTTCCAGTGACAGCTGATGTTTGGTCCCTGCCTGACTTTTTATTGTCCTGTGACCTCAGTGAGGCAATGAATTGGTGATCCAGTAATCCTGCTGTTTACATAATGACGTCCCATATTCACATTTTTGTACCTATCTCCACATTAATGTCATTTTAAAAAGAAGCAATACAATCAAAATACCAATTTGATTTCTCCACAGGCAATCATGCACATCACATTTTACTTTTTATGAGAGAGATCTGAGAATAAACCACACATTCTTACAAAAATTATATATATGGTCCAAAGTTAGTCAACAGTTATCCAGTCAGATATTTTATCAGTTTTGATGAGGACCCTAAATTAATATCAGGTGATGATTAAAAACAGGCAAAATTAGGGTATGTTTAGCATTGTTCATTGCACATTCTACCTATACATGGAAATAGTACTAAGCTGCTAGGGAAAAGTTTCCTTAGTTGCTTAGTCATTACTTTTCAAATATGAAGATTTTTTTCTTTTCTCCATGGTTTACAATTCAGAATCTTTCAGACATTATTTACACATTGACTGGTTGGTCAAGAAAATTGCCTATCCTGGACTGAACCGCATATACCCTTCCCTTTTTATGTCATCAGATGGGACAACGGCCTAACTAAATACTCTGAATACAGTTTTGAACGACTTTAAGAGCTTGAACTCCATTTTGCTTCCCGGAGCTTCCAACTGGTCCTCTGGGATAACTTAAAGGAACATTTTTCCTGCATTGTACTACTAGTATGATTGTGTGTGATAGATAAAGGCTTCAATTTTCCAAAACTTTTGCCCCAAAACTGAAGCTCTGCTAACAAATAAAAATTGGTGGATGTTAAGGAGGAACATTAATATCCGGGCTATATCGCCCAATCATTGTAATGCAGAGTCTGGCTACAAATGACGTCATCATGCCAATTAAGTTGCAACAGCTTCTTTCTCTTTCTTTTCCAAATCTTTATGCATGTATGTTGGGCGGCTGTGGCTCAGTGGGTGGATCAGCCATCTCCCAAAGGGAAGATCGAAAGGTGCCCGGTTCAAGTCCCAGCAGGGTTGTAGGGTCCTTGAGCAAGACCCTGAAACTCTAGCTCCCTGTGTGGTTCAAAGGGGTTGTCCACTGCTCCCTCAGGGACAAATGCAGAAAAATGCTTTCACTTTGCTGTACTGTGTATGGCTGTATGTGATCAATAAAGTATACATTCTTATTATCATTATGTTTCTGGTTAATGCCAAGACATGGTATGATGGTATGGTATGAATCATACGCAAAAATACATGCAATTTGATCTCGCTGCAGATTAGTGTTTCTGCACGTGTGGGTGAGTGCATGTGACCTAAACTAGCCCTCTTTGAAAGACAAGCCTATTCCGTTTGATTTAGAACTAACACCTATCATGACGTGTCATCAAAGAGGGTTTGATACACCTTGTGTGAAACACAAAAGCTAAACAAGACAAACAAGGACAGGGAGAAACAATAAAACATGCAGTAATGATCAGTGTAGGGCTTTATGTTCCTTGAACCCTTAACCAGCCCAGAACCTAGAAAGTCCCAAGAACCAAACGCAGAGCAGTGATATTGGCCACAAACACTGGCTTAGCACCCACTGGTTGGCCCAATTGACAGTGAAGAATGGGTTGTATTGGTTGCTGTCGTGTTCGACCAAGATCATGCAGCAGAACCCCAATCAGTGTAAAGTGCCCCCCCTCATTGTCCAACAGAAGCCGAATAGCCTGGCTAGCTTGCCTAGCTACCAACACCCACCCCCACCCACTGCCAAGAGGCCAGGCAGCGGGCACAGCAACAGCACCATCAGACACAAGCCACAGCCCCCGCCCCACTATAGACTCGACACTTGTGTTTTGTCTATGTAATTTCATCTGACCACGTTTACCGAGTCAAGGATTGGATATGTGATCTTCAGAATCTCCCTGTGAAAAATCTACTAGGTGTCTTCCTCTTCCTGCTATTCCTCTTCCTTGCATGCTTATGCATATGTCTTGCTGCCTAAACTTTCAGCCGCACCACTTACCAAACAGTCAACTGAAGGATCTGTTTAAGGGGATTCATTCGTTTACTTATCTCTACCTCCCACAATATCCATGAAAAAACTGTGGGAGTGAATATGTCACAACATCATTTGACTGAAATAAAGATAGCAGTAACAAGGTTTGTATGCTTATGATTCCTTTTCAAAGTTCCTAGAAACTGAACCTGTCTTTATCAGTAGCCCCCTCATGCCAGTGAAGCAAACTCATTTTAATTCCTCTGCCTTTCATTCCTTATACACCTTTAGTTTCAGGAATGTGTCCATGGGATGCTTTTTAGAGTGTGCTACATCATGTCAGTGACAAGTGACACTAAGCTCCTCTTTGCTATATTCAGATATGGTAAGTCTTGCAAAGAAAGAGGTGGCAGGAGGTTAAGTGACCTGACAGGGATCCAGATACACACCGAGGGTTAGAGTGCACCACTGCAGTGTGTCTCGCATGTTTATGTGTTTTATGTATATGGGGCTATAGTCAGTGTTTTCGTGTGATGGGCTCTAGGCAGGATTTAAAGATTTGGAACTATTAGTCTGAACTGGAAAGCCATGAGTGTTTTGTTGGGATGTTTGCCCTTTTTTTTTCACAAGCAAATTTATATGTGGGATTAGGGATTATATGTGTGAGAGTGAAAAGTTGTTCATGATTACGCTCACTGTTGATTAGTCTCTTGAGAAAAAGATACGTAGAAAATAATAGATCCCAATCAGCAGTTTAATTAAACCATTAACCTTGAACTGCTTTCAAGTAATGTGATGTAAATTAAAAAACTAACATTGTCTGAATTGAAACTCACCAAGCTCATTTCTTATTCCGCTTTAACGTTATTCTCGTACAACGTTGAGTAATATTAGAACGGCATAACACACACTGATCATTAACCCTTTCGAGGGGATGCCATTTTAATCTTTATCTCAGATAACAAAGTCTTAATAAAATGTTACTTCACTTAAATGTGTTTTAGTAAATGGGAACTTATGTTTGTTGCTACAATTTCAGAAGGACAGTTTGTCATCATTTTAACATTATTGCCCCTTAGGTACAATTCTCAAATCAAGTGTAGAGAATTAAAAGAGCTATCCTGTTTTTGATACCACAGAAAAAAGAATAGAATCCTATTTTTTCCTTTATTTTGTCTGTAATCAAAATAATTCTTCTTCATCTTCTTCTTCTACCAATATATCCCTCCTTTTCACGTGTCCAAACCATCTCTATGTGGCCTCTCTTTAGGTCAAATTTGGGCTATCCCTCTGATGTGCTCATTTCTATTCCTGCCAATCCTCATCACTCCCAAACAAAATCAACTCTGCCACATTCACCTCTGCCTCCTGTCTTTTGGTTAGTGCCAACATCTCTTAACCACCCAGCAGAGCTGGTCTCACTACCATCTCGTAAACCTTTCCATTCACTACTGTTACTACACGTCTGTCACAGATAACCCCCAGCGCTCTTCTCCTCCTACTCCACCCTTCATGCACTCTCTTCTTCATCTGTTTACAATCCTCCTCTTTGTTCTGACCAGTTGGCCTTAAGTACTTATACCACTGCACCTTCTCACCTCTACTACATGCATCCTCACCATTTCACCCTCCCTTAACTTCACACACATGTATTCTGTCATATTGCGACTGATATTCATTCCTCTTCTCTACAGCGCATACCACCATCTCAACAGGTTTTCTTCCATTTGCTCCCTGCTCTCACAGCAGATCACAATGTCTCCTGCGAACATCGTAGTACATCAGAAAAATAAACATGTTAACAGATTACCGTTACACTCTGTGAAACTGGGAATTCCTAGCAAGATTACAATAAAAAAGAAAAGGAGAATGATATATATACTGCAATGCATCATTGACATGAGCAGTGCGTACAAATTACAGCAGTGCCATCACTGGGTGGAAATTTCACCAACATTTTGTATCTGAAGCAGAAAAGGAGAATAACATCAAAGTTTCAGTGCAAGTTATGCCTTTACAGGTAAGAAAGATCGCGATTACGATAACTACACAGACACCCAGTAAGCTAAAGTTAATGTTAGTTAACTAGATAACCTGTCAATACTAACAAAACTGCTGCTACTACTACGGTTGCTGAAAAATATATCAGGATTCTAAGTAAGTAGGTGTAGATGCGGACCAGTGTCTTGCCAGAAAGATATTGTCCTCCAAAAACTGATTGTTGACTGTTTATATAGTTAACGTCCACAGCTGCTTTTATCCAGTCCAAATGTCCAGATCTAGTCTTTTTTAACAGCTTAAATATAAGTGAAAGGCAATCAGTTTTCGAGGACGTAAAATCCTTAAAGTCAAACACACGTGTCCCTGATGTCTCAGTACAAGGATGAGATGTACTTTTTAGCACTTTGAGATTTGATCCAAATGTAAAGTGCCTTATAAATTAAATGTATTATTATTATTATTATTATGTGTAGGTAACAATGGGGCACGTACCTGACACACCACTTATAGGTGGGGATTTATTACAACTTCTGCTACTCATAATAATGATAAAACTAATAAAAATTGTTTGTATGTTTTGTTATAAATATTATTATCGCTAATGTTAAACGAATCATGAAATTCTTGAATACCAAAAGTAACTGAAAGTAATCAAGTTACATTATTTCTACTTTGTGATACTTGGATAACGGTAATGAAAACATTTTTCCCATTTCCCAACCCATCTCATGCTAACCCACCTTTTCTTCACCAACATTTTCTTGCTTATACTCTTCAGAAGATCTTTATTCCACCACCAAGTCCCCTTATCTCGTTTCCTCTTTTCAGATGACAAACTAAGTACCCTCCTACCTGTCTCCTGTCACTTTGCCGTAATTACCATGTCATCCGGCAGCTGTTCACTACATCCCAGAGCCCCTCTAGACTCCTTCCTGAATCTTTTCTCCCTCCGCTTCCTCCATTTGATTCCCTGTTCTGCCTTTGCTCTTTTCCTCTTTTGCACCAGCAGAGTCATCTCACAGACTACCATTTGATACTGTCAATTTCTCACACACTTGCAGACATCGATGTCTTTCAGATTACATCTTCTGCATAATATGCATCCACACTGTGTTCCTCCCTCCTTTGAAAAAAGTATTCATCACAGCCATTTTGATCATTTTCCCAAACTCTACTCAGCACTGGGAATTCCTTCCATCACTTCATCCAACTCACTCCAGAAATTCTCTTTCTCTTTCAGCTCGCGCTGACAACGTTCATCATCACCATCAATTTTTAACTTCACCTCTAGAACACTCTATACAAACTCCTTCAGGATTACCCTACACCATTTCACCTCCCATTCACACCATGAAAAAACCGTTTGTACCCTCCCCTCCTCTCCTTCTAGCCTTTTTGCCTTTCCCCCAGGTCTTTTGGACACAATATACCTACCTTCCTTCTCTCCATTGTTTCAGCTAGCTCTCTATGTTTACCTGTCATCTTGCCAACATTTAATGTTCAAAAGCACTGAAACAAAAAACGCCCAAATGAGCAATTATATAATTCTGCTCCGAGATGGCTCCCACTTCTGGAAATCCAACAAAAACCATTAATATCTCCCAACACAAAGTCATGTGATTTATTACAATATCTTATAGTATTTTAACACATTTATATAATGAAAAATATGTTGTTTCTCTCCCACTGAACAATTAAAGTCAAGTGGCCTGAGCTCTTACATGTATGCTATGTGATATTGGTACCTGCTAAATCTATTGGAGCGGCATTGATAGCCAGGATTTTGTACAACATGCAGCACTTCAGAGAAACCTCTGACACAGGATCCCAAAACTGTGCATTGAACACCTAGAGCATTCTGTGTTTCTCATACAACCATGATGTATACGAGGCCTCTCCCTGATATGAAAATCAACCCAGTTATGGACATGACTGGGTGAGGGGAATATTTAACGTACCATGGCCCAGTCGAGGATGCAGGGAGTTATCACTTGCAGTTATATAATCCATCCCACCCAGGAACAGACATTTTACCAGTCTCATACTTCAAACAACCCCTTCATTGTACCTGGAAACACTGAAAGCTATTTTAAGGCAATGTCTGTAATAAATATTGTCCTTTGTTTAACTGCTTCTGTGTTGTTAACTGTTTCTGGCAGATTAGAACATTTCCGTATGTAGTCGTGTTGCAATGGTTACTGGTTTAACAGTGTACCACTCTATTATATGTACATGCATATATGACTGTTACTCAGCGAGTCTTTTCCCATACCCATTTTACTCCTCAACGGATTTTTAAGCCACACATGCATGCAGCTAATAAAATAGCACAGATATATACCTAAGATAGGGGTCATGGTCTTTACACATCAACATAAGTTGATTTTTTCCAGTAGTATGGTTATCTGTTTCCTTAGGATGAGGGTTTTCTAATATATATTTTTAATTAGATTGCAAACCCACTCGAGATGTGCATCTTTTTATAATTCTATGTCCTTCATGTATACCGTCACTTAACATAATGGAGTGTATAGAGTCAACGCTGTGCTTGTTAAGTGAGTATGTAATTTGACTAAATTCGATCTTTTTATTAGCCATAATTTCACAGATACTGATCAAAAGCTGATAATCAGAATTTTACACTACAAGGAAAATAGTATATTACGACCAAATGTAAAATACGTAGTTAGTATAACAGATTCTTCTATTTCGCAATTAATTAAGAAAATGTTTTTGTTTATCTTGGCTATCTGTTATAAAGAAGTACGACTACTACAGCAAATATAACCAATATTACTGAGGTTAATATGTCTCTGGGCATTTCAAACTGTCAGTACATAATTCCGAGGGTTGGAAGAAGTAGCCTAGAAGGAAAGCACACTCTTACCTTTGAGACAGACAACTAAAGCAACATCTGATCAAGATTTCCTGATTATTCGGCCTTAAATTCAGTACCCCTCCCGATAATGTGTCTTTCATGCACACATTTGTGTGGGTTTATATTTGTATGACTCATCACGAACATCTTTGCTTTTGTTGTTACTTAGAATATTCACAAAAAATGGTTATGAAATGGAGACGTATCATCAGATCCCATCAGTTTTCTTGCCTACTGAAATGTAGCAATCGGGGCTTCTGTGTGCCATAAACCAGTCACATGAGAGAGGAAGGAAATAGTCTCCTCTGTCATGTGATGCAAGGAGACAGGGACATGGAAAGCAGTTTGTAAATGTTCTCACGTCATGTAATTGGCATAATTACTCAGCCATATTACTATTGACTCCAGAAATACAAACAATCACAAGTTAGAAATCAAATGTAATTAGAAATATGATTTAATTTTTAGTTTAGTCTATATTTTTGCTCATGGGAAAATTAACTGGATCAGAAACATCGATAAATCCAAAATATCAACATACATTCATTGACAGAACAGTCATTAATAAAATACTATTTAAAAAAAGCCTAAACCATACAACGGTTTCTGAATACAAATGCAAAATAAAACATTACTACTATATGATTTCTTTCATCTCTATGTAATTATATCTGTCTTTATTGGTACTCACTACATAATGTTAAGATTTGCAAAGCATTTATGAGTTGGTTTGAGGAACGAGTTAATGAATAAGAGGAGGGAGGTAGAGAAGAAGCGTGAGGAGGCAAAGATGCAGGGCCTCCTCCATTTTACAGTACTACAGCGTCTGAAGTGGATCACCCCAGCCTCCCCTATTTCGCCACGTGGTATGTTCCATCCCAGTATTTAAATCCGGGAGCTTGAAGGCTGAGCTGTTCATGGACTGAAAACCGGCGTAATCCACGAAGCAGCTGAGTAATAGAAGCAGGGAGAGAGAGTCTGGGGAAAGAGGAACAAAGCTGCTCTGTTATCTCACTAGAGTTGGTGACAGTTAGAACAGGAGATGCAAAGGAAAGAGGAAAGAGTGGGGCAATTGTGGGATCTTGATATCAGAGCCGTTTGTGTTTAGCTGTGAGCATATCTTCTGTCTCTATTCTATCTTTGGTGTCATTCTCTCTCTTCTGCTGTGCCAGCGAGGGAGGGTGTATCGGCTGTCCAAGGCCTAATTACATGTCCCAGCATCCCGCAAGAGCGCAGACAAGGCCACTGCGACCAGAACGGAGGCTGTGAGAACAGGATAAGGCAGGGAGATAGAGGTAATGTAACCTTTGCAGCACCGTGTGTACTTTAGAGTCTGTTAATCTGAACACTGTGATACTGGAAGTTTCAGCAGTCTTTGGTGATGCATGGTACTTATCACCTCAAAAATAATACAAACGCAAGCTTTTTAGTGACAGATGTGGTGCTAGTTGACAGTTGCTGTGTACGGGAATAAGTCTAGAACACACAGAGGACAGTGGGAGGAAATGTGATGCGGCAGTGTTGCTCACTGGATTAATCACAAAGATTCCTGCAAGTGTGCTGATGAAAACAAAACTCATGCAGTATGAGGCACAGGGAAGCTGGCTTCAGCACAGTTTCAGTAGCTGGAATGGTGCCATTTCATCATTTACAATGTCCCTAGTATACAGAGCTGTTCACATCTCTATTTTAAAAGTCCACCTGAATATGTTGACCTTTCTGATGTTTATGTGGGCAGTATTTTTTTTTTTGCTTTAGACCAGCTGACATCTGTTTTTGTTTGTTGGTGTATATGTGGCAAGAACCTCTGTCTTCCTGTTTTGGTTACAGGAAGCTGTGGCACCAAAGGTAATTATCTTTCACCACAGTACTGAGAATAGTCTGGTTAGTTTTTAAGCATGTTGTAAAAAGAATTTCATCTCTCCGCCAGCCAAGAAGTTATTTTGAAAGAAAATGATTTGCAAGCAGCAGTGTTTAGCTGAAATTTCATCAAACCCATAATGTATTGCCTATTTTTGTTACCTTGTACCCGGCCTGGTGCATATTGTTAATATATTTTTCGATAAAAACCTGGTGAAAAAGTTTATTCTCATCACTGGTTGCTATGAAACGTCTTCCTCTCAGGGAATAAGAGGGTTATCAATAGATGGCATTCTATAAAGAAAAACAAATGTTTCAAAACTTTGAAAACCACAATCAGAGTAAAATAAGTGGTAACCCACATACATATAGAGACTCACTTACACAAATACACACAATTTCAATGCCAACATCAGTTTCTATTATGCTAAGATGCCCATCAATCATGGCAGCAGTGTGACATAACTGGTAATGCATAATTAAAGGTTTATAATTGATGGGCTTGGTCATGGTTCACACAAGCTAATAGTGTTACACCTTACATGTCTTATTATTACATGTACAAACATATTTGTATATGTGTTATGTTGTTATATATGTACACGGTTTGCCGTGTAAAAAGAAATAAGGTGCTACAATGTTTGATTATGTCTTTGTTTTACTTTAAGCAGAATCCTATTGTTATGACACAATCATCACTATTTTTTGTCACCAAAGCTTACAGCACACCAAATCTTTAATTATAAAATGCTCAAATGAGTTGTTGAAATGCATGTTTGAGACAGTTTGAACATCAGGCTAATAATGATGTTAATTTGCAATGCACTTACCAGTTGCAGTTTATTGAAAACATAAGAAAAAAAGGTTTTATACATTGCAAAGCTAATCAAAATTTTTTTTTACCTTAAATATTGTCGGCATACTTTACATTAGTCAGCGTTAACTGCTCTAAGCGGAGCCTGTGTGCAAAGGTTTCATGTCAAGATTCATGTGGGATTGTTGGCTGCTTCTGATGCAGAACAAAATATGTTTTACTATGAATTGAAACGTGAGTAGGGTGTGGTACATCTATAGATTCAATCAAATGTCATAATAATTATGATTTCATAAGAGATTGAAATGTATACCGTCAAATTAAAACAAACTAAGGAAGACATTCTAGTGGTACAACAATCTCCTACAAGTGTATGAAATAGAGCTCTTACGACATGGAGTTAAGTCAAGCTTTTCCCTTTTTTCTCTATGTAGTATAGTACTGTTTCACTTTTTTTTAAAGAACCTTTCAGACAGGTGATGAGGAAGAAAAAGTTCTTGCCTGTGTGTTTTCCATTTTCCAGGTAGACATAGCGGCAGAAAGTAAAAGTTTTGTTTCTTTTTTTTTAGATTTCAATAAAAACACAAACTTCCATATCTATTGTTTAGAAAACTGAACCACTTGGAAACTTTTTTGAGCATTGGCAGACAAATATTTAAGTACCCACACTTGCTTAGTGTGGATGCATTCTAAATCTTAAATTAAAATAGATTTTTCTCCATATTTCTTTGGATTGTGTATAATGTGGTGGCAGTTATACTGTCTTAGTTGGGATAAAGAATACAGCATGGCGCACTAAAACATCCCTGACCTAATAATGTGTGTGTGTGTGTGTGTGTGTGTGCGTGTGTGCGTGTACACGTGTGTGTACGTGCGTGTTTTTCTGTATACTTAAAGTCGTCTATTTGTCCATATGAAAATGAACTGGTGCTTGTACACACAATATATATTTGATCAATCAGGCGGGAACCACAACATCTGTGAGGGAATTTCTATATTTATAAATCTTTAATAATCTAATTTATGGGATTTTTAGCAAAAACATTTTTTTATTACGTGTTAATGTAAGCCAGCAGAAACTATAGATATGTGTTTCAAACATGATTATGAAGAAATCATGGCTGTTTTCTCAACTTGGTTAGTTTAAACCTATATGTGCAGTATAGAAGTGCTTGCAGCGTGACACAGGGTTAGTATATGTTAATTCCTGACTCCACAACCTTGGAGGCAGATAGCAGATAGCAAAGAAGGATTTCACATGCCAAACATTGTACCAATAATGGCCAGAATTATAGAGGAGAGAAAAGACACCCTTCCTAAAGACATAGACCAATTATGAGTGAGTGAATTACTGTGTGTGCACGTAACTATGGTATGAATTGAATTACAGTTCTCTTAAACTTAAATATGCAAGTGTTTTAGAAAGTAAACAAGATCCTACCAAAGACGAGCGTAGTTTAGCTTGTATGGCAGGGGTGTCAAACTCAATAACGGTGGGGACCAAAATTAAAAATGGAAACCGCATCGAGGGCCTAACAGCACTCAAACTGGCCTCGTTTAATCTGAGGAAGGATGACAATGTATTCTTATTTTATTTACTCATCTTATAGAATCTGAACAGACCAAGATATTGTAAAATACTCAAATTACAGATAAAATTCAAATAGATCAGCATATCGAAATTGTATGTCTCTCTCTCTATCATAGTTTCATGGAATAAATTCATTCACATGCATCAAGAACAGCCACAAAACTATATTTTTCACATTATAAATTCCATCTAAAATTATTCTGTTTTTTAATTAAAATATCATCAGAAGGATCTTTAAAGGCCCTTGGTAAATGGCAGGGCTGATTTAGCCATTTTTTTCTTCTGCCATTATAGAACAATAACGTAGATTGTTGGTCCTCCAAGTATCTGTTTCTGCAGTCAGCAGCTGCTGGACCTTAAAAAACAGTGAAGTGCAAGAATAGTCTCCATCTGCATTTCACATTAAATGCAAAAATCACTCGGTGTGTTTTCCTGTTTTTAATTCAACAGCTGGATAAATGCTGCTATATGACAACAGATGAGTGGGGAGAAGCTCATGCACTCTTCATTGACGCACTGATAGACTATTGCAGTGGATTTGTAGTATGTGGGGTTTTTGTGCTGTATACTAGCAGTCCAGTTATTATAGAAATTAGATATTGTCTCGCGGTTTGGATAGAATTGTTTTGTGGGCCAGATGTAGCCCGCAGGCTAGACATGTGTGATCTAAGGCCTTAAGCTTAATCTGAAGAGGGAATGGCATCATCTGTTTCCAGCAGGTCTGGAGTGCGGGAGCCCCTTTGTGTCATTTTCAGGTGTGTAGATTCAAGAGTTAGTGTTAGTGTATCCTCTGCTTGATACACCTGTCTTTCCTGAAGCTGGTTTCCGTCTCTTGACATGTTTACATTGATTCTCATGTTTAAAACCAGATTGCAGCCATAGCCCATGTAAACTGATCTTTATCCAATTTGTGTTACGACTTATCCTCTTCATTGTCGCAGGGATACTGCAGCCTATTCCAGCCTCGACAAGTCACCAATCTCTTACAAGTACAGCACAGAAACACAAACAGCCATTCGCACCATCAGGCATTTTTAAAGTTTACTTCAACTGCATGTTTTTGGATTGCGGGAGCAAGCCGGAGTATGCGGGGGGAACCCACATGCTCCGGCTAAAATCCACACATAAAAGCCCTGTGTCTTCAAGTGGATTTGAAGCCAGAACCTTGTCTTTAGTGTAGATATGAGAAATAATTAATTATTCTTGAGAGGATAATTATTATCCTCTGAATCCACAGCATCTTGCCATCTTTGGTTGTCCAAAAGCAAACTATTTACAGCCGGATTTGCCTGCTTTGTCCTTTTTTCATTTTTCCCCTTCCCATGTTTTCATGTTGGGTTTAAGCTCATACTATGAGTGGGATGTATATCAGATGATGATTTCTTAGCCATTTCTGTGGACATGTACCATGTACTCCTGAGGTGCCTGACATTTCGGAATTGTAAACAATTTATTAATTTCTTCATTTTAATTTTGAATTCAAGTTTTAATTGACATCACATCACAGATACTTAAAACATTTAGTTTTCTATAATTATGAAGAAAAAAAACAACAACCTTAGATTGAGATGACTTACTATAAAGTAAGTTATTGTTATATTGGTGCTTTTATTCAATAAGGATAGTATTGTTAAATATTAGTATCCAACTACCTTTTTTTTTACAGCGTAGGATCGTAGCGATGTGACACTATGTTTCTTTCTTTCTTACTGTGACTGTGTTTGCCACAGTCTTGTGCAGTGCATCTGGATCAAAGGCCCTCAAGCCAGGGACGCCAGTTTCTACTTCACACTACCCAATAGACCTACGGACATCCATGGAAGACAAGTATAAAGAGATTGCTGAGGTGAAAGTTCAAGCCAGACTAATAATGTTACTATATGAGCTGTGATTACATTACACTTATGATCCACAACATCAAAACCAGTTACTGTATTCTAATTACAGATCATTGTATATTACACCTTTCATTATTTATGCTTTAAAGAAGATTTTAACTGGTGAATTCACTGAATGAAGTAACGCGAAAGTGTTTGCAAATGAATTTAATCATTATGCTTCAAATGTGAGCAAAACCATTAGAAGCCATGTAATAAAAATGTTTAATTTTGAATCACTGCTTTTATTTAAGCTTCTATTTGAAGGTCAATGTATCTTGTCATTTTGTGTGGATCTCAGAGTCAGCCCCATGTTTGTTGATGTATATACATTGATCTGTTTGACTTTTTTATGAAACTGTAAATAGAATGAATTATGTTTGGGGTTTTTTACCAGGAGCTGTTCACTCGCAGCATGGCAGAGAGTGAGATGCGAAGCGCTCCTTATGAGTTCCCGGAGGACAGCCCCATTGAACAGTTGGAAGAGCGACGGCACCGCCTAGAGAGGCAAATCAGTCAGGACATTAAGTGAGGAAATGCAAACATGACAGAGAAATCCAGTTCAATAAACACGTCACATCACCTCAGACATATATGGCTTCCCCCTGCCCCCAACTTTTACGCACGGTCTTGCATTCTCCAAGGCATACATGCTTATCAGCTTCCAAAATGTCTGTTTACAAGATACCTAACCCCAGCAATAAGCTAAGTGGTCTGATAAGTAGTAAGCACCTGTCATGGTGTTCATTGTTCTTTCACACAAACTTTCATAAGGAGGTGGGTTTGCATCGGTTGCAGGTTTGATGCTAACTGCAAAACTAAGCCGATCAGTTGGGTGATTATTCGATACAACCGCTGCAAGCCTGTATTCTTTACCAATAAGGGTAAACCATTACTAACTAATGATATATTTTGTGAGTGTGTCAAACTCCTTGTTCACTTAATGCCTAGTGCACTTGCTCTGTATATGTGTGTGTGTGTGTGTGTGTGTGTTTGTTAATGAGAGAGGATGTTTGTGCATATACATGTCTCCATTTATGTGCTTTATTTTTACTCACTACTTCTGATGCCCATCTGCCTTCCTGCCTTGCCTACACTTATCCTGCGCCATTGCATATCACCCAAAGGCTTGAGCCAGAGATCTTGCTCCGTGCCAAACAGGACTTCATGAAAATCGACAGTGTTCCGGACTTAGAGTGAGTGAGATCTATTCCAGCATGCATGTTATGTTTGAAAGTATTCTATTTTCTTTCCATTCCTTCTTTTTTTCTCGCTTGCCCATAATCTTCTACTAACTTTGATAATTTAGTGTTTATTGCGACAAAATATTCTACACAGTCACTTTTTAGTTCGCTGTATATAGAAACTGTGGACTCTTGTAAGAGTATCTTTCTACAGAATCACAGATTATCGTCATATTGAGAAGGACATCTTCCCCCTGCTGGTGACATGGTAGATGTAAAATGTGCCCGTATACACCTTGAATTTAAGCCTTTTGGCCTCTGTTTAAGTGTGAGAGTCTAAGTCTCAATAGGCTTATCATTGATTTTACCTCTTTCCATCACAGATATATGCATGCCACTGATTTCTTGGTTATGACAGTTGTTCCTGGGACCCCCGAGAATTGTTTTCAGTTCTGGTGATAGACAGTTGCAACTTAGACGGATAACCACTGATCAAAGTATAATTTAGATATCCTGACACCTTATTAATGTGGATTTTAATATAGGTGAGTCATTCTGGATAAATGAGAATGGACCATTTGTATTAATTTTTTCAATTTCATTGCTCTCGTCTACAAACAAAACAAATATATTTGCCGTGATCTGAATTATCACATCAGATTGGAAAATCTGAAACTGCATTGTTTTTATTAGTGTTTTTATCCTGCAGGTAATACGCACTCTTTATACAACGCGTTTTCATGGTACTGTCACTTGGGATAAAATGGACTATCAGGCTCATATATGCATGTAGGGAACATGTTTTGACTCTCACCACCTCTGAACAATAAAATCACCACACCTTAGAATGTGAACCTTTTTTCAGTTCAAACAGTGTTTGGTTCATTGACTTCATCTTTTTCCTACCAGCATCAGTGGACTTTTTCTGGATTCATTTTGTTATTTTATTCTCTTACTGTACTTTTCCCCTCAGAAGTTTGTTAATCTCTGACTGAAGGGCTTCTTTTTGTGCAGCTGATAACCTTAAAGCAACTGTGGCAGAATTGTTGTAATTTAGAGAAGAGATTGCATCCAGCTACTAGCTGATGTAATACCAAGTCCATCCTCATGACAAGTAAGATGATGGACCTCATTTTGGTTCACTCTGTGATAAAGTTCGGTATCCTCAATGTTTAGATTTCTGTCCATTGTATCTTGATGCGGGTCACTTTGAAATGTCTGTTAAGGGATTTGACTTATTTCTTCTTGGCACTGACTTGACTCCTCCGCATGGCATGAATAAAAATGGTCCACACATGCTCTTGGTAGATGCAGGTGTTGAGTGTTGTCTAGGTCTGTATTGTCCTTCCTGTGCCGAGTTCCCATGCATCTTACCACGTGATTACTCTGTATGCTGTGTATTAAGGTCTACATTTTTTAAAGCAATTTTCATACTTATAAAACCCATTGATTCAAACAATTAAAGTCTTTAACCCATAATACCTGATATATATAGTATATATAATTGTTCTGCTTGCCCGAACACATCTTTGTGGCATAATCTATTCTGGCTTTAATATTCTCTTTTTTTAAACTCTTCTCTGGTCCATCTGTATCCATGAAGGCTAATTAAGGCGAAGAGCATTGACACTATTGATGATGGCTTTAAGGAGAGGGAAATACCGATGGAGAAGGAGTACCAGCGAGTCTCTATATCCGGAGAGGAAAAGTGCGGGGTGAGAGCTTTTATTTGAGGTTTAATGTTTCCATCCACAATTGAAACATGAATTCATGTAACTTAAATCCTATCAAAACATATTTTCACTAGTGTTTGTTGATATATTCACAGGTGCCCTTCACTGACCTGGTTGATGCAGCAAAGTGTGTGGTGAAGGCGTTAGTCATCCGGGAGAAGTACATAAATATATCCATGCAGAATTTTTGTAAGACCACAGCTCATGCCTTGCAGGAGTTTGGGGTGAAGCATCTAGATCTGAGAGTTTATGATGACGTACCAGAGACCCCTGTAGCTGCAGGTATGGCATGCAAACAACTAACACATATTGTATGATAGTTTTTAAAGAGATTTCAGTTATATAGTTATATATCTGAATAGATAAATCCACCCAGTAAAGGCACCACATTCTCGAGGAACATTTAGGTTGACTGTCTCCCATTCCCAATTTATTTGGGGAATACTTGTCAACACAGAGAGTTTGAAGATTATTACTGTGCAGGAGATGCTTGAGAAAGTTCAAGATTTAATTGCATCATCCTTACATGAGTTGTCATTGGGCTGTAGATATCCAAAGGGCTGTCGAGGGAAAAAGGGGAAAAAAAACAGTTGAAATATTTGATTACTGACTAATTATTATAAATTTTTCAAGCAACAGCCTCATATATTCTCTCATTACAGTTTTTCACATGGGAACATTTTCTGTTTTTGTTTCAAATGATAGGAAAGGTACTCATAGTCAGACAAAATAAATAATGATGTCACCCATCACACCCACATTTTGCTATCAGTCAGCAAAATTGTACTGATTATATTGATTAACTCTCAGGGGTTAATCAATATACACATTTATATATATATAACTTTAACAAATTGTATTAACATCCTGAATCAAAAAACATAAGAGTCCAGAAGGTTGTGCTAGAAAAATAATCTAATGGTGAATGTCAAACTTTAAAAAGTCTTTCAGGCTATTGAGTAGCTATAAAGAACAGTGTATATTCCTGTTCACACAAGCAATTAATTGAAAGCTTCTGGACAAAACCTATGACCAATAAAGTGTGTGAAAAGCACACCCTTAACAGCTGATATCAAATCGAAATGAAATGAAAAAACAGAAGCCACGCAGGTACCCTGTAGATAAGGACATCTACACTCTGTCTCTTTTACGTGACAGTTGTTTACCATTTAGAGGTATATTTCTGCCATATTTGATTTATTAATTTCTTATGTTCCAGATGCCCCTGTCCACCCACCAGTTTCAGAGACACACCCCTATGACAATCAAGACCCCAAGAATATGCCACCAGACACAGGATATGATTGCAGGATGGTGGATGGAGTAGTTCATGTGTACACAAAGAAAAACAACTTGGACAAGTGTGTGAATCTGCAGGCTAATATGTTCATTTAAAAAAACAGGTTGGTCTGTTTGTATAACTTAGAGACTGTTCTCCTTTCCAGGAGCACAGAACTGGACCTGCCCTATCCAGACCTGAAGGAGTATATTGCAGATATGAATATTATGATGGCACTTATCATTAATGGGCCAGTGTGAGCATTTCTGTCATTCCAATATTCTAAAAATACCATGGGTTTGTGGCTCAGTTTTTATTTTTTTAAGAAAATATGTTGTGGTTGATGTTTACAGGAAGTCATTCTGCTACCGCCGTCTACAATATTTAAGCTCTAAATTCCAGATGCACATCCTCCTGAATGAGATGAAGGAGTTGGCTGCTCAGAAGAAAGTTCCACACAGAGACTTCTATAACATTCGAAAGGCAAGAGCTAACATATTACTTCTGATGTAAATATTTAGATAAGATATATTGAAATGACCACAGCAGACTTTACTTTGCTCTCTTATGTTCTACTCTGTCCTATCTCCAGGTAGACACTCACATACATGCATCATCCTGCATGAATCAGAAGCACCTGCTGAGATTCATCAAGAGAACCATGAAGAAATACTCCCAGGAGATTGTTCACGTTGAGCATGGCCGTGGACAGACCCTCAAGGACGTGTTTGAGAACATGAACCTGACAGCATTTGACCTGAGCGTAGACACTCTGGACATGCATGCGGTAAGAAATGGGAGCAGCAGTAAACCATATCGTTCTATTGAGATTGGTTTTAAAGAAATATTACTTAATTCAGTTGGTTTGAATATAAATGAGGTTTTTGCCTGGTTTTATTTGTTCATCAGGACCGTAACACGTTCCATCGGTTCGACAAGTTCAACGCCAAATACAACCCTATTGGAGAATCCATTCTCAGAGAGATCTTTATCAAGACCGACAACTACGTCGAAGGGAAATATTTTGCACACATAGTCAAGGTCAGACATCCTTCTAATATGATTGTGTCTGGTCTCAACCCAAAAGTTTTCAAAGATGTAAAGTGATACTTGAATACCTTTTATCACTGGGTGTCTAGGAGGTGATGGCTGACTTGGAGGAAAGTAAGTACCAAAACTCTGAGCTACGTCTCTCCATCTATGGTCGGTCTCGAGATGAATGGGATAATCTGGCTCAGTGGGCCGTTAAACATCGAGTCTACTCTGATAACGTGCGCTGGCTCATCCAGGTGCCCCGTCTGTTGTGAGTACTCCCCCAGTTTGCTTCACCTTTAAGCTGAGATGGGTAGAATTTAATCTTTTTTATGTTAATGATTTGCCCTACTACGTTACTGAGGTCTTTCCTTATGTAATGTCTGAAGAATGATGTGTGCGCTGTTCTATCTCCGGCTGCAAGATAGCTGGATCATGACCAAGGCCATGACAAATGTCACTGACCTTATACGAAAATAACTTTGTGAGAGTATCTGTTCAGGAGGATTCCGGAATTAGACTTGCACCTGAGCGTGCCGGGATCCTCTCTGTAATGACAGATCGGTCTGTAATAAACCCACATACCGAAGTAAGACAACTGAAGCAAGTTTGTTTTCCTCCATTAATAGCAGGCATAGATATAGTAACTAGCTGTTCAACTACCAAAACATGTATTATAGTTTCTAGGCCCACAATGAAAGCTCCAATTTGAATTAAGTTTAACTTAAACATGTAAATCTCTTTGGTAAAAAAAACTGTTTACTGCTTAATTATCACCTCCCCAGTGACGTTTACCGTACGAAGAAGCAGTTGGCTAGTTTCCAGGAGATGTTGGTGAATATCTTCATGCCCCTCTTTGAAGCCACAATCAACCCTCAAAGCCATCCTGAGCTGCACCTCTTCCTGGAGCATGTTCGTATCTCTTCCAATGAAATTTGAGCTACCACGAAGACTCACTCTCAAAAGGACTGATTATTGCAACGTTGATTTTTGTTCAACATTTATTCTTTGACTAGGTGGTGGGTTTTGACAGCGTGGATGATGAGTCTAAACCCGAGCACCACATTTTCAATCTTGACAGCCCTCTGCCAGCCAACTGGACAGAAGAAGACAACCCGCCCTACTCCTACTATCTCTACTACACTTACGCTAACATGACTGTGCTCAACCACCTGCGACGGTAAAAGCCAGCTGAATAGTTTCAGAATCTAAACACAATTACATAAACGCAAAATACGCTGGGTTTATTTTGGTTATGACAATGCATTTGTCTGACAGGCGGCGAGGCTTCCAAAAGTTTGTGCTGCGACCACATTGTGGGGAAGCGGGGCCAATCCATCACCTGGTGTCTGGTTTCATGTTATCAGAGAACATCTCCCATGGGCTGCTGCTCAGAAAGGTAAGGGTTATATTCTAACATGTTGTAACATGACGCCATATTCAAGTGCAGTGTAACTTTAAAAAAAAACTTTGTTGTGCATTGATTGTCAAAACTGGGATGTGTCTACTCCCTTGGGTACATGGATTGATTAAGGGAGTATATGGAGCTGGAATTTCAATTTTACTGCAATTGATTGTCAGCAGGTGTAAACATAATAATAATAATAATAATAATACATTTAATTTATAATGCACTTTACTTTTGGATCAAATCTTAAAGTGCTACAAAGTAAAAGCAGATAAAAGCATTAATAAAAAAATAAAATAATAATAACTATATAAAAGCCTGACCAATAATAAGAAATGATAAGATGATGAAAAAGAGTATGTTGGGGATATTCTTGTTTCAGCTCATGAGCTCTCACAGTCTTTTAACTCTCTTTCCATCAGCAGTATTTATATGTGCACACAAATAAAAATAAACTCAGTGTAGCAAATATTTGGACAATCAAACAGAGTCAGACTTGTGGACTATGCCGAATGTGACACAGGACAACATCTCTGTGATCCAGCTAAACAGGAAAAGACAGAGATAATGGGATTTGTTAACCAGTGAAAGTTGAGCTCAGTTGGAAGGGCCTGCCAGAATTCTGGACTGCTTAGCATGCAGGACTTCCTCATAGGCTAATTGTGCCATTAAGACACTGGTGCTTTTTGCATAAACTTACCTTTATGAGAATGGTTTTTCAACTCTGACATGAAGATAAAGTACAGGGGACAATCGAAGAACTAGAATGTCTCCAATACACTCCCATATTGCAGCATTATTTGTGTTCATAACATTCCTCTCATTCATCTGTGAAGAGGTCAGGGATCATTTGATATATTTGCCCAGTTCACATGTTGCAGAAAAACTCTTTGATGCCATCTCCTTTCCTAACTGTAATCTGTGTGTACACATTGGGTATCAAGTAATTAAAAACTGCAAAGATGAGTAATTTATTATTGGATCCTCTTGGTTTTAAAGTAGTCAACTCCAGTCAAATGCCGGGAGCTCTAGTTGAGCTAGTACAATTCTAGAAAAACTTGAAGCTGCTTGGCTTACCTCAGGTACACCAACTCAAAGTCAAGGGTAGGAATAAAATGCCTTTATTTATTAGGACATGTCTTGCTAAAAATCCCCAAAACATTACAGACAAAGGAAAAACGCGGACCAGTTTCAACGCACAATGGGTTTTCTTTAGGGCGTGATTCAGCCAAGGGTGTAAAGAAGATTCCAATACTGTGATTCCTTTCATAGGTAAATAATGCTCTTGGTGTTAAACTTACATATCACTTCATGAATATGGAATCCATAACTCAAATTTGAAGCATCATAGTTGGAATTATAACCAAATATTAAAATAGTTAAGGATACTCATTATTATTAATTAATGTGTCGTCTTCAGCGTCACTTCCTGGAAATAATTTGAAGTCCAAATAACAAAACAGGGTTTATTGGATAGATATTTTCATGTTTTATGAGCTGCATTGGCCTGGGTTACTTTGGATGATATAGAGTGTTTCAAGTACGGTGCGGCTTCCTCTGCCAAGCAACTTTCTGGGAAAGAGGTTTTTATCTAAATTTTATCTAAATTTTGCCTGGTTAAATAAAGTATTTAATAAAATTACAAGCAAAGTCAAGATTCAATTTATTTCCAAAATGCGGGAAAAGTAGGCTCACAAATAAAACCATAGATTTAACAATGAAATGAAAATGAATTACTTCGTGAAACTGTTAATATATATTTCAAAAAACATTCTAGCTGATGCTGTTGTTGTGGTTTTTTATAATGTGAGCCAAATCCATAAGATGTCTCTGTTTGATCTCCATCAGGCCCCGGTGCTGCAGTATCTTTATTACCTGGCTCAAATAGGTATCGCCATGTCACCACTGAGTAACAACAGCCTGTTCCTCAGCTACCATCGCAACCCACTGCCAGAGTATCTGTCCAGAGGCCTCATTGTCTCCCTGTCCACCGATGACCCTCTTCAGTTCCACTTCACTAAGGTCAGTCTGTGTCAATCTCCACATGTGTAATACATATGCGTAACTGGATGAGGCTAACAAGATGTGTGTGTGTGTGTGTTTTTGTGCGTGTTTGTCTGTGTGTGTTTGTGTGGGCCCAGGAGCCTCTGATGGAGGAGTACAGCATTGCTACCCAGGTGTGGAAACTGAGTTCCTGTGACATGTGTGAGCTGGCAAGAAACAGTGTGCTGATGAGTGGGTTTTCCCACAAGGTAAGAAAGGTCTTCTGGTTCTCTGTATCAGATGACACACACTCAGTGCCCCCTAAAATGGGCCCACATCTACAGTAGGCTAGATTAAAATGCATACAAAGTGCCATTAAGTCTATCGCCAGGAAGGACATCAGCAGATTGTGCTAGTAATGTGTGAACTCAAGTCTATATACAGTGTTGAAATCGCAGTAAAAGGCATTTGGAAACTGAAAGGTGTTTGTATTTTTTACTCCTCTAATTTACATAAATGAGGAAGACAGAATTATAGGAAAACCTCAATACAATCCATTCCAGTATGCCACCATTATGACTTCAAAGCTAGAACGTATTATTTAATAAAAACTACTAAGACAGTGAATCGAACTGAGAATTATAGACATCATAAAATTAAACTCAATGGCAAAACAGCTGTATAACAGCTGGACCACCAAGTGGGCACGGACTGTAGTTTACACATATATGTGACAGTCTACATTATTCTGTGTTGTTCCTTCGGACACATAGGTTGAACAGGGACTCTTAAATGTCAAATAGGTTTGATTAGTGTACTGTCTGAGCTTCCCACTCATGAAGCTTCTCCTACTTCCAGGCCAAAAGCTACTGGCTGGGCCCCAACTATTCTAAGGAGGGTCCCGAAAGCAATGATATCCGCCGATCTAATCTGCCCGATATCCGCGTGGCATACCGCAGCGAGACACTCTCAGAAGAGCTTCAGCTTATCACTCACGCTGTGCGAACAGAAGAGCTGGATACTATTGATGAGCTGGACTCTCTGGCCATGGGCCCTTTCCCAGGAGGACGCTGAAGTCTCACATGGAATCTGAAGATAATTTTGTTGTTTTTTTCTCTTCTCTGCAGCATTACCTCCACGTACCATCATCATTAACGTATACAGCACACTGACACATGCCACAGCTACCAAACGCACCAAATACAATCTGCCTTAAGCTCTTCAGTTTCCACATTATTTTTCTGTTGGAGTCAATGTAAAGTGCATTATAAATTAAATGTATTATTATTATTATTATTGGTTTGGTTATAGGGAAGAAATGTAACTTTATATTATTGAGATATGAGATTTCCCCCAAGTCCTCTTGTTTCGCCTTTACTTTTATTGTTCTCTGTGACATGTTATGTCGGAGCACTAAAGGTAGCGTGACGGTTTCCTGAGAAGGAAAAACAAGAAAATATTAACCAGAGACCTTTGCTTCATTTCTTAGTCCACAAGTATTTCCCTTCCTCCTGTCCAACTAAAGCTATGAGGTGATCTCTGAGTTATTCAGTGATCGATTGTGTCTTTGTAGCACCTGTGTACCGCAGAAACAACCAGCACATTTAGGCATGTGCCACAACACACACCTCTGAATGTCGCCCATCTCCACCTTATAGCCATGTTGCTTGATTCCACTTAATAAACCTACAAACTACACTATACTAAGTTATAATAAGACTTACAAATAGAGCTTTATTGAAATAATACGCTGATAAAAATAGGTTTAATGTTGGAGAAAGTCCTAAATAGAACACTTTAACACATGATCACCGATTTTAACCCAAATTTACAGATATGGGGTTCTTATTTAGAAATGTATGAGCTGCAAGGCACTCACACACATGCACACAAACCAAAAGAAAGTTGCTCTTACCTGAAGGTTACAGGGTATGTTTCAAATAATTTATTATCCTAATTGCACACACAGAATTGTTCTTACGTGATTCTTTCAGCTCAAACTCAAGTCAGGAAAAAACCTGAACTACTGTGGTTGACTGAAAACAATCTTGATTTAGCTAACTGTCATCGCAAGCTGTAAATTAAATGACGTTTAATAAACTCTGAATATCATCTTGCTTTTGACCTCATAACTCTGAGAGATATTAAGAGGAAATGTGCAGAATCATTTTGAACCATAGCACAAATAACTTTCTGACCCTCTGTCCTCCTCATGGCTCTCATTCAGTCATACCTTCCCCTGTGGACAAACTAGAAAGTAAAATCTTTCCTTTGCACTCAGTCCTTTGTGCACCAAGAACTCACAGTGCCTTTTCGTTGTCAGCTCCGGGCGCTGCTTGCCCAGTTTTTATCTGTATCAACTGCAACAGTATTGCATCTTGTTCTTCGTGGAACTGGAGCCACCCACCTGCATGCTCTGTGTAGTACTTTTATCATGGCCTTTTTTGAGAGTAAATTAGAGCTCTCTACTGCTTTATTTGCATGTCTGCATGGTGAGACTGAGTTCCTTACAGCAAGCTGTAATGTAACTCATCTGAACTAATTCAGGGCTGGCAACCAGCTTTTGAGTGGGAAATCTGTTGTAGAGAGCAAACAAACCCAAACTCACTGAGAAATGAGCAAACAATGCTGGGACATGGTTTAGACTGTTGCATTGGTTTTCATTTTTAAGTCACACAAATGGAATCGAAGAAGAGAGAGCATTTTGTATCATTATCACATCCTGCCATCTGACACGTTCCAACCTCCCATCAAACTTCTTTTACACATTAATGCTACTGTCCAGAAAATATTGAATACAAAGACTGGGAGAGCAGATCTGAAAATAAGGGTCAGCCTTTAGTAGAAAAGCCATCGTTGTTGTATTAGCATATATACACAAGTTTTCTTTAAGATTATCACACATCCTGTCTTTGCTGAGCAAGAATGCTTTACCGTCTAAGAATTCTAGAGATGTTCTGGAGTTGTGTCCCGACACGGTGAAGCGTTAGTATTTGTGTTGTGTAAACCGTATTTTTCTAACGGTGATTCAGAAATAAGAGATTTTATATTCAGAACATAGTGATGCCCAGGTATAACATGTTGTTGCGTGGACCGTATTTTCATCGTCATAAAATGGTAAAACTGCAGAAAAGAACAAAATGATCTTTTCTGCAGTTTTCTTTTCACCCATGTCATTTATTCCTGATCATTCTCAGATCAGTATTATGACTCACATAGTATATGCACATGATTGATAGTGTTTACAGTCAAAATCAGAAACCATTCTCTGTATACACTCTCTCTCTCTCTCTCTCTCTCTCTCTCTCTCTCTCTCTCTCTCTCTCTCTCTCTCTCTCCCTCTCTCTGACACAACCACACTCACACAAATACAGTTTTGCATCACATGAAAAGAGTTTGCTTTTTCTGGGTTTCTATCTCGTTTATGATTGCATTCTACAACATCACGTTTTTCGTTTTAATGTGTAACCATCTTTGTGAGTACTTTGTAACATGATGTAAGATTGTGGGGGTTGATGACACCATGTCCTGTTCTGGTGCGTTGTCTCAGAAAGATTGTTATTCCTGAACATTTTCCATCCATTCAGCTTTACAACTTGCTGTCGAGCCATTAATGTCCTCTTCTTGGTTTCATGTGTTCTTCTACAGTGAGCACAGAGCCTCTTTTGCCAACATAGTGCACCTTATCTCACCAAAGGCAAACAATATTAACATTTACCATCATGGACAATTTAGTCATCACATTTAAGAATCTTGAGCCAGTGATTTGTCATTTCAACTTTACACAGGTTTTAAAAATCAAGTATTTGTCTCAATTATTGCTGTTTTACTTAATCAAGTATTCCTAGTAATTTCAGCAGACATTCTTTATAATAGTTTTTACTATTTACTGAGCAGTAACATAATTATTTGGATGCCAACATAAAATCGTAAGAATTATTCTTCTATATACTGCATTCACCAAATCACATTTGAAATGTACTGTTATTAAGAGGTTGAGATTGATTTCTTGCTGTTTACCTACTTGACGGTGCATTAATGACTAGTTTTACGATGCTCACACAAGAAATTTTTGTCCAGCCGAGATTTTCCTCATGAATGAAGTTTGTTTTTAGAGACTGGTCACTTTTTTGAATTCATTTTGAATTGTTATTTTGCCTTATTTTATGTCTGTTGATATTTAGCCACATGATTGCCTGAAATGGATTGACAGTGCTAGACAGATGCTTCTGATGAGGCTGAAATAAAGCATGTTTATTCACAAAACAGTTCCATGTGTGTCAGATATTACTTTTATTTACAGGATTCATAGTAAACAGTAAAAAGAAAGTTTTTATCGGCTTTTGCTTTGTAGCACTTTGGGATTTGATCCAAATGTAAAGTGCATTATAAATTAAATGTATTATTATTATTATTATTATTAAACAACTTAAGAATATAGTTCATCCATATTTTCTTTGCACATCTCTTGTGACTGTGATTTCCGTGGATAATGTGCTATGCCACACAAGCTTTGGACTCAAACTCAATTATTATAGCCAAATATCTGCAAGTTTAGAATATTGTACTGGTGACTCTTTTTGGTACATGATGATTTCTTCTTCTTTCCTTCATTATCGGTCCCTCTCAAGTGGCAGCCTACAGAGTTGAAACACAAATCATTCAGAAGGTTTTGGTTTTCAACACACAGACAATAATGAATCCCCAAAGATACAATGGAAATGTGCTGCTACTCTGTGATCTGTCACGTACAGTCATGGCAGATTTGACTGCTTCTAACTGGTAGAAGACGCGCCCCCCTTCTTCTGGACACACTTTCTTCAGTTCTTCCCTGGTCATCCCCAAGAGCATGGAACCGCTGAGCACGCCCAGACAGCGCACAGTGCTGCAAGTAAGATAGCAATATTGATCTGTCCTTTGCTACAGTGTTTATTCAAGTTAAGCCTTTAAAACCTGACTCCAGGGGGGGGGGCTGATAGGCCCCTGAGGTGCTCCTCTCCTTAATAGATTTTTAGCATTTTCCATTAATTAGCACAATGTAAATTGCAACACATATATACATTTTTTGCAAACTTAAAATACTCACATTTTACTAAAACCCTTGTCTTCAAGCCAGGCTTTCACTTCTGCAGGCTTGGACTTCTTTGTGAGCACAGGAGGACCTCCAGTTTGCTGAGACAACTGAGCAGTAATGAACATTACACCAATAATATAATACTCCTGATGTGTCATTTAGCCTGACAGTAATTCAACTTAATTAAAGCCTCTAAAAATATTAAAGTCACATTTTCTAAATACTTTGATTATTTTTGCATTAATGTCAATTTTTACTCTTGGATGAATGACTATCAAAGCTGTCAAAATTACTGAACATTCACACATAATTACACACTTGCTTATTGTATAAGCAATATTGTTTAAGTAATAAGTGATTTTTTGTTAGTGGCTACCTGGATAAGAGGTTTGTCACAATCCTCCAGGACATTATTGGGAACATAGCCCTCGTCTCCTCTACTGTCCCTAACCTTCCACCATCGCTTGGTCATATCCAGTAGCTGTCAGTGGAAAAAAAAAAAGTACTTGCTGTCGGTTAATGGAGTACAAAAAGGAAAAAGGGAGCTGGTACATGTCGAGAAAATTTACCTCAACTATATCTCCTTTCCTGACAGTGATCTCTCTTTTGTTTCTTGAAATGAAGTCGTATAGAACACGCATACGGCATAGTTTGGGCTTATCAAATCTGAAAAACACATCAGAGGGCATCAAAATCAATTTAGATTTCAAACATTTATGATACACTGAATTATGCTTTCTGTGCTTTACCGTGTTGATTGTGGGGACTGTGGATCTCTCCAAGAGGCGTGAGTCTGTAAAGAAAAAGTTCATGTATTAATCTTCTTCTTTCCAGGTGATGCGTCTATCTTCAATGGGAAATTTTCGGTGTACCTGGCTGGGTGCTGGCTGTGGGTTCTCCAGTCTGCTTTGGGGTTCTTTGGATTTAGGTATTGCAGACACCTCAGGGGGCTGCCAGCCATCAGAGAACTCCAGAGTGTATGTTGGGATGTCTTCATCATCTTCTGGCCATTTAGTGCTGGTCATATTGTCAAAATCATAATAGATTATGAAACCAACTGGGCCAAAAAATAAATAAAATACAATCCAGCGGACAAAGAAATACACAGATCTTAAACAAAAGTCAAACTATTAAAAAAGTGATCATGCAAATAATAAAAACCACGATTTGTGTTGTCCAGCAGTGGCAGTGTCTGGTGTCCCACCTGGGGATGTTCCAGGCATCTCCCAGAGTCTGCCACAGCTGGTCCTCCTCTGTGGAAGCCTCCTCACTCATCAGACGGATACACTGAGGAGTCAGCAGAGGAGCAATGATGGTCTGTGGCAAATCCTCAGGACAGCGAGACACCATCTGGTGAGGAAGAGCACAATGGAAGTTAGTAGATCCGGAATTATCAACAATGTCATTGAAAGTTCTTCAACAATAAAGAGAGAAATCATTAAGAACATTTAAAAACACATGTCACACTGCAAAAAGCCACAGTCTTACCAAGTTTGTCTGTCTAAAATCTAGTCAAAATATCTCATTTCACATGATAAAAGACATTCCAGGGAGATGTACGGTCTTTTTTTTTTATGTTAATAGAGTTTAAATATCTTAAGTCAAAGAAACTTCAAAATATCTCAAACGCCCAATATGAGTGTTTCCATATATTTTATATTAACTTGCTTATATATCATTTTTTAACTCATAACAAGTACATGACGGTCTTAAATCTAAAGCTGTGTCTCATTATACAAATTAGCATAAGGCAAACGCACCTGAAATGAATAGGTTGACATGCATGGTATTAAAATACAAAAAGCTACATTCAAGGAAAAAATTTCGGAGACCCAACACTTCCTTATACGAGGGGAAATATAGATCAAAATGTGATTTACCAGCTAATTTAAAAATATCCTTTTTCTAAATATCTCATCTTATTTAAAAAATAAGACTTTTCACTTGTTCTACTGGTAGATTTTCTTATGGTGAAAAAGAAAATGTAGCTTGTAAAAACCTACAAGCTACAAAAGGTTTGATTTCATCATATTTTACTTATTTATGAAGGGGTATTTTTTTCCAGGACAATAATTCATAAAAAAAATGATTCAGAATATGTGTGGGCTCAGTTGATCATTCATAGCTGAAGGACTAAACCCTAAATACAGTATAAATACATCTATGATAAAGTGTGTGCTAGAGAAGGGATGTTCACTTTTTAGAATCTGTCAATTTATATAACCACCGATGCTTTGCAAGGTATTTTGAGCTTATCCAAGATGACAGTGGACCAGAACCTGCTGGGTGGGCTGTGTGATCCTGGTATCAATATGTCACCCAAACTTGTTAATAGTGATTATACTATGAATTCTAACTAGAACATACAGTATGTGTCCAAGGATAGAGATACCCCTAATGCTGGAAAAACCCAATTTGCACTGATTGGATGGACCATAACCTCTGTCAAAGGACAATTTGAGCAAATTGGCATGGATATAACAAACATGAAAGTTTACAAGTGCTTAAAGATGTAGAAATAAGCTTATGAAGAAACGTATTGTGGGATGCACACCAACACAGAACATGGTAAATGTAATATAATTCTGTTGAGCGGTTTTACAGATACGGGTAGAGAATAATCTGTATCGTGATCCTATATCCCTCGTCTGGTGGGGGAATAAATATTTATACATGATGGGTTGTAGTTACTCAAAACTCCGCTTATTATGAACAAAATGAATGTAGAAGGTCACTTACAAATGCTAAAGCGGAGAAAAATGAGTGAACAAATTCAGGAGCAGTGGGATTATTGATCTTTCCATTCAGCTCCACCTGTCAAAGTAAGAACATAATCATGAATAACATATAATACGTTGTAGCGGTAATGCTGCAGCATATAACAAACTGCACACACAGAGTGAACAGGAGTTACGCTGACAGTCATGATAATATGTGAGTGTTCTCAATGGCATATACCAGAAGGTTGAAACCACATTTGATTTTATGGAAATATGCTTCAAATTCGGCTGCAAGAGGTATCCCATCCATCACTGTCAATAGAAATCAAACATCATGAACACCATATAAGACTCTGGACAGTGTTTTAGTGTCCGCCTTGATTTTTTTCTTAGCTAACATACCTTTCCCTTTTTTGTTTTTATTTTTTTTCTTTGCATTCTTTGCCGCAACTGCAGATAAATGTGCCATGAAGATTTCAATGTCATTTAATATGTGATTCAAGATGTCCTGTAAAGAGAAACTGATTAGTTTCATGCCTCCCTTCTTTTAATAACTTAACATTATTTATCATGAAATATAATTTTCACATATTTCCTGTATCAGAATTGAAAAGGAGACTCACAACATTCCTGTCCAGCTCTGTGTACGGGGGCGGAGAAGTCAGAGGTTCATCTTCAGCAGTGAAAGGCTGCATTGAGGGTTCCTCTTCCTCTTCCTCAAGTAAAAGCAGTTCAGGATCATTGATATCATCCTCCTCTGTATGAAGAAAAGAGACTGATATGCATTATTTTGACTTCATCATCAGGAATAAGTGCAGCAGCTGTATATCTTTCCTCAGACTCACCGTGATCCGGAGCCATCCATTGGGGCACCGAAACGACAGCAGGCTTCTGCTCCGTACGTTCAGACAACTTTGCAGCGTTATGGTAGGGCTTTGTTCCCTGAGGTCCATCAGAGCTGTTTCAAACAATTTGATGAAAAAGGTGATCAATAAATAGTAAAGTGTCTGGTATTTGTTCTCTCTGACTTACGGCTCTTACCTGATGCGTGAATCCTTGTTCAGGCGGGAGAGAGCTCGAGATAGATCCTTTTGAACAAATTCAGCCTGAAAACCCAAACAAAACAAAACTAAAAAAAGGTAAATAGATAAAATATACATTAAAGGTTTTACTTGTTGAGATATTTCAATCCAAATTTGTTGGATGAACACTGCAGCAAAAAAACCTGACATGGAAATTTGATTTCCACCAGACGACTCATGGGTCTACGCTGCTAAATACTTGATTCTCTAAACATAAAAATATTTAGTATTTGCAAACAACCTAATGGGGTCATAAAAATATGTAGTTTAGTTAATGGTCGAACCACAACATGCAAACTAAGCTGATGACGCCACCTACCATGTATCTGGATCAAAGCCTGGTATATATTTTTGCGGACAAATTACCCTTCTAGAGATAAGTGCAAATCAGCATTTGCTATAAATACTTATATAGTCATACAGCTTTGCTGAGTTTATTCATGCACACCGCACCTGCCCCTATCTAATAAACCATAAATTAATGAATAATGCGCTTAATGGTTAAATTAGTGATAGCAGTCATGTGTACATGGATTTATCCTCACCCTGACATCGTCACACTGAAACATGAAGACAGAGGTGGTGTGTTTTCTTCTGGACTGGACTGACACTGTGAGCAGAGAGTTGAACGATCCAGAGTCCAACACAGCCTTTAGCTCCAGGATGTCACAGAGAGCCAAGGACTCCAACTCCATCTGAGGTAACACAAAACTTTATATATATAGCACACGGTCAGGTGAAAATAAACAAAAAGAGATGAAGAGAACATTCTTATTTCTATAACGAGAATCTTTCAGAGCCTGCATTAAAAATCCTCTCTGAAAAATGTAACTTTACTTTCATAGAAATCCCTCCGCAACAAATCTCTTTATCTTATTATCTGTCGATTTGGTTTAGTCGCAAAAACATCTTCCTTAGGTTCAGGGAAAAGTTGTGTCCAGTTCATAAAACACTTTAGTTGTTATGGTAACAATGATCATGAACGAAATGATGAAGTGTTAGATTTCGGTGACAATCTGGCTGTAGGAAAAAGTAGAACAAACCATGGTCTCTCTGTCTGACATATCTGGTAAAGATGTACAATATTGATTATTTCATCCAGTGCAAATAACTGATACCTCGGCCTGTGCTGTCTCCCCGGACAGCAAGGGTCAACCCCAGAAAAGTCCCCAATCCCCTGCAATGTACAAGCCCTTCCCCTGACTGACAACCTCAGATTAAATGTGACTCATTATTATCTCACACAGTCCATGTTGACTCCACCTATATTTATGAAGTCAGCAATATGCTCTAAGAGAAGATCCTATAGTGACTCAATAATGAGGAGAAATACAATTAACTGTCTTTTCTGAACTCAGTGATAAAAAAACAAGACAAATATCCTTGTGTCGATTCATATGAGCTAAATTTAGACAGATTTAACTCATAGTTAGGAAGTTAGGGATCACAAACTGTGTTTTCCACCAAAATCTCCCCCTAATGAGTAAAATATGAAATATTATTGTGAAATAATATATATATATATGTATATACATATATACTAACATGATAGACTGTGTAGATCGATATGAAGCTGTTTGGATATCATCAGACATATGTTTGGGAAGTGAAGGGGAAAACAAAATTGTTTTTTGCAAAAATAAAAAGCTCACCAGTGAGTGGAATATAAACAATTACAGTAAAACATGACAAATACAAGCCAACTATAATACTGTATCTAAAAAAACAATGTTTTTTCAGAAAAGCTCTCCCTGGTGAGCAACAATGTGAATTATTAAAGTGAAATATAATATAAATGGGATACACTCTTCTGGTGGGTGCATAAACATCAAATAACAGTCTTAAATTTCTAATCAGTGGATTTTATACCAGCTTATTATACCGCCATTATTTCCCTTGTCTTTATAATAATATGTGCCTGATCCATGTTCTTATGAAAAATAGTCATAATTTCTACAGTCTTTAGCAAAGTGGGTCATATAACATAAAACATGAGTCTTTGATGTTGATATGCTGAAAACTGTTTCGGTCATTTTTTCTAAGTGGACTGTTTCAGATATAGAGTGGCATGTCTTCTGCATTAAATGGGAAACAGATGCTACATTTTTATTGATAGATAAAATAACTAAATGGCAAAAAATACAGGCTGAAACTTGGGGTACACCATAGAATATTTGTTGTATCTGCACCGAACCTTTCCCTGTGGGATAAGACGTAAATCAGTGTTGAACTACAACGGAGATCCAAATCTCCAGTCAATGCTGTTCCCCTTGTCCAACCCGATGACAGAAGGGATAATTTAATTATTATGGCGGGGAGAAAGTTTCTATAGGTGTTTAGTAGCTTTGCCATGTGGTGAACTTATGAATCACACTTTCCTCAAAATTCAGCTTATTGTCAGTGATCCAGTGCCCTGATTGGGTCAATATCATGCTAAAAAAGACAAATAGTCCCTCTGGATTTTCATTTCACTTCATCACTCACCTGTTGGTCTCACACGGTGCTTACCTTGGTTTCAATGTCTCTGAGCAGCATTTTGGGACCGTGCACCTCAAGCAGCATGCTTTGTCCCCAGACACGACCCATCCCATCCAGCAGCTTCAGGCGCTCCACGCAGTCAGCTACACATCTCAACTCTATCCCATCCAGATCACAAGTAAACAAGTGCTGCAGCAGAGAGGCATTAAAACACAAAATTAATCAGAGTCCATTCAGAAGGGGTCACACTGGATTGATGTTTTTGAGGATACCTCCACCCTGTACTGAAATTTGTTCATCATATTGTTTATTGATGCTGCATACTCCTTCCTTTGTACTGTAGAACATAAATCAGAGTTATGCATTATTCAAAGGATTTATGTGATATAAGAGCTGAATATGTGAAGCACAGCAGTGTAAACTTACTATAAATAGACTTTGCACTTGGCCTCGACAGATTTGAAATCTGTGATGACGTTTCATCCATTGTAGAATAACCACTGTCACAGCAAGTACAAGAAACGTACAATGTATAATATGTGGTGATGAATAAAGTAAAGAATGCAGTCTCTCGATAAGTTCATCAAACAGCAGGAAACAATGGAATAGGTACTTAGACTGTATTGAATCTGCGTAGCTGCTGGTATCATTTCCAAAGGGGCTGTTACTCCTGGACATTGTCGATGCGGAGCGAACACACCTGCAACATTGAACATGACATGGATTACACACTGAATATGACTGATAGCAATGACACTTTGAGAATCTCATGCTTTGTTACGTTTTAGTTATGAAACTTTGGTATATTTCCTAAGCAAACTCGTATTTGGTAAAACAATACCTTGGTATAACTAATTAATTTGAATTGGCCTTGTTAATCAGCGACTGGTTTTAGTTATCTGACTAACCTAAAATAACCATATATACATATATGTCGCTATTAAATATTTTAACAATTAGATAATTAGCCTATTTAAAGCCTTTTATCCGCTTCTTGTTACACCGTTCTATAGCCAGACATACAACAGAAGGGAGAAGGAAGTCCAAAGGTATATGACGTGTTTGAATCCTCTTAAACACTCTCAATATATTTCAAACAGAAATACATTGTGTACGGTTAAGAACATTTAACTCTGAACTAGTCAGACCACCCATCTATAGTTTTCAATTTGATATGGTCTACAAAAACCAAACTATAGAAGATTATGAATCCTGTTTTAATTGTCGGGTGTTTGAAATTCAAAATGAAGTAATTTACCTGCATAACAAAGACATATACATTTAGTTTAATATTAATAGTCAAAAGCTCTTACCTTCAATCCTGGTAATTGAATTTTAGTTTTATACATATAACAACAAATACAAATGAAAATTGTAATCCTTTACCTCAGCCTACGACAATTCACATCCAAGACTTCCTCGTTAAAGGGAAGGACAAAGTCTAGCAGGTGTTGAGCGGAAGCTGTTGAGGGTGTGAGATCTCAGGTGTGGGGTCTGGTCTGACTAAAGGTTATGCCAGATAACGCCTAAATCACCTGAGCATTTCATCATTATTCAATATCCAGTTTAACGTTTCTTCCTTACTTTTCCAACATTGTTATTCATATTCTGTAAATGAAGTAGATTCTCAGGCACAGATGCTACATTTCTTTAATCTGGTACATTTGAAGCACTTCACATCTCGCCAGTTAGATTTGCTTCTTTCGGCTTTCAACCCTCTAACTCCCCAGTGAAAACACAGAAGGGTAATGGAATAAATCATTGGGACTTTTGAATCACACAGCACAACATCAGCCAAAACCAGTTCCTCAGTGATGTAATGAGAACAAGAACAATGACCGAATTTAGTTCTTGAGTATGAGTATAAGTGAAAATTAGGACTCATTCATTCATTATCTACCGCTTATCCCGTTCAGGGTCACGGGGGGCTAGAGCATATCCTTGCTGACATCGGGCGAGAGGCGGGAATCCCCCCTGACAATTCGCCAGTTCATCGCAGGGCCAACACAGAGACACACAACCACACTCCACTCACTCCTACGGGAAATTTATAGTCACAAATTCACCTATACTGCATGTTTTTAGACTGTGGGAGGAAGCTGGAGTTCCCGGAGAGAACCCACGCAGACAAGGGGAGGACATGCAATCTCCACACAGAAATATCGGCAGAGGTGGATTTGCAGCCGTTACCTTCTTGCTGTGAGGCAGCGGCGCAAACCACTGCCCCACCGTGCCGCCAATTAGGACTCAATCAATATTTATTTATATAGCACCAATTCACAAGAACTGCTGTGTCAAATTGTTTTCCGGAATGAGCAGGTTTAGACCGAATTCTTTATGTAATTATCTTAGAGAGACCCAACAAATTCCTCCGTGAGCAAGTACTTGGCAACAGTGCCTTTTAACAGGCAGAAATCTCGAGCAGATACAAGACTCAGGATGGACGGCCTACTCAGAATCAACAAATGGTTTAATAACAGGGTTACACAAATCACAATAGTCGTCCGACTCAACAAAACCTTCTTTGTATCTGGTGGGGAAATTTTGTGGGGCTTGAAATATTTGTTGCTATGAAATGTTGTAGAATAAAGAAGAATATATATTTGCGATAGTGGGATGAATTTTGCTGTCATTCAGATGTAGAAGATTTGACTTTTATTCCATAAAAACATGTTAAGAATGTTCATAACATTTGTTACAATAGCATTTTCATATATCCTGTTCACACTTCTTACAAGTTCGGCCTTCTGAACAGGATGACCTCACTGAGAACACAGCCATCCTACAGTGGAAGCTTATTTGGTTGCATTTACCACAACCAACATGACTGACATGAAGTCACAAGACCGCAGTGTGTTTAAATCCCTGGAAATATCTGCCATAGGCTCAACGTTTTGTTGCTGTGTCTAAATGAGGCACATTGCTCTCGTAAGTGATAAAGGTGATAGAGATTCATTTTCCTCTCAGCAACGGATACAAGCTGCCAAAAGCAGTTTTCTGTAGATAGCTGGGCTCAGGTAGGGTGAAGAGGTCGGATTAGAACCTTCTTTAACTATAATACCTGTACTCAGTATAAGGATTAATGGCAGTGTTAGAGTCTGGCCCTGCCTTTGTTGGCTTTGGTTTGATTGGTGCCCTTTCCCATTTAGTACAGCTAAATTTAAAGGAGATTGACGACTTGCTTAAATAAGTTGTTTCTGAATTAGTAATATTTTTAGGAAAAATGGAATGGAATAATGTAAAAACCTATCTGATCCAAAAACCAGTCCACAAGATGGCTTTAATGCAAACAGCTGTTTGCCAATTGATATTAAAGAATGAAGAGGTGGCTCAACCTCCCCTCATTGATGCAGAACAGCATCTCAACAGCAGGCGCAGTAGGGCAAACAGTACAGCTCTGCCTCAAATGTAACATACTTTTTGCACTTATTTGTTGTATTATATGTATTAGTAATATGTTGAGAGTACATTAGTTTTTTGGTGCTTTGCATTTTTTTAGGAAATCGGGCGCATTTGCGAACAACTGACGTTTTCTGCAGGATGTTATCTCCACTTGGTGCTGTGAAACATAACCACTGGAGGTCAGAAGTACACATTGAGAAGATGCAGATTTAACTCATATGTGTCAACATGCAGAAGTAACTAGGGAAGCAGCTGCAAGAGAAAATTCAACAATGTTCAGAGCTACAAAAAACCTCTAACTGCTTTTAGACACGAAATTAGGTAATGCAGTAGTCAGAAATTCAGGCTATAGAGCTGGAATATTTTCTTATTTTTGCCAAGAAACAAATTCATATTCAGGTTTAGAATGATAATGTATAGACTCATTTTATTTCACTTATGTTTATTGATAAAATATATAATCACAGGATAAATGTAATTACACTCTGCTCTACAGAAAACAGAAATTCAGCAACCCAAAGTGCAGTGGCTTCCTTATTGAAACCGATCAATCTGGATGGATAACGGTTATTTGATGTATACCTGGATACGATAAATGGATTAAAATCAAAGACATGAATAACTGAAATCCTACAATACAAACTGAAAGCTAAAACAGCTGCAGACAAAACCACAGGTGTGGTGGCAAGAAGAAGGTACTTATCTCAAATTAGACTTTTTTTTGTTAGTTTAAAAAACTGATAGTCCTACACCGCGTGTTTAAGTGTGCAGGATAATGGAATCCTAAGCAGAGGAGTTCAGACGGACTTTTTAGACAGAAATTCTGGAGGAACCACGCAAACTTTAAGTCACACTGGCCTGTTTTATCCATAATGTACAAATCTCACGCTAAGTATGTTGCTTTACAATATTTCTTATTGAGTCAAAAGATGAGGCTTTCCTTGGCTCCAGGAAAGTTTGTTAAATGGCTAACCCATTACGGATAAATAAAGCCCAGCGCAACTTCTGTAACTCATTAACTACGCAAAATGTGAACCTGCAGCAACCAAGACTTTGACCCATGCAGTCATCACATCCGTCTACCGTTACATGCACACATAACACGGAGTAATGAAGAGTGTACGCTTTTATGTACAGAAACCCCTTTTGACAAATTGATACTGGAGGAACGCATGTAGACAAAAGTCTGCTGCGCATAATTCTAAACATTATTATACTTGAGTACTTTTTTACTAGCAGTAGATACCTCTCAGTAGCAGTGTGAAACCCTTAAATGACATACGATACGCATTATTTCACAGTAAGCCGATTCATTGCGTCTGCAGGGCCTGGACAATGTTCAGGCCTGAGCCCGGTGGTAAAGCCCAGCTTTCCTGGCCCTGGTGGTTCTGCAACAGGCAGTAGAGCTGCTTTAGGTGGGCCACTATGTTGTCTTTGATATCCGGGATTGAAATCTGTAGGCGGACGCTGCCGCTGTCAAAAGATCGAGTGTTGTCTCCAGAGAACATCTCAGTAATCATACGGGCCACCACCGGAATAACCTGTAGGACGCAGGAGGAGCAGAGGACGGCTGTGAGTTACATAATCAGATGAACAACAAACTATGCATCATTTTTTTTACCAGCCACATCGCATCTTTGGCAACTCAGAACAAGGAAAATGTAAATGTAAGAAAAAGTTAGTTAAAGTTAAATCAAGTAGTAAGTTATTGATTTTCTTTAAGTAATAAAAAGATGGTTAAATAAGATTTGTTTTGCTTGAAACTTTTCTTCATTAAAACTCTAAAGTAAATAAATAACTAAGAAAACATTTCCCACCTGGACCATGATAAGTTTTCTCTCCCTGGGTCTACCATCAGGCCACTCCTCTCCAAAACAAAGGCTGATATCAAACTGAGGGAGGGTTGTAGTCTGGCCTCGCTGGTGGGCTATCACTCCTGCACATGATAAAAACAAATGTATTCAAAAACACAGAGAAGATTTATTTGACATTCTGGATTCTCCTCCACAGGTGCAGTTAATTGAAGAAATCTAAAAGCCCATCACTGAACTGATGATGAATGAGGGACACCGCTGTGATCCCATGTTCCTGGGGTCACCCGCAGGTAGTCAAATAGGTGTTTACTAGTATTACATGCGTCATCATGAAAACATCAGCATCCTCCATAGATAGTCATCATATAGCGCAAGCAAGTAGGAAAATTAAGGTTTTAAGACTTAATGAAATTGAATGGTTAAATCATCCACGTTAGATCTCAGGGAGTTCAAGATGGCGGCTGCTGCATCTCTGCACTGAGGATTATCTGCAATTTCTTACCATTACCGCAGACGATACTCAATTATGTTATTTCCATAAAACCAGATAATTAGGTCACCTCAGACCGTTTCCACAGTTACATTACATTATAAATGAAGCTTTTGCTGCCCTTGTAGAACTGCATACCAGGGATCTCTGTGTTACATTTGACCCTCAGCTCTAATCTGCAGATCAATAAACTGGTTTGATCCCCTACTTTCTAACCAAAATGCTGAAAAATAAAAATCAAATCCTTATTTACCCTTTCTGATCTTGAGTGCACCTCTCACACCTTTTTGTTCTCTAGACTTGAATTCTGTAATTCACAATTTACCTGCCTGAGCTCTTTCAGGAATAAAACCAAAAGTGACTGTTTGTTTGCTGCGTCTGTTCCTTCAGAACAGCTGCGTCGCTGAGTAATTCAAAAAATATTCTAATAATCATTTCAATAAATTGGCACTTCATGATGTGATTGTTTTGTGTATCATTTGTTATGTGTGTGTGTGTGCGTGTCTGTATGATGTACACACGCCATTTTGTCTTGATGTCTATTGATTAGTTTTGTAGCGGTACTTGTATAATGATTTATAGATTTCTTTTTCTTCTTCATTTTAAATGAAGCACTGATTCTACCTCTGTTTAGAAAGGTGCTGTATGAGTATAGCTGGACTTACTTTGGGTTAGGGTTACTTATTCTTATTAACTGCACATCTGAGACAAAGGCAATTGGTTCTTGTTTTGATCGACGTTAGTTTTTAAGTTTTTGTAAAGAAATATTTAAAATGAATGCGTTAAGCTCTGCCAACGAAACATGTACAGATGGAACCCATTCCTCTGAACTCCCTCCACTTGAATAAAATAAAAACTTCAGCCCACGTCTTCCATAGCATCTATATGCAACCACAGATAGTTTATAAATTGTCCCATTCAAAATGTTCTACTTACCACTCAGAAAAGACTCCAGGCAAAACAGTTTGACCTTTTTCTGACGCTCTATAAGATTTGGTCCAGCTTGATTCGGAGCACAGGGGCCGGACCAGTACACCTTACACTGGCAGAGACGGACAGCGTAAATATCGTGGCCGCTGACCTCCAGGATGAGGCCTCTGTCCATCACATCCAGCAGGCGGCTGGTAAACAGCCTCTGCTTGTCGTTGGTAATATGCTCTGTGGTTGGAAATCGCAGCTGTTCCAGGTTGACCGGCCCAAATAGCTCTTCCTGGTTGACCATGGGGCCGAGGTCTCCGTAGAAGAGCCTGCAGCCCTGTGGGTTACTGACAGTCACTGTGGGACACATCTCCTTCCCTCTGTACTGGAACTGAACCTCCAGGTCTGTCACTGGGTCGCAAACAAATTGAAGCACAACCACGTTAACATTTTGGTTTACAGCACAACTCAAAAATCTTTTACTATTCTTCAAGAAACAGAGTTTGGTGGACAGGAGCAGTGTATCTTGCTAATTAGAACCTCACTCATGCAATCGGAGACACACTGGCATCTAAGCTAATGGCTATCTAAACCCGAACTCTAGCCCACGTCACTCCCTGCAGAGCAGACACACCCCAAATCTGCCTGTTTGACGTAGTTCGTTACCACACTGTTTGTTAAATAATAACAATAAAAATAATAATAATAATAATAATAATAAGTATTCCTGCCTTCAGTTTCCTCTACTGTCACTCTCCACATCTCATACTCCAAATCAATTTGATAATTTTGTCCATGGCAGTCCATGAATAAAGCCTACTTTGAATTGAGTGTGTATCAGGGGAAATCAAAAATCAGGTTCAGCCAATTCAAGTGAATTTGAAAATAACAAATGATGGGTGCTTTAAAAGTAACAAATTCTTAGAACCTTCTAAAGCAAGTTCTTTGTGCTCAGCATTATTAAGATTCAAAGGGGGGCAAACTCAAGGAAATTTTGGTAAAGATGTATTACAATACCGGAACGATGTTCTTTTCTTAAAAATGTGCTGTCTCACCATGAAAAGACATACACCTTGCTGAAATTCTTTAAAGAAACGCATACTTACTCGGGAGGGAACTGATCCACATCTCTGGGGATGCAAACAGGCTGTCAGGCAGAGGAGGAGGCTGCATTGAGTGATCAGGCAGAGGAGCAGGGGGCATGTCCCCCAGGGGTGTAACCTGCATTTCCACATCCACCGGCTCCTCTTTAGGCCAGATTTTAACAGTTTCCTCTTTGGGCCAGACTTCATTTGAGGGGGGACAACTGGAGGGATGCATGGAAGACTCCGAGCCCATAGGAGACCACATGATGAGAGGAGATGGGCTGGTGCCTACAAGATGAACCATAAGCATTAATTCTTAAACTATTATGTCACGTACATCTCTGTATTCCTCCCTCTGGAAACAATACTTACATAAATATACATGTACTGGATGAGGAGAAACCACTCACCATTAGATGGATAAGGAGGGAGAGACTCTGGTGTATTTGGAAGATCTTCCTCACCATTTTCTTCATCATGTGGAGTATATGAGCCAGCATCTGAAGACCCTGTGGGGTGGAGACAGCATTTAAAAATATAATACAAAAAGACCAATGGCATGAGGATACATCCAACCTGTTCTCATTTACCTTGGTTGCTGAGGGGCTGAGGAATGTCACAGACATCATATATTTTCAAAGGATTCATGGGGACCTCTTTGGTGCCATCATAGACTAGATTAAATTCTCTGCTTTTATTCAGAGCACAACGAAGCTGAGCTTTCCACTTTGCAGGATCAGGTTCATCAACTCCCTCTTGGAACTTCCCAGTCTCCACCGCCCACGCCTGCAGGAATATTTACATAAAGCAGAGGCATGAGTGCCACTCTTCCCATCTGAACATTTTTATACTAATACACAGGATCCCTACATTAGTTTCATTCTCTCATAAATAGATGGTTGTGGCATTATATAGGCTCAATAGAAACATACACAATAATGGACACTGCCACCATGATTAATAATCTACATGAAACATGTTACACCAGTAACTAAACCAGTATTTAATGGGACACATCCGCCATAACTATTCTTTCTCATGCAGCATACAACAGCATCCAGTTTATGCACTTATGTGTTTAATACTGAGGTTATTTAAGATTTTCTAACCTAACATCAAACTTTACAGTTTAATATAAATGTATTCCTCTTTTCAATCTTCTTTGGTAAAAAAAAAACAAAAAAATGGATGCACAAGGAAGGTCCAAATCCTTATTAAAATGTCGACATTCAATCTCATAATAAACTTTAACAATGTAAGTAAGACAACGTGCTCCAACAACACTGTGTTCCAACTTAAGTTCCCCAACATAAATATCAACCCTATCGGACACTTCTTGCATTTAAATTCTCTCTGATTAAAAATATCAAATGCAGAAAAGTTTGAATGAAATCCTGAAAATGGCACAAAAAGAAAATCAATAATTTGTCAAATGAGGGTGCCCCCCCGGGTTTACAAATAGGATCAAAGTCAAGGCTTAATATGCAGAGATTGCTACAAAAGCACTGAAAACATTTGTTTCCATCCACAACACGGTTCAGGTGTTGTCGTATTCCGTTATCCGTTGATGGGACGGTCTATAAACCCAGTCCTTCCACAGGCTCAGTGACTTTGGTGAGCTGCAAGGACATTATGTTATGCAAGGAAAATTGATTTAATATTACCATAAAGTTTTGATGGTCTCTGTGTATACGTCACCAAGCCATAATATAATGACCGCTGAGGCTCTTAAGCCAGAATAACATTGATAATCTTGTTATAATAGCACCTGTCAGAGGGTGGAACAGGGCAGTGGGTGACTATATGGTCCTGATGTTGATGTGCTGCAACAAGGAAAATGGACTAGCCAGAATACAGAGTTACTTCGATGGCGTGATGAACCGGCATGTGGGAAGAGAAGTCTAGGCCTTGTTGTCTCTTACCTCAGAAGAGCTACTGTGGCTGAAAGCTTTAACAATGGTTACGTTAATAATGGTTCGGAGTGAACAGTCTGTGAACAAACAGAGCATCTTAAGCTGATTTGGTGGCGAAAGACAATATTGTGCAGGTGGTTTTAATGTAATGATCGTATGTGACTGCAGAGAAACCCCGTTGTTGATTCGATGCAGCCTAGTTAGTCCCACTGCAAAGCATATGGTAGAGGTATGACCTAATATAACCTTCCTATCCCAGCTATAGAAGAACTGGACTCCTACAGGAGTCATGTGCAGCAGCAGCATGGTTCACATGTGCATGTTTGTCTCAGGGCAATCAAAGAAGAACTTATCTGTGCGTGAATGAGTGTTCACCTTAAATATTGTATCCTCGTCCTCATGCTGGGGAGTGTGTCTTGTGGCGTGTTTCCATGGAATCCTGAAGCGCATGGCCTCCCGGTCAATCCAAACCAGACCCAGATATCGGCCGCTGTCCACCTGAGCGACCATCCACGGCTTCAGACGGACACGACGAGGGGTGACCGACATCCTGAACGATAGAAAAACAATCGCGTCAATCATCATTAGAGTTGAATTTTGTTTTCCACCTGACTCGTATATATTTAGTGGAGAACAATTCTGCAAATCCGGATGTTCCAAGCATTGCAAAGTTGCCCGTCGACACTGAGTGGGCGACGTGTTTCTTCTTTGGAGGTTACCGTCCATGATCGGTGATAGTGTCGCTAACCGTGACTAGAAACGCAGAAGTAACCTTAAGATAAACTCCACCAAACAAACGACCGCGTCCTGAGTCTATTGGAGAAAGATTGGTGTACCTGTTGAGAAGCAGGAAGTCGCAGTTTCCTCTTCGTTCTGCGGCTCTGACCGAAGACTGTCCGTCCGAACCTCCGGTGGTCCCTAATAAACCCCCTGTCGAATAATGTATCCCGTACTACTCTTTGCCGGTCGACCGAGAGCACTAACATCACAATATAATCATCTCATTTACAGTTCTAAAGAATTGACGTTGTTCACTCGGTTTGGGCCTTCCCCTCCACTACACCGAAACTCAGGTAGGGGCGTGACGTCACGCCACGGACACACCTTTGGTGGGAAGCTGGAGTAGACGTGATGCTTCCTCAAAAACAAGTTTTTGTGAGTTCCTTCAGAATTATTCTCGAACAAAATTTGAAAACGAACGCAAAATATTAACCAACAAGAAAGTAGACCGACACAAACTTTTTAAAAGATGTGGAAATTTCCTTCTGAAGCTTAAAGCCTTCATTTTCATCCCATATATTCTGCATTTTCGACTCGAATTTGTTATTAGATGTAAATTTTAATCTTTTTTAATTTCAATTTAATCCCAATGCTTTGATAACATGTTCCACATAACATACATTATACTACACTAACTTATTTAAATGCATACTTTTCTGTTTTCATGATGTAAAACAGAATCAGCAAAGTTGAAAAATCTTTATATTGTGGAATTTAAAAAGGAACTATGTGTTCCTAAAGGGAAAAAAAGACTGTAGCTGATTTTTATTTTTATTTTAAATGAAGAAAAGTAAAGCCAAATATGTAGTATTACAGATCTCTGACAACGCAGCATTTCATAAATAATTTCAGAAATGTGTTCAACATAATCTACTTTACATCACTCGTTATTTAAATTTCAGGAGAAATTAGTCTAAATGTCTCTTATAATTTGTTGCAATCTATTTTTACCAGGGTATTTTTACTTTTTCTAGGCCAAATATAATAATATAAGACTCAAATAATAAAACCTGATGAAAATCCATTAATTGGATCACATACAGTTAGATTGACTTGCAACTGGAAGTTTCCACAACTGTGGTGGCACAAGATAAATGGACTGGTGATGCTGATCCTGATTTTTCTCGCCAAACAGCAACAATAATATAACACACCCTGAAACTACTTTTAATTTGAGAGCATATGTCTGCTCTCAGCTTGGCTTTCCCTCTGGTCTTCCTGGTTTCAACAAAATAAACACAAAGAACCTGTTGCTCCGTGTGCCCTATGTTAATAATGCATTTAGCATTTTGGAATGGGGTTTTGTGGTGGGAGAGATCCAGGGTAGTCGGGTCTGAGAGTTTCAACTGTTTTTAGCATTCCAAAGGATATGATGTATGCAGCAGTTTCAAGGCTGAGGGTCAGGGTCAACCAAGACGTCCATAAGTGTGATATAAGTGGACTTTAAAGGGGTCAGATGGAGATGAACCGGAGGAATATTCTGTTACCACTCTAATTTATTTGGTCATAGAGATCCTGGTGAGAGATTCTGCTCAGAAATCTCTTGGCTTTTTAGTGATCAAAAGAAAAAATGATCTGGAGTACCACCAGCTCGTTGAAACTCCTTGTCCGTGAGGACCTAACTCTTCCTTGGACATTTTCTGCTCCCATGTCTGTCACAGTTAGTTGGTAGGACACACGTACAAATACGAACAGACACACACACACACAAAGACTAATTTAAATCAATCAATGAGCTGTTTCATACATGGATTTGATTTTTAATCAAAACCTTTCAATAGCAGAGGTTACACAAAGGTACGTTTAATGCCATCTGTCATTTACCTTTAGAAATGTGGACATATCAAATTGTTTTATTTTATGCCCCTACCAAATGAGCCATAAAAACAAGCCATAGCATTAACCTTTTCCACATAGGTACGTAACACAGGGACTAATCCATCCATAGCTCCTCAAAAACTACAGCACAGAATGAAATTAAATTATTAAGTAAGGCCACCAAACGCTTGTATCTCAGAAGTTTCCTCAATTTGGTTGTGTTTACATTCTTCACCTTACATACATATGGTGTATATTACCAGGGAGTCTTTAGACACACCTTTTTATGTATGTTTTTTTTAAAGACATAATCGCTTTAGCCAACAGACTTGATGACATCTAATATAATCTAGTAAAACACCACACTGCTGGTTAAAGGAGAAAGTCACAAGTATTGGATCCCTGTTCTTGTTTATTTTATAAGATACAGTAACAGTTCTCGACAAGTCAATCTTCCTCAGTGTTGGTAGTTCATTGCATCATATCAATTCAAAGTACAGAGAGTTTTGCAAAATCGACTTAACAAAATTCTATTCTGCAGGGCTCAGAAAACAAAAAATCTCAGGGAGATTCATTGTAAACTATATAAAATACCATAATCTTACCATACCATACAATAAAATCACAATAATAATTTAGATCATTTAGAGTTAGAGAAGTCTGTGGATTCTTTTGTGGCTACACACGTAATGTTCAACATATTTCTGAGCATACAAGCAAGAAGGGTTAAAATTCGTAGCAATAATGGCACTTAATATACACCAGACCGAAAGCATGCAGTATTTCATTCATCTGTAAAAGAGGGCAAACCTAAACGTTGAGAAACTTCAATAATACTAACTTTAGAACTTGACTGCATAAGCTAAATAAAATGGGTTCATCTTTGTTATTGCAGAATTGGAAACTGAACAATCAAGAATACATTTATCCTAAATTAACGTATTGGTAAAATTGTGAATTAAAATGACATGAGTGGATAACTCCTTTTAGATACTTTGATTTTTAACGTTTGAGTTATTTCAGTGGACAAAACTTTATATATGGTAAGTCTTTGCTGAACCATCAATATAAAAAGGAAACAATGAACCAGTGCAGATCTGTTGAACTTTGACGATGACCCGGATGATCCACCACGGTTTGTCCTGATGATGACTCGTAGGTTGTAGCCATGTCTTCTCTCAACCAGCCGTGGCACCATCATACAAAAATCAGTACTTCAGGAAATGCTAGAATTTGGCCCTAATCTCTCCTTTAATTTTCTGGACAATATGCGTGAGGTCCAAACTCTCTGTTAGTGTCCTCAGCAGCATTTCGTCTTTTTGAATACCATCCATGAACTCCTGATATGAAAGTTCACCTGAGAAAACACACACACACACATACTGAACTCAAATGTATATAATAATTTGCTGTGAGTCTGATATTCAGATTCTGGCTCTTACCATCTCCATTGATGTCGATCTTTTCAAACACCATGTTGGCAAAGTCCTCAGCAGACATCTCACAAGGAATTCCATTTATCGCTCGGATGGACTAAACATGACACAGAAGAAAGAGATCATACCCCGGTACTGTACCTGAATGAATTTTCATGTAATGCCACTTTAAAACCGCTTCAGACTTTTACTCCACTACATTCGTACATTTTGCTCTCCAACATCTTTCTTACAGCTGTATGTATGTGTTACCTTTGGACTGGGATTTAACATTCATCCACTAAACGCATCACGTTGTGGAATTAATATATATATACAAGGTTCTGCAAGATCAAACTCAACTATTATACAAAATAAAGTAAAATAAAAAAAAATAACAAAGTTGTTTGGGAGAACTTTTTTCAATCCTTCTTCCCTTCAATTAATCTTAGAGGAAACATTACAGTATTAGAGCTTCAAAATACAAAAATAACTAAATTGTCTCTTTTGCTATGCTGCTTTAATTTTCAAACTTTAATTATCACTGGTTACATTGTCTGCAAGAGTTTTTTCACCTTTGATACTTAAAGTGGGACATCATTTAGTCTGAAGCAGGACATTGAACGTTGACATCCTTATGTATTGTTACACCGGTAATTCTATTTGATAAAGGAAATGAAAATCTTTTTTTCCATACAGTCGGACCAATCCTCTGCTGTTGCTTCTTCAACCAGTAGATGTCAGCTAAATGTCGTGCCTCAGCATCACCGCAGATTGTCTCACACTTCTCCAAGCCTCAGAGGGGATTCTGTCTGACATTTTTCTCATTTAGACCAGAGTGGTCTTAGGAGGTTGTTTCAGGACAGCACTCCCTATTTTCTTATGTCTTTTACTTGCCATAATTGCTCATGCGCACCTTAATGATAAGAAGCAGCTCGTCGCGATCAATGCAGCCACTCCTGTCTATATCATAGAGCTTAAAGTACCAGCGGAGCTTCTGCTGCACCCCTCCTTTCAGCACCAAGCTCAGAGCAGCAACGTACTCCATGAAATCAATGAAGCCGTCCTGTGACAGAAAAAAAGTGTGAAAACTCCAGCAACTCTCCTGCCAAATTATAGGTTGAGCAGATGTTGTTGATAACAAATGTTATAATACACGTAAATTTAATATTCAGTTACCAAAAGGAGTCAGAAGTAGTGAAAAAATGTATTATTATTATTATTATTAAAAACACATTTGGAAAAGTTCAAATCCAAGTCTGACGGGAAGATTCTGCACACACGTTAAAGGTCGTGGGTCAGTCAGGTAAGCTGGTGAGGGTTGGGATGGGTTGTTTGTTTGTTTTTTTTACATTAAATGAACATTAAACGGTTTCTGCGATTTTGTTAATAAATATAACATATTATATTGTTGCACATGAGCATATGTGGGGTTTTCATTCAAATCCGTCTGGATTCCTTTGGATGATTTGATGATGAGTGTTATGCTCTTATTTTATTTAGTTATACTATTCATATAATCTGTATAGCACAAATAACATGGTATATTGGTATTACATTATCAGTATTTCACGAAATTATATGATCTTTTCATAAAAACAACATTGTAGCCAAATAAATACCTCAAATTAAATTCATTTAATATGAAATAAACCTTCAACTGCTCAAAAGGATCTCACTGCCGCTGACATTCAGTAAAGATGAATAGCAATTTACAATGAGCATACTTCAGATTCACCTTATTGATATAGGCTTAGACTTAGTCATACCTAAGTGATCCCTGAATGGGAAATTAATTTGTTACAGCAGCAGTTTGGAATGCACATATACACATACACATACACAACACCAAGATAAAAAATATAACAAAAAAAAACCCAAACAATTGCATAAATATGACTGTATAGTATAAATAATCTTACATCATTCATGTCAAACGTTGTATACATAGTCTTCACGTAGGCATTCGACGTATCCGACAGATTCCTCAGGCCAAAGAACTGCTTGAACTCGTAAAAGGTAAGAAGTCCTGATGGGCACTCGGTCATGAATTTTCTGTACCACTGATGACTCTCACAAGCTTGTAGTTCTTCCACAGTTGCACCAGTAGTGTTTCCCATATCTGTTTCTCAAAATATATATATATCCTGTAAAAACAATCTCCAGAGTGTCCAGAGTCTGTCTGTGGGTCATCTGGGCATGACCCACAGACAGACAGAAAAAACCTACAGGCAGCAGGACTTAGAGTGTGTTAGCCAATCATCTCAGTGTGCGTCTGCGCCAAAGCCTCACAAAATGTAATCCACTTTGCCTGCCAAAGACTAATTACAGAGATCAGAGAGCAGAAATAAAGCCTTGTGTTAAGGAAGACACAACCTGAGCAAAAAGCAATATTGAAATAAAATATGATATATTTCTGCCAGTTTATCTCATTTCTATAAAGGCACATTTTCCCCTTAATGACCCCATCAGTGGAAACATGGCCAGAACTAGCATCCTTATTGAGCCTGTTATCAAACAAATAAATACAAGAATTACTACTATCTTTTCATCATTAGAGAAGAACTATTATTCTGCTAGGAATACCATAGATTAATTTGTGAAATATTGTTTTCCTTTTTCAGGACAAGAGTAAGCATAATAACCTTAAATGTTTTGTAAATTTTAAGGTTAATTCATATTGATATGCCTTTTAGCTGTTGTTTCTTTTTGTTACATGTCTACTTTGCATTTGTCTGCACATGTTTTAAAAAATTTATTTCCTCACATGCTTAAAATGATAATACAAGAATGTTAATATACACTTACAATATATACATTACATACAATGGTTACAATGAATCATCCAAAATGTGGGAAAAATATATACATTCTGAATTGATGGTGGTGCTAGACTGAAACAAAGGAGATATCATAAATCATCCTCTGGGGACCATGAATGTAGAATGAAGGAAAAAAATCAACATCCTCAGCATATCCGATGGTCTTAGTAAAAAAGATCCACCTTATGTTACTATAAGAGGCAAAATAAGAGACATAAAAAATTTAGTATAATTCATTCTATCCCAATGGATGATATATTTGGTTAAATGCCCAGTTTTTGATTAAATTCTTTGCCCTTAGAGCGCTGTTAAACAGATCTGTGGACCCCTCTGGATTCTATCAGTGTCTTTGTCTGTTTATTCAGTTTCCATCTCCTTTTCAGTCACATCCCAATCTTCCATAACATCCTGTACTTCACTGGATTATTATATTTAATCTCCATATGCTGTTTGTGTTTCAGGTGAAATGATGGCCAGGGAGGTTTGGGAGTGTTGAATGTGGGACTGTCCCTAAACTAACTATGAATGTGTTACTTAACTTCGTGTCACTGCAGACTTTGAAATGACAACGTGACTTCATTGCACCTGAAGAGTGCCGATGGCACTAGGAGTACAGGAGAGGGAAACTCAAGAGCTTTTTAAAAAGATTTTTGGACAGGGGTCTAGGCATCCATACATGCAATGTAAGATAACTAACTGGGTAACTTTAAAAACTTCATTCATTTATTTTTTCATTTTTTGTAACCGCTCATCCTGTTCAGGGTCGTGGGTTGCTGGAGCCACCAAAATTAGGCGAGAGGCGGAATATACCTCAACAAGTCGCCAGTTGATGAACGTGGATTTTTCTAACACAAGCAAAGAGTAGATTAGGTCATATTCATAAAACTCCTTTCCTTAAGTTAAGTTTTGTTACTGACACGGATGAGTTTTATTACACATTTATAACCATAAGGGCAAATTATGCAGCTAATCTCATGTTAGCATCTCTTTTCTATTTGAGGCCAACACTGTGCTGTGAAGTTCAGTGTTCCTGAACCTGTTTATGATGGATATGATCAAAGTAACCCGCTTTTTCTTCTAAAATGAAACCACTGACACAGCCAGTTCTACCTGCCCAGTAGGTAGGAAATAAGTGAGTTACTGAATAAATTACAAAATTATTAGATTAATATATAGGACATATAGCTTGTGGTGGCTACATACGTTACACATTTAATGATAAAAGGCTGGTGCTGAGCTCTGCCGGTTATTAAGCAGATACATTATAAGTGTTAAAGGCTCTCGCCAACACATTCCTCACATTTTAGTCAGCATCAGTAGACATGAGCCAAAACCGGACGGACCAGTCTTGTTTGTCTCCAGCTGAGGTTAAGATGTGACAGATTGATTTGACAGAAAAAAACTGACTGCAACTAAGTAGGAAATTATATTATTTGAATATGTAAAAGTCTTTAATCCTATATTTTGTATCAATCGGATAAGAAATATAAGATGTGCTTGGACAGGCTTATATTATATTGTTGGTGAAATTCATAGATTTGCAAAAAACTAGCACAAACTAGGTAAGATGTTCAAATTCATTATATAAAACTGCAATAATGGAGATGATGTTGTTGATGTTGTTTCATAGCCACACTGTAACTCCCTCAGCTCTGGGATCATTCAGAAACAAAGACTGGCTGTGCATGAAGTGAATGCTCTCCTGAGCTCAGTCGGAGTTCCAGAGGATTCTTGATCCTCTCCAGTCAAGACTCTTCAGCATCACACTTACAGTTATCCTATTCACATAGGTCACATGATTCACAGTCCTTAGGAAAATAGTGTCATGGAATTCAGGTAATACCAAAGCAAAGACAGATTTGTAATAAATATCAAAATCTGATTCGTTACAAAAACTTAATAGCGGAACTATAATTAAGAAGTTGCTGAGCAAACACACAGAGCAATAAATGATATACTTGTTGAGGCTCCTAACAAACCCTGAAGAGATATCTCTCCTGTCAAGAATGAAGTAGACTTTCAACATTTAAATTTAGGATTGCTTTAAAATCTTCCATGACCTGTCTGTATAATATATTTTGATCAATAGAAGTAAAAGAACTCGTGAATCCTGCTTTTACTATTCTACCTAGTCTGTGCACCACACCCCTAGACTCTGAGTTGGGCATCTTGTTTTAGAGTGTATACAATGTCTGTTTAAGATTTAGAGTCAAACAGTCATTGTTGCGTCATTTCCGGCTCTGTAACATCAAAGGAAACAGAAGAACTAAGGCATCAATAATGGAGGCAGATTTAAGGAGGCGCTTTGCCGCTTTGTGACGTCATTACTCCAAACAGCTTGTTATTTATTTTATCATCTATTAAATGCTCAGTCACCAAAATGTAATCATCTTTAGTATATGCCAAAACCTACCTCTGGGTAAAGGGTCACAACATGTTATTGTTGGGTGGCTTCGCTATACTTAACTGTTCAACACTGTATAACTGTTAATGATAAATAATGGTGAGTTAAATTATTTTATTTGATTATTTTATTTAACTTTTTTATATATTTATTTCCAAAGAAAATAAGCTTGTACTTTGTTAATTTACAGAAAAGAAGAACTTCACATAAATGATTTGAAACAAAACCACTCTGCCCTACTTGAGAAAACCTCTCCCAATTTATAACTGGTTGCAAGTCCACAGATTGAGTCTAAAAATACAATTTTTGAGACACACCCGGTCACTCATGTGTACCGACCCAGAATCAATATCGTTTACTCACTGTACCTCAGAAAGTGGTTAAAATACTTCCATGATTACTGTACATGCGACAACGATAAGGGTCATGATAAAGTTTTATGCCCAACATCCTTACAATGGTCCTCCATTCCTCCGCCATTAGAAAGATTGTGTGTGAGCCCATTTCCTGGAGGCAAATCACAGTCACAGTTCTGAAGCAGGCAGTCATGAGCACTAACCTAAAACAAATAATACCTGAGTACATTGTATATTGTAATAAGTAAACTTTGCATAAAATTGCAAATAGTAATACATTTTAATTATACATTTATTAATGTATAATTAAATTAAAGTTTAAATGTTCTAATTAATTAATGTTTAATTAATTAAACATTAATTATAATACAAAAGATATCCTTCTAAACATTTCTAACCATTCAGTTGAGAGAAAATGAGTCTACTAATATTAAAATGAGCATCCAAAACACAGTTCCCTTGGTATCCCATATAATATAAAAAGCTTTCTTTAATCAAAGTGCTTTAATTCAGCTGTGTTCCTTGAATATATTTAATATGGGTTTAAATGAAATCAACCTGATGTCTCTTCAAATGAAACCACTACACTATAAAACTGAATGGAGTACAGGATCTCAAAAAAGTAAGGCAGTTTATTTTTTGACTTAATAAACTCAGAGGTCTTAAAATTTCAATACGTAAAGACTCAGTTACTGATTAATGTAGTTTTTGTAGTTTACTACTTTGCAAAACGTTTTGATCAATAAAACTGTATGACTTTTATGAACACAAACAAAAGCAGATGCTACTGGTACACAGCATTTTTTTTATGGGAAGAAACTCTCAACAGTTTTTGCACAGTTTTTGAGTAATGAATCTGAACATTCGCTTTAAAATTCTTGAAACGATTGAGTTGTATTTCTTTTTGAACATATAATCCTATGTACCGGTTACACTGTTTGCAAATAAATGTATATCAAACAGAAATAAGTAGTTTAATAAATACAAAAGAAAGAAAAAATAGTTATCGGCACTCAACATTTTAAGGCAGTCTAAATTCTACACAAACTTTTGGTACTCATTGCATCTAATTAACATGAGCCTTTACACCGAACCTGCTTGGAATGTGAGTCCAGACTGCGTGCTTCAAAGTATTAATGATGATGACACCCATAGGGTGATCCGAACAGGGCAGAGACAGGGTGTTGAGCATTGGGAGAATAAATGGGAGCCAAGAGCAGCTCGCTCAGGTAGACACAGTTGAGCTCTGCTCTGGAATGTCCTGAAGGCGAGAGTCGAGGCCTCACCTGTAAGGAGTGTATGAACACGGGGGAACCGGGAGGCACAGTGAAAGCGGCGGAGGCGGGATTTGTTCTGTTTTCTCTGTCAGCGAAGATTTGCACTAAACCATTGGATTCAGGTTTGTCTCGCTGCAACGGCGCACCTGTCCTGCGACGAACCTTCAGCTCACCTGCTGCTTTTTCCTCGGATCTACCGGTTGATCACAATGGATCATTGAGAAGAGCAGTCCATAAAGACCCACCCGTCAATAACCATGAAGAAAGGCACATTTAACTTCTTGGGTCGGAAGAACCAGTCTCTTTTCGACACCAATGTAAAAATGAAGGATATGGGTAAGTCCACAACTTAAATATAGGATAGACTGGAGAGTAAATACCTGAATAATAACGACCTTCGTACTTATTACTGACATCGGCGTAAGTGCTGACGACAGTCACCACGCAGCTCTCGCAGGTAAACTGTAAAGGTAGCAGGATAGTATTTCTTTACTATAAATGTAAATGCATGTAGTGACATGTATTATTGAGCAGGCAGCAGCACATTCATCTGTTAAACACCTGTTCTTAAATCTTCTTGGGCTCTTATTGTGATTCTGGCCTCATAATAACCTGCCCGCTCCTCAGAGTGTGTGGCAACAGAATCGTGTTTCCAAAACATTGCTTTAAAGACATAAGGGATTGTACTTAAGGTGTGGGTGAAATTAAATATCGCCTAGGTCCAGTAGTCTTTGATTGGACTTATGTCTAAAACGGTTGCTTTCAGTCCCTTTTTAACTGATGTTTACAGTTCAGTCCTTTGTAGATACATTTTACCTGGTGGCTGATGCACTGATATGCCATTGAAAAAGGTAGTAAGTGGACCTTTTTGGCCAAACTATAAGAACAATGCTCAAACACCACTAAAATCCACCAAGGTCGCTCAGTTTCCCTTTTATAATAGTTCATGATAGTTTGACCTCCATGGTATGCTCCATGACCATGAAACCCTTACACTAGAATTCTGAATCACATTCGTATCATTGATGGTTCGTTACTTTTTAAGTTTTTCAAATTAACACCAAAGTGAATCAGCACCACTCCAGCTACAATTTGACCTTAGTTGCAAGACTTTCAGTGATCCCTGTAAATGTGTGTTCATATATATATATATATATATATATATATATATGTGTGTGTGTGTGTGTGTGTTTGTGTGTATGTGTCTGGTGTTTGAGTGTGTGTATTTATCACTTTGTCCAAACAAGGCTGATTTCACTAAAGGAAGTTACCACCAGGGAAGAGCCAGACATGATCTTTCTGTGGATATGAGTTTCCTAATAATCCTCCCTGCCCTATGGAAGAATTGTTTCCTATGGTTGCAGAGAGCCGGAAACAAGAGTTATGCAAAGCTGACAGACGAGGCTTAACATTTGTTTATTTAAAATTGATGGATGCACTGTTGGGAAATTGATTCGATGGAGCTTTGTTTAACACCACAGCTCTTTCTGTTTGGTTTACACTTAGTTGATTCCTCAGTTGTATTTTCCTCAGAATGACAAAGGAAAACACTTTGATAGGCTCATTTAGTTTACTGACCTGTTTCTCGATAAAGCTGACCAAATCCCTATCAATTGCAAGTTTCTGTCATCACTCACTTCATTAGCAAACACTAGAATGAGCAACAATGGAATGTACAACTTCTTTATTAATTTTCCACAACCAGCCCAAGCAACCTTCTGATATTATCAGTCTCTTTAGCAGAAGGTGTTTTTCAGCTTCCCTGGCCTTTATTTGTTTGAGCATCTACATCAGATGACTTTTGGTCAGGTGTTTTTCTTAGAGCTCACCTTCCCTCTTTCCAAATGCTAGGAAACAGAAATGTGAGACACAGACAGTTACTGACCTTTTTTCTTTTTTCAAGCAAATATATCTTTATCACCTTACCTTGAAAATGCACACTCATAATGTTCTTCTGTTTGCAGTTTGACAAACAATAATTGTCCAAAAAGCTCTATAAGAAGTGATTTTTGTTCAGTATGATGAACATCAGTGCTTATGTAAAACTTTGTCAAATAAATGTATCCAAAGAAAATGACCAACAGTATCGATCGACCATGTTACTGTTGTTGTGTTGTTGTGATGAGCTTCAGTTGTCAACACAGCTAAACATTCATTTCAGTGCAATAGTGAAAAATAATCACTGTCACCTGGTCAGTTTCCCATAACAGTTAGTCATCAACAACAAACCTGCCTGTGAGAGCACAAGTGATCATACAGTGGATCATTAGGTAGAGTATCAACGTGACCACATAGGTGGATGCCGTATCGCATTACCTGCACAATCAGGAGAATGTGAAAACTGTACTTGAAAAGTTCAGAATGGAGGATACAGTTTCTGAGAGTGAAATGTTTGAAAATGGATGAATTACAAAAATAATATTTGTGAATATTTTAATAATATTTCACGGCAATTCAGAGTCAGCACTAATGTGGGTTTATTGTTCTTTTAATATGATATCTACCTGTTTGTCAGCCTCGTGGATCTACCATACCGTTTGCCCTCCGAGTTTTGAGCATACATTGGCTAAATTGAGCTGAAACGTGTTTAATCAACGGGAGAAAAAATCTTAATTTCTTAATTTCCTCAGACAACGTGGAGCTGATGCTCGAGTCATCTGCAACGCCAGAGTTGGGTACTGCCAGTGTGCGGGCTAGACCCACCGTGAAGCATCTTGCTGTGAGTATCTCTGTTAGGGTGCATGCGGTAAACTCTGTATATGGTAGCCTATACATCAGCAGTCCACAACCTGCATTAGATGGATGAACTCCATATCTGCAGAGCTGCACAGAAGATAAAGACTGGTCTGGTGTTTACACTATTTGAATCTGGGTCAGCTTAAATAAACAAAGAGCAGGTGAGAATCCGAAAAAAGGTTAATTTATATGCCAAAGTGTTTGTTAATCACTTACATGCAAAGTTAGGAGGCTGAAATTGGCCCCATTTGAGTTTGGAGATGTTTGTGAGAATTTTCCTGCTAAGAGGGCCAATATCCCCTTATGTGGGAATGGTAATGGTGAAGTTCCTCCTGAAACCTATGGATTACGTCTGTGATGCTGTAAGGATGCTGTAAATCGATCAATGTCGGACAACATTGGCAGGTTTCTCACCAGGTCATCATCCTACAAGTATACATAAACTTTACATTGAATACTGCTAAATCAATAACCAAATCTACCCTCCAAAGGGGCCCCTATTTGTTCACTGCATTCAAAGGGGCTTTTCTGTTTCACAGGACATTAGAACTGTAAAATAGAATTGAAGAAATTAGTGATAGAAAAAAATAGTGACGCTAATTCAAGCTGTGTTTACCAGCAACTGTTTTAATTAATATAATCTTTTTATCTGACAATGATTTGAACTACACACCATCCCCTTTTATGTATGAGTCAACCCCCTTTACCCCGCCTGCTCTCACTTCTTCACCTCTTTTCCACACTGCCCATTGTTCTGAAGTTGACCCCAAGTCTTTAAACTCCTGCACCTTCTTCACCCCTAATGGCTGCATCATCACCGTTCCACCTGCCTCCCTTTCATTCACACACATTTATTCTGTATTGATGGGACTGACTTCCTTTCCTCTGTGGCACATACCTCGATCACTCCAGGTTTTCTTCCAACTGCTCCCTGCTCTCACAGATCACAATTTTGTCAGTGCACATCAAAGACCAGGGAGACTCCTGCCTAACTTTCTTCATGTGTCAGCTTGTCCATCACCATAGCAAACAAGAAGGGGCAAAGAGCAGATCCTTGGTGCAGTCCATCTTCAACCTTGAACCCATCTGTCATTCTTACCTGACCTCAGAGCTGTCTTACTGCTCTCATACTTATCCTCTCTCCTATAGACACCTCAATACTTCCACCAGTATGTTATCAGGACCAACTGCCTTTCCATTTTTCCTCAAAGATGCTCTCACTTCATCCTTACTAATCCTTTGAACTTCCTCAATTACATTTCTCACATCTTCCACCCTTCTCGCTGACTCATTTTGGATATGCTCCAGCCCCCATTGGATTCAGCACAGGATAAGGTGTTACGGAAAATGGATGGATGGGATTTGGGGAAAGTTATCTTCATTCGTAGGGCTACATGAGTAGTCAGTGTACCTGTCAAGCATCTGGTTATATTGTCACCGTACAGATAGAAATGAAAAGCCAATCTCAGCAGTGGTCACACACCTCAGTGTTTGGGAGTGGCTCAGAATGTATGACATATTTTGGATGTGGCACACCCAGCCGCACATACATATGACATGTTAGACTAATGTGACAGATGAAACTGAGTCACAGCTGTGAGAACAAATAGACTAAATCAAAAGTATGCCATCTTTATTGACACACCCTAGGTGTGCTGCAGTGATTGTATCTCTCCAGGCAATTAAAAAAATGTCCTAATTTCTTAGTTTCTTATTGAGGTTTTAGCTGCATTACAAAAATGATCTGTTTGGCTTGATAAGGATGTGCACTTGCCCATAATGTAAACAAGAGCAATTTTATAATGTGCATATAAATGATCTGTTGACGTAGTTTTTTAGTAAAGGTTTTATATGCATTCAAAAAACATTTAGATTGGAGAAAAACAATGTCTATAAAACCGTAAGTGGTTTTCAGTGTAATTATCAAGACAATTTCAATTATTTTTGAAGTGAAACTTTTTTCACATTCATATTTTTCAAAATACTTTCAGCACAAGAATGTCAAGAGGAATAGGGAAACTGTAAAATTGTGCTTTGTGGAATGATTTTCTTGCTCTTTGGAAGGGCACATACACAGTTAATTCTGTTGGATTTGTAGTGTCAACATAGTTGTTTATTTTTGGTGTCTTTTGTTCTGTTAAAATGGCTGCAAATCTCCCTCTGTCTGCCTCACCCTCACGCACACATGCACACACACGCACACACACACATGACTTAGTAAAAGTCTGAGATCTTCTTAGTCAGATGGTTGAAGATGAATAACAGGTGTATCCACTGATCCACCAAGTGCTCCTCATAAGTGATGATCGTGAGAGTGTGCTATATAAAAGTTCCACCTCTAGTTTAGTCATGACAACCGAAACAATAGTCTTAAAAACACTTGGAAACGGATGTGTACTTGATTTACAGATTACAGATTAAAATAAATATCGTTTCACATACATAGGCCAAGTCAATGTAGTCCCGTTTTCTAATTAAATGAAAGTCTAACAGACGGACATACAAAATAATTCCAGCAAAAACCATTACCTCTGTGGTGGAGTAATAAGACACTTATGAACTCTTTTGAAATAGCTTCCTCAAAAGAGCAACTATTGTTCTATTGATCACAATTGCGTAACAACATTAGACATGTTGATTTTTTTTCAGTATTTGAGAACTGGTTAGTTCACTCAAAGAGGTCAATACAAGCCATTAGAAAACTATTTGTCAGTGCAGGATGTAGAGTTGATCTCAGGTTTAACAATTTACTCAAACCTTGCTTTGTTTCTTGATGTGTTTTTCCCAAAGGCCCCAAGTTTTGACACGTTTCAAGGGTTTGCTGTCCCAACACCAACTGTCCCCCTCCTCCCACTTGTCAATGGTCCAAAGATCAATGGCTCAGGTGAGCATTCCTTAATGTCAAATATGTACATTAGGTTTACCATCTGAAATGCTTAATAATATTTACACGCCGAAGCACCTACATCATAATTTTGGTTCATTGACTCAGACTCAGTCGATTGACCACAGCAATCACAGCGTCTCCATTAAGGGTTAAAAATACAGTGCAGGTACATGTTTGTACAAGCAATTGCTCAATAGCCCTATTGGATGTGTCCCAATGGCCAAACCAGCTGCAGAACGTATTTACCGAATGGGAGTGTTTGAATATATGAAAGGACTGGATATCATTGATTCCTTTTAACATCTTAGAGGTTTGTTCAGCTTGGAATTGTAAAATTATTTTCGGGAAATGTTTATGATTTATTGTTACTGTATTATCTTTCTTGTCATATCTCCTTGAAAGGTATGTTCTTTTTAGTAATACAACACAGTTGAAGCAAGATTAACCTAGGAATTTTCTTTTATCTTATCAAGATGTTTAACATTTCTCAAAAAGCTGCGACAGTCTACAGCACAGAGCTTGAATCATGTAAAAATAATGTATGTACTCCTGTTTCAGGGTGTACAACAGCACTGAAGTTTAATCGCATATTCTCACTTCTTTTTTCTCTCAATAGTTGGTGAAGACAGTTTGTCCAGTGGGTCTGTCATATCTGTGCATGACCTTGAAGTAGGGGAAACATTTATTCCTCCTCCTCCTTCTAGCGCACCTCCACCACCTCCGGGGGATTTTATCCCCCCTCCACCAGACTTCATGGGAGACCTGACCAATTTAGACATGCAAAACTTCCAGCCTCATTCCATGGAGGAGGAGTCAACATTCCTAAAACCGCAACCAATGGCTCTGCCAAAGCCTCCATCAAGTGGCTCTGCATCATCTTTTCTATTTTCTAGTGCACCACCTGACCAAGTTCCTGAATATCCAAACTTTATCCCACCACCCCCGCCCCCTGAAATACAGCAGAAAATTTCAAAGACACCACCTCCAAAACCCATCAGATTTTCCTCTATCTCCATCCTCGACTCCCCACCACAGACTCCTTCCCCTCTTCCGCCTGTGCAAACTCCGATCCTGTCCACCTTCAATCCCCAAAACACAGCAAAGCTTTACAGTCTTCCTCAGACCACCATTCTCCGTGGGTATGAAGATCCCAACGCAAGGTCCAAGCAGATGCTACTCCTGGATGATTCCAGGTCCGGTAAATCTGCTCCGGTTCTTGTCCAGGTGGATGGTAATGCACTTAAAGTGGCTCCCCCATCTAAACAAGTTTCCAGCGACATACAGGAGCTGAACGAAAATGTACAAATGACCCAATCATCTGCATTGTCCCAGCCTGAGCCAAGCAAGGACGCTAAAAAAGGGACGGTTTCAGCACAGCTGGAAATAGACAAACTTGTCCAGAATCAACATTTGGCATCTGCGCAGCTTCAGAATGAGAACAGTACTAAGGAGAGTTCAGAGTCTAGCAAGGTCGTACTTGAAGGGACTTCAAGTCAAAGCCACACATTCAGTCCTTTGTTAGCTCAAAAACTGCGCGTCCTGAAGAGTAGTGAAACCAGTGCACGAGATGGACCTGTAGCCTCCCCACTGGTACTATTAATGGCGGCTAAGGAAAGAGACAAAAACAGATCTACTCAAACTCTGTCACGAGAAAACAGTGCAAAAAAGAATGAGTACTCTAGTGCAAGCATTCAACCAAGTAACTCAAGTCCTAATTCCTTTATTGTCACCCCACGGTCCAGCTTGTTCATTCCTCTAACATCTCAAAACATAATGCAGGAAAGTACAAGGTCTGCAAGTCCTGTGGAACATATTCAAACAGTTCAGATTCCACCAAAACTCAGCAGCCCTGCACTAGTCAAGGATCAGGTGCCATATGTTTGTCCATCTCCCGACACAATGGCTGCATCCCAAAGTACATCCAATGTGATTACTCATAAACAAAATCAAGAGCGAAGCCTCCCAAATTTTCAATCCACACAGCCGGAGGATAATGAAGAGGGTTTTGATATGCCAATACTCCCCCCACCACCAGAGTTTGATAACTTAAATGAGTTAATGGGACCCCCTCCTTCCTTTCCTCCACCTGATCCCCCCATTCTAATTGCACCAATACAAAGTGAGAGCCTTCTACCTCCAATTAATAATCCATCTCCTCCCCCAAAACCTCGACCTCCACCAGCTCCAAAACTCCCACCTCATGACACTAATGCCAAACCAAAGTTCAAAGTCCAGCCAAAACCCAAGACAGACACCCCCCAGCTACCATCCAATCTTTCACCCAGTCAGGTCACACTCCTGAGCATCTTACAGAAGAAAATGTTGGAAATGGATAACAGAATTTCCCCAGTGAAGGAGCAAGAGCCCAGTTCAGATGACTGGGATGGACTCTTGACTGATGATGACAATACGGTTCAAATGGTCCCCAGGGCCACACAACAAAGCAACAACTCCCCTGGGGTCCACAGAACATCAACCCTGGACATGAAGGAACTGGAGAATAAAGTGTTAAAAAAACATCAAGAGACATCTTCAATCAAAGTTCCCACCAGGTAAAACGTCCACTCCTCACATATGAATTTTTTTACTTTTTGTGACAATGAGTGAAGAGTTAAGTCCATAATTTAATCATAATTATGAATGTGTTCTGTTTTTCAGCAATGGACAGCAATCAAAGCATAAGTATGGAATGACCTTCACAGTCCGCCCAGGAACCACACAGCCAATAACTGTCGTTAGCAGAGGAGAGTGTTGATGAGATAAATGCGAGAGGAAGTACATACACTGCAAATTGATTTGGATAATGGGATTTTGCATCAGATGGAACAATGGTACAATGAAGGAAAAGCACTTTATACAAATGGGTTGTATAATACAGATGGCGAATAAGTTAGAATGTCTCATTAATGATCTGTTCAGTTCCGAAGGTGTCAGCAGTGCTTCAGCTTTGGAGAACACACCATCTTGTTCAAACTGTGGTTTTCTACTTGTATGTGTTATTTTTGAAAACTCACGGTTGGACCATTTTATTTACATTTTTATTTTGTTGCTGCTCTTTATTTGGTGCAGAACTATATGTAGGTTTAAGCAGATGTTGTCTTTTTAACCAAAGTTTTCAGCGCAAATGCCTCCTGATTAATTAATTCGAAGTAACTACGTTATTGAATATTTCATATATAAGGTATTATTCCGTGCCAAGAACAAAGTGAGGGAGGGATATTAGAAAGGGTTTTGTTGGTCCCATAAATTGAAAAAGTTTAGTTTCTGACATTACTCTAACAAATAAGGTTTGTAACTATTCATCAGGGGTGAATAGTTACCTTTAAACATGTTACAAACACATATCTCGTGTTCTGGAGAGGTAACTTTCGATATTTTCCGGATTTTGAAGTATTTTATTGTTATTTTTGTTAATTTCGAAAACTTCATTTTTTTGCAATATACAAATAATAAATGAACAGGGACAACTTCAATAATTATCTCTGTTCAAAGGATAGTACCCCTGTTGGAGGATCCTGTTATATTGTTGTTTTTCGCCGTGACCTGTGTATGAGGGAAACTAAATCAACATTATACAGTTATTTGACGAGTGTAAAGCATTTACAGATTTGTCTATTTTGATTGTAAAAGAATAATGAATAATGTACAATGTAATTATTTTAGTTATTGCTGTAATTAAATGCTCCTCAACTGTATGTTCTTTCACTGTTATATGCTCATTATAATGGTCGGTCCAAATTAAACAGTTTATGCAAACAAGTACCGATAAGATTGTTTATCTCATAGTCGAAGAGATTCTCCTATTTTTTGTGGAAATGTTTGTCGTCATTTTATCAAAGTAGAAATGTTTTCAGTGCACCTAGACTTATAACAATAACATGAAACTCAAAGGTATTTCAAGACATTAAGATTCAAGAAGAGTTTTCCTCATTTATAATAATAACAATTTATCCTTTATTAATCACAGTACAACATTATTTCTCTGCATTTGTCCCATCCCTGAGGGAACAGTGGTGAGCTCCTTTGGAGCGCCCGGGGGCCATCTTCGGTTCAGGGTCTTGCTCTAGTGCCCTGTGACATGTTGACCTGATGGGGTTCAAACCGGCTACCTTCCCAACTTCCCAACTTCCGAGCAAGAGACAGTCGCTCTCCCTAAAGCCGTCCTTCAAAGGTCCAGTGTGCGAGATTTAGAACGGATTTAGGAGTATATTTTTGAATAAATGCAATGTGATATTAAATGTTTTTTTTAATGATTAATCAAAAAAAGCCTTTTCTAATGTCCATAGAGCAGGCTCTGATTTCCATATGAAACCTGCCATTTTGGTTCAGTTTTAAGTTGTTACTGTGTTTTGACAAAAATGGATGATCATACTTGTTATTTTGAACAAGAAAACGCAATACAGCCACACGCCTCGCTGTTCCAGCAAACTTGAATACTCATGAAACGTTAACATGTAGAATCCTCGGTCAGTCCAGAGGATTAAACTCGACTGGACGCAGGCCCTTCATCCCAGCAGCCGCACAGGAAAGAAGGCTGGCGGCAGAACTGAGTTTGTGGGCTGAGAGCGCGCCATCACTCCTTCCACTCCAGAACAGTCATCTTTCTGTGGCCTGTCGAGGTGATTTCAGTGGGTGAGCTGGACAGACCTCACCAGAACGAGTACTCATTCCCCGGTCACGTTCCCTCTGCCGTAACCCGTGGTCCGGGTTAGCTCAAAGATTCAGGTAGTGAAGGGAAGGAGAGAGCTTGCGGCATCTATCCTCAAACAAATTTCACTGGACCTTTAAAGAATTTACAACTAATACATCAGTACATAACATATCCTCTATTACTTGGTGGACCTAGAGAATTGATCAGCCATACTTTATAACAACTGAAAGGAGAATTCAGAACATTGATAATCTTGTTACAGTGGCACCTGTCGGGGAGTCGGCTTTAGTAGGCAGCAGTTGATGTGGTGGAAGCAGGACATAGGCCAAATTGTGATGCTAGATGACTGGATCAGAAAATCTCCATAATTGAAGGTCTTGTAGGATGTTCCCAGTCTGCAGTGGTTAGAAGATGCTCAAGTGGTCTAAGGAAGGCAGCTGGTGGAGTGGGCAATAGTGCCATGGGCACCTATGAATAATTATAATAATGAAAGCCAGCCCGTGTTGTCCGATCTCACAGAAGAGCTACTGTTAAACAAATTGCTGAAAATGTTAACGTTGGTTCTGTTAAAAAGGTGTCGGATCACACAATGTATGTCTCCTGTGAAACAACAAATGTAACATTAAAAAAAAAAGGAAAATGAGTTTTAGTATCAACATGTCTGCATCTGATTAATGTATTTAACAAAAAACCTGCCTTTCATGTAACAAATTCAGACAGTAACCTAGATAGAGTTACACAACTCAAGGAGAAAGATGTGTCTCCTATTTGCAAGGGCAAAGTTGATTGGGACAGCAATGGCAAATTCTTTATTCTTTATTCGTTATGTGTGAACCATTTGGGTTGATTTTGAAGTGTGTTTCAATTCATTGTCTCGCTGGAAGATCCAACTAAATCCCACTTGATGTTTACTTACAGGGGCTTTTTCTCTATGGTTTTCTTTCTTGCCAAGCCACACACATCTTAGACTTCTGTTGCCAAAACTCTATTTTGGTCTCATCCGACCTTTGACCACTGAAAGTCCTAGTAGTGTTGGACAAACGGTTGTTGATTTACCTTGTGTGTATATGACAGCATACATCTTTTTTAATATCTTTTCAAACAGCTTGCGTTGGTGTAGATAACGTCTGATGGTGGTTAGGGAGGCTTTCTGAATCCAAATTTTCAACTGACCTCAGCAATTCTCTCGCTGTGGAGAGTCTTTTGCCAGTCAAACCATCCTCCTCACAGCGTGTGGGGTCAGTTTGAAGATATGATTTTTAAAATCTATAGTCAATTAAAAGATATTAAATATTGATCTAAGTATTGAAACTGGCATTTCCAACTGTTGAGAGATTTTCTTGTATCTATTGCCAAATTTGTGGAGCTCTTCAATTTTTCTTCATCCATCTTTGCTGTGTTCTCTGGTCTTTCACATTTTGAAGAATGTCAGAGAGAATTAGGCCATTAGTAATTGAGTATTTTCCCAATTGTGCCAAAAGCTTATGTTCCTTACTAATTGCTGTAAGATAACCAGTTTCATGAAGAGAATCTGCTTAAACTTGAATGCGTAATATTCAAGTTATTTTATATTTTTACTCTAAAATTCATATTCTTTGCACTAGTACATTTAATTTAAAATGTACATTTAATTTAATTGCACATAATGCTCTGTTATTATTATTCCCTATTCTGTAACATGCTCTGCTGCTGTAACCTTGCAATTTCCCCATTGTGGGACTAATAAAGGCTATCTTTATCTTTATATTAGCCTTTAATCCATAAAACAATACAATAATGGATCAATCAGGAGTCTGATCTATCAAATGATTTTGGTGAGACTGCACTGCATAACATTAAGCTTGTTAAATTAAAAATATTTTTACTATTATTTTAGATTTGTACTTTGTTGCATTCCTGTGGACTTTTCTTTATATCTGGTACTTATATGTGCAGCTGAATGGATAGTTTTGACAAAACCGAAGTCTTTCTTTATTTGCAAATTTTATGGAATTATCTTTTTGTATCCTGATTACAGAGTTCTATTCCATGTTTGGGAGGCTTTAGCTCAGTTGTTAAGAGTGGTTGTCCCACAATCAGAAGATTTGATATTTGATCCCAGCCATTGAGGTCACATGCCGTGTGTTCCTCGAGCGAGAACTGAAGGCTCGGTCTTTGGGTATGTCACAGAGGCTGCCAAGCGCTCCCTCAGGGATGGGTCAAATGCAGAGAATATAGATTCCAATTATTAATAAAGTTAATTATAATTCCATTACAACCCCAAGTACTCTTTTGACCCAGTGCTGGGCAAATGTTTCAGTTTGCCTTTATATACAGCATAGAGCCTTGGCATTAACCCTCATATCAATGTTAAATTTTTCTCAGCCCCTAAACATTCACACTACCATGTAATAGAGTCCAGCATACACAAATAAATGCCAAAAGACAATAATAACCTCACATTACCTTTAATGTAAAATTCCTCAATATAAATTGGTTGCCCCAAGAGCTGTTAAATGCAGCAAAATACAAATGGATAGACAGACTGTAATATAGAGTAATGCAACAAGCCATTACTGGGGAGAATAAGTCCAAATATTGTGCACTTATCTGTGGTACCAGATGACATTAAAATATTGTACTCCATGTTTGCAGACTTCAATATCACATTTATGATACCCATCAACACCACTCAAAACAGCAAGGAACAGTTTAAACAATCATCTTCCATGTTGTTGAAACATCTGTTGGGTCCATTAGGAGTTGGGAGTTCCAGTGGCTGAACCCACTGTGTGGTGAAGCACTAGATGATCCCAGCCTATGGTCGTAAGAGTGTTGGAGTCACCGTGTTGCCAGCACACACCTCTCACAAAGTCCTGATGTCTACGGTCTCTAAGTCTGCAGAAGAGAGCTGTGATTAGTACTGGCAATGGTTCAAACGATTAACCAGGCGTTCCAAGTATGAAGTGCAAAGACTCACATTTCCCGCAGCTCAGAGTTCATGACAGCGAGGGAACAGTCATCACTTACAGAGGCTAGCATGGAGTTACTGGGATGGGAAAAAATGTGTAAAAAATGTAAAGACACAATGTAAGATCCAATAATAAAGGTTAGGGTTTAACTTTACCTATGTGTAGAGAAGGCAAGTCCGTTAACTCTGCGGCTGTGGACATTCTCAACCAGGGTTGTTTCTTTCCCTACGAAGTCCTTCACAGTCACGCTACCCAGCTCATCGCCTGAGACACAACGCAACAAAATGATCAAACATGCATGGACTGACAATTTTTTGTCTTTAATAAATAATCTCCTTCCAGGCCTCACCAAAAGCTATGGTGCTTCTGTGGTGGGGGTGCCAAGCAACAGTAGTAGGGTAACATCTTTGGGATTCTACATCTGAGACACAAACAGCAATGGAACAAATATTGCATAATCAAAAAAATATATTTTTACAAGATGTAATTCCTTAAAGTGTTCAGGCAAAGCATTAAGAGTCCAGGATCACATTTCATAGATAAACGTATTGCTCACCTATTCTTGAGGCTGGTTTGTTTGGCTTCCTCCTGTCCCACATCAACAAACGGCCATCCTAAGAGAGGGAGGACAACAAAAGGCTGGGATTAAAGGGAGGCAAGTGTAGCTTCACAGATCTATATTTATTGCAGTTATTTGTAACAAGAACAAGCAACAAAGGAACAAGATGTGTTCATTCTAATTTGCAAATCGATACAGAAAGGTTTTCCAAAATTGTATATAAAATGTTTAAAACAATGCATGAAACTGCTTGAGCATCATACTTGACCACAGGAAATGAAGATAGACTCATCTGTTGGACTGCAGGCAACACAAACGACAGGCTGGGTGTGCGCTGTAGAGAGAATAGAAAAGTTAAAAGAAATGTCCAGTCTTGGTTCTTACCATCTTTATGAATGATCTTTTTATCACTGTAATGTCAAAACCACATTCTTATGGTAACACCATTTATTAAGTAATCACATATGGTAATTTACAGGAAAACACTTTTTATATTGCGATTGTAAATTTCTGCAAATTTAAATAAATAACAGAATATTTCAATCATGGTAAAATTGCAAGTGCAGTCATGGTCAAAAGTTTCTATATACTAGGAAAGAACATGTCCATCAGTATCGCGTTTCAATGATTTCTACAACTCTTTTACATACTTACTACCAAGCAATGTTTTTTCAGATAAACTCTTCCATACTTAAAAAGGCAAGTATTGTTCAAGAATTTTATTACACGTACACCTGTATTTTTACAGCTCTAAGGGCTCTCTCTTGCGTGTGATCAATACAAGCAAATCTTCACGTTCTGGCTTCCACTAACTATTTAACAAATGGACATTTTTAATGCTGTATTAGATGCAACTAGCAGCCTTGGTATCTTCCCCATTCCAAGCTAAAAATGGCCTATATTGAATAAATGTAAATTAAAAGCCTGTCTTTTTCAAAGCCGTTGGTTAAAATATGTACTTATCTTGGAAAAAAAAGATTTCTCCATTAGGTGGTCTTCCAATTTTGGAGATATGATATTGAGATGTTCTCTCACCATTGTATGTCGTGACAACAACCTCCTGACTGAGATCCCAGACTTTAATTCTGTAGTTAAAGGGAAAAGACCAGATTTTATTTGAAATTTGTGGAAAAAAGCAACAAGTTCTTGCTGACATGATTTAAAACTTAAGGCGACTCAACATGCTTATCTCAATGCATTATTCTATGCATAAAACATAGTGATGAAGTAGTTTTCTAACCGACAGTCCATGCTTCCAGTGACAGCACTGCTTCCTCCAGTAACTGGGCTCACTGTGGTGACAATGTGGTCATGTTCATGTTTAGTGAAACAATTCACCAGCAGGCGTTCATCTTCTGCAAGTTCCCAGAGCTCCAAGGCACCTGCACAGGATCCAGTAAATTTCAATGAATTTTAACATTCAAGTCCCAAAACAAATGCTTGATTTATTAGTGATATGAATTTGCATTTTACCTGAGTCTGACACTACAACAATGCCTTTTTCTGACACCCATTTTACATCTGTCACTCCAGCCTCTGTCTGCACACCAGCTTTGCAAAGGTCCTCATAGGGAGCCTTTGAAGGGTCACTGTAGATCCAAACAGATCCCTGCCAGCTCCTGCCACTGAGACTGGAGGCACCAAGCAGCAGAGTGCCATCTGTTGTGAAAAAACAATTCGGAGAAAATACCAAGACCAATTATGATGACGGATAACTTTTGTAGTCAGGAAGAGACTACCTAGGATGTGCCCAGCTACTATGCAATAATGATTGTTCTTATTCAACATCTTGGAGGATTGTGCACATCAGTAGAAAAGAAAAAAAACAACTCCTGCTAATAAAAAACACCGAGCTGCCTCGCGTGTTACCTTCAGCTAGCTTGTCTCGTCACCCACCTGCTCTGTATTGCGCTGAGCACAGGTGCTTCTCCATACAGGCTGGAGCATTGGGCGATATGTTCCAGCGGTTTTCCTTGGCCATGCTAGCATCCACTGCACTTTTCATTCAGACAACGCGCGAGTTTTCGATTCGACCAAACAACTTTAGCTTGCTGTTCTCTGCTACTATTTTCCCACAGATACCACAGTTTGTCCTTGTTTTGAATATTTAGTTTATCGTACTCTAAATCGACTTAAATGACCGTATTCAGAAAGAATCTTTAAGATTCACGTTGTCTCAAAAACGAATAGTCAGAGTAAAAGGTCGGCTCACATGGGTCTATGGTGGGCACTTCCTGTTCCGGGTCTCGTCTTCTTCGTTCGTTGACGTTGTCCAGTTTATAATTTTGAGAGATGGTGTACGTGATAAAAACAATTCTATTCAATTAAAAAGGTCTTGCAGAAAATTAATTGGATATTTTTAAACAACTAAATATATATTCCAGCAAGCCTAACCCAATGAAAAATGATTGACAGAAAATATTTAGCTTTCAACCTTAACTTGACGAAACGTACTCTAAAAGCACAAGGGGCGTTTATCAAATCAAGAGCTAACTGGATCAAAGACTGAGAAAAAGACTGAGATTTGATTTGGATCAAATCTCAAAGTGCTAAAACTCTCAGTATCATTATCAGAATTCCACTTGCAAATGCTGCTTTATTGGATAATGTTATATATAAATAACTTCTCTCCCCACTCTATACAACTATGGTATAATAGATACATAATCCACAAAAAAAATTATTTGAATTTATTTGATAATAATTGGTATGAGTAGAATATTTAATGTATTGCAGACCTAATGGATGAGAGTGGCAGATTATTGGATTATGATCAATTTTGTACTAAGCATAGTTTTGAACCTGCCAAATCAGAATGAATTCAACTTGGCAAAGCACTTCCACAACAATTCCTGTTTCTAAAAAATATTACAACATACCAACAAGTGCGACCACATTAACACAATTCACAATTAAAGGGAATTTTACTGGAAAAAACTGTATTAATTATTTTTAAAAGAAATTGTCTTACGGAACGATTATTTACCGAGAAACAAAACAAAAATTACAAAGATTCATTAATTCCTAAATTAAGAGCAATGCACTTCACATTTCCAAAGGCCAAAGAAGCAGCCTGCAAAATCATGAACAACATATATCCCTCTAAAGAATTATTAAGATTACGTTTTAATATTAATGATAAGAAATACTCATTCTGTGATAATGACATTGAGTCCACAGACCACCAATGTTTTTCATTTGAAGTTGTACAATCCTTTTTGTTGGATGTTTATGGACGGACCAAAACTAAAATCCCATATTTACCCACCATTTCCAAAGAGTTTATAATATTTGGTGTAATTTTGCAAAATGTATTATACACAAAAGTAAATTTCTCAGATGTGCTCCTAAATTGTTTTTTTTCTTCTTTTAAATGAGTTCAGTTTGTGCTTGAATCATTGCGACTCCTTGATAATGACAAAAACAAAACAAATCTTTAATTCGTTTTAAACTTGTCCCTACAACACCTGATCCATAATCTAAGCTGTTCATGATAAGTATGCCTTGTTTTTTAGTTTTTCCTCTCCCTTCATCATTGGTTGTACTGACTTGATACTAGTTTTTTTTCCCTTTTATATATTCATTTCCTTATTAGTTTCTTATTTCATATCCGTACATACTACTTGTTGATATATCGGGATCTAATTTAACGTTATTTATGCAGATATCTGAAAATTATTTGTGTTTCGAATCTGTTAAAAATAAATAAATAAATAAAAAATAAAAATAAAAAAAGTTTCACCACTGTGCCTTTGTCAGTTTGTCCGTGTGTTTGTTTGTCTGTCCTCCTGTTTCTTTGTTTGTGGACAAGATCACATAAAAACCACAGGATGGATTTGCATGCAATTTTACCAAGAGGTATGTTTTGGCACATCCTAGAGGCGATTACATGTTGGTAACAATACATGTTTTGCAGCATTTAAAGTAAAATAATAAGCTGTGTGGAGTAGTGATGTCATAATGTAGTTATTCCTGACTTTTTCCATTGATCTTTCTTGGGTTGGAGCTGTGGGCTTCGTTTCAAGAGTTCCCTTTCGTTCCTTTCCTTTGGGGTTGAGCTGGGGGCTCAGTGGGCTGAACAGAGATGCTGAAGTAGAAGGCGCAGGAGATTACCAGCTACAGAATGCTGAGAGATACTGAGAGGATTTTTTGGAGTTGTCAGTATATATAAAGGCCGGCAATAACTCACTTATGAATGGAAAAATCTGCATACATTTTTCCTTAACCTAGGGTATGTTGGCGAAAGTTTGCGCTCTCTGACTGCCTTTTCTAGTTGTGTTTATTTTACTTACATAATGTTTGAAATACATAAACAACATACACACAAATACATAATAAACTGTGGACGAACTAAAGCCGTTTCGTTTACCTCTGGCACACCAACAACAGGTCAAGGATGTAATTAAAAGGCCTTTATTGAACAGGGAATATTAAGGAAGAAAGGCTCATTAAATATCACAAAACATTGTTTTGTCATCCGGTTTGAGGATGTATTTTAAATCCGGTTCATGTGACAAATGAAGTGAATAGTAATGATAACATTGTTATAATGGTACCTGTAGGTGGAATATATTAGGCAACAAATAAAAATATTGTTCTTGAAGTGGATGTGTTGGTAGCAAGAAAAATGGGTAAGCATAAGCATACGTATCACAACCTTGACAGGTGCAATTAGTGATGGCTACTTGACTGGATCATCTCCAGAACCACAAATCTTGTCGGGTGCTCCCAGTTTCCAGCCGCTGACATCCAGTGAAGTGTGTGGAGTCATGGTGTCCATGATTCAGATTGATGTGCATGTGGAGTGAAGACTAGCTCCTTCTGTCTGGGCCCTCCTCAGTTGAGGACCCTCTAATATTCTCTTTCTCTTCTCTCGCCGCTATAGTTTTGTTTTTCTCCCTGACGTATGCCTCTGCATATAGTGTGCGCAAAAAGTATGCAATCACTTCTACAAGAAAGTTCAATTTTTACTGAATAATCACACAAAACAGTATTTTGTCTTTGTAATTGCTTTAAATAAATTGATTGAATATGGTACACATTTGGATTAGCATCATACATCAGATACTATAGAAACATTTTGCTAGACAATTTGAGTGTTTATGTAATTTCAGGGATGAGTTTGTGATATGACCAGAATTATGAGGAGTGTATTACATCACAATGACATCTTTCCTTTACTGATGCTGTAATTGGGCCATGTTTAAAGTGGAATTTAATTAACCGGAAATCTGTCATTAACGTTGTAACGTAAAAGTCATATTTTAGAATTGTGCAACACAGTTGGCTATACATCACAATAATTGGAGTTTCACATGGTGCCAATCCATGATTAAAGTTAATATATGGTAAAGTTGTATTACAGAAATGTGATTAAAACACTTTAGCTACGTGTAAACGATACGTGCATTTATTGTGAAAGCCATGAAGCGGAAGTATCTGTCGAATTATCGTTAACTGAACACTCGTGTCCCTAAGGCTGAAATCGATAATTGATTGGTTTTCTTTATGGTTAGGATTGTTGGGTCTTGTAACGTGCCCCCACAAGGTAAGCAAATAACCGTGCCGGGTTGATTATAGTATCGGTAGAATTAGAATTAATCTAAATTTCATCTTTTGATAGCGTGACAAGGTTAGACGCTGTTACAGTTATGCCTTTGTCTCCGCTCTTACCTAGACGATGATGCTAGCTGTAGCTAAAGCTAGCCGCTTTGCGCTCTGTACATGTCTGCATCCTACTGACAGGTAGGCGGACAGCTGTTGTCATGCATGCTAGCTGAGCCCACTGCTGATGGGTCACACCCGAGTGCAGTGTGTACCAGACAGATCAGAGGGATCTCGTAAACATGTCGGATATTCCATTTCATAGAAATACCAATGCATGACGTTCAAATGTTGAGGTTGTCACCACCATCATTTGAAAATAATGTGTATAAAGCAGGCAAGGAGACGCGTCTCTGGGATTCACCCTTGAATTGTTTATCTGTATCAACTCATTTTTGGTGTTATGGAATTAGCACCAATGATGTGTAATTTTTTTTGTCATCACCATGGCCCCACTTCTAGTTTAGTCTCAAAACACAGTTTTTAGAGAAATTGGCTTTATCCAATTAATTCAATATGTCCACTCCCTTGTTAAACTAACCCTTATTTAAAAACAGCACACAAAAAAACCCCTCTAAGATTGGGGAGAAAATATAGTGAAATCTTCAAGTATGCCCCAGCTGGGATCTTAACAGAATCCTGGAAGAGGACCAGTCCACTAGAGTCATCCGAGTGGTGAATTCTCGTCATTTCATAATTTATCTTTGTCAGTTTTATGTAGGCAGAGCAACAACGACAGGCTGTATCGACAGATCTGCCTGTTGCATCTCAGACACAGCTCTCACAGCACAGCAACTGCAGCAGCAGACACCATTGAATTCCATTATAGGCCTTTACATGACCAAACTTTAAGAAATAATCTAAGGTGTGATGGACATTTCTGACGGGTTTTTGCTGGTGCGAGAACAGCATTACTTGGCCCTTGTGTGTCCTGTTTCTGGAGGAGAGTAACGTCACAGTTCTGGACTGGCCGTGGATGAGCCCCAACCTAAATGCCATTGAAAACCTGTGGAGTTGGTCGACTTGGCTGGCTCCAGCAAGCTTTGAGCAAAGAGAGGGCCATCATCTCACTGGATGCAACGAGAGGTTGTGCCTGTTGACAATAAGCAATACTGTAGTAATCAATGCTTATGGGGAACTAACTAATTACTGATTGTTTAAATAGTTGTATGCGGGAGATCAATCACCTGATAAATTGATGGTGGTTTTGTTTATGTATGGTGGTCTCAGTTTCTGTCTGTCTGTGTTTAAGGATTGTCCCATATTCATCATTAAAGGTTAATAAGGAACGAAATAAGGTTTCTTTATATACAATGCACCTAACTGAGCAAGTTTGCGCGACATACATACAAAAATACATACATACATACATGTACATGTACATATAGTAGGATGGTAACTACTTTAAACTAACTTTAATGAAAATGTCTACCATTTTCACAAAGACCTAATTTTTCCTCAGAACTTATTCTGCTTCTTCTAATATAATCTAGATCTCTTTACAAATATGTAGGCATATTTGAATCATGAGCTTCAAATGGTCTTTTGTAATGGATAACGTTGACATGTCAAGGTGAGAAAAGCACAGGTACAGTTGGAAGATAGAAGTAATGGTTTAATCCTGTTTGGCTGCTTCAGTTCAATTGTCGCTTAGGTTTTCACCAGGACAGTTGAATAGAGCATTGCCATTGCCACAGCTATGCTTTTCCTGCCACAACAAATCAAAAATGTTTACTATGTGTCCAACAGTTTTTGAGTTATTATGTACTGGTAATCAGAATTCCTTATTGACAGTGGTAGTCAACTATCTAGGCCGTTTTTTAACTTTATATATTGGGAATGTTTAAAACTGGAAAAAGATAAGTTTTTCTTACTCACTTAATAGCTTATCATTATCCACTGGGACTGCAAACCCAAAACATTGACTTATTACCAATCTGTAGAATATGTGATCTGAAGTCTAGCAAGCTTGTCAACATTTAAAGTGGTCAAACACACAAATAATGAAGGGAAACTCTTTTGCTTCTTCTCATCTATTTAAAAAAGGAATTCTGAAAGAATGGTTCTATTTTTCAGGGAGGAACTAGTCTTTGCTGTTTTTTCACACAAGGGGTAATTGACAGGTTTAACTAATTACTGCAGAGAAAAGTAAGTGAAATAATTCAACTTGTTTAATGTTTAGATGCATGAAAAATGTGAGTATGTTATGTGGTTTTTGTAGTTGTAATGTAAGATTTTCTCCATTGCTCTTTACCTCAGGAGTTCGTCATGGCCTTGAAAAGAAGAAGGGCGACATCACCCTCTAGCAGTGTGAGTGGAGGAGATTTTGAAGATAGCCAAGCATCATCGTTAGTGTCCTTAATTGGGAGAAAGAGGAGAAGGACCTCAAACATTCCAACTGTTGATCCTGTAATTTATTTTCTTTAAATTTAAGTTACTGTTTGTCCTAAAACATACTCTCTGACTCATAATACAAACACACATTACGTAGTCAGCACAGGAAAGGATGTGGATATTTTTCAGTTTTAAATCCCTGCCTTGCAGATCGCTGTATGTCACGAGCTTTACAACACAATCAGAGATTATAAGGATGACCAGGGCAGGATGCTGTGTGAGCTGTTCATCAGAGCTCCCAAAAGAAGGTGAGGGAAGGGATGGGTTGAGTTCTCAAAATCAGTCAAACACTGTAACACAAACACTTGTGACAAACAAAATTGTAAATCCCAATTTCTTGCAGAAATCAACCAGAATATTACCATGTGGTGTCTCAGCCTATTGACATGATGAAGATCCAGCAGAAATTAAAGATGGAGGAATATGATGATGTTGAGCAACTCACAAGAGACTTTCAACTGTTATTCAACAATGCAAAAACATATTACAAGGTAAAGTAGAGATTGTTACATTTTAAAATATGTATACATCTGTAGGCACGAATTGTATCTGCATGGTTCAAGGTGTGCACTACCATGAATATGAACATGTATAATTTGTATGTGTTTAGCCTGAGAGCCCTGAATACAGGGCAGCCTGTAAGCTGTGGGATCTTTACTTAAGAACAAAGAATGAATTTGTTCAGCGAGGGGAGTATGACGATGAGGAGGAAGAGGGCTATGATGCACAAGACAATCCTGGAGGGTCCGCTGAGGATGAGGTGAAATGTATAAACATTAATGTCAACAGATACTTGTTGTGTAATATGATATTCACTCATTTTCCATTTCAAATCAATATGTTGAATCAGTTTGAATTTCTGAGGCCTGAGGGGGTTTGAGGTATTTTTAGCATGTTTCTACATTAATTTGCATAGTGTTACAAGTAATGCATACTACTACTGAAAGTAGGAACTTTCCATTATGAAGGCTTGCCTTTATAATGGTACTCATTACTATTTTTTTAACCATTGCAACTCCTATCTAGCTATTCTTTTTTTTTTTTTTTTAAAGAAGCGTCAGCCGTTATTATGATCTAATTTTCTTATGTATTACATTTTTAAGGGGAAATTATTTCACCTCAGAAGCTTCGTGTTACAATATGTTACTTATAGAAATTATTTGTTTAATGAAAACAATATTTTATAAACAATATCTGATAGTTACTGTCAAAGGGCTTTTGTGGTGAAGTTATTTTTCAATGTAATTACTGCTGTTGATGAGCTTTAAGTCTATTTTCTGGCTAAACTGTGTGACCACTTGTGTGTGACAGAATGCCCCTAACTGCTTGAAAGAGGTCCTCGAGCAGCTTCTTGATGCTGTGGTATCTTATACGGAGCCCACTGGCCGTCTGGTCAGCGAGCTGTTCCAAAAGCTTCCATCCAAAATGGTATCAACACCTTTCAGTTTGTTTTAAGAATTGATGTATAAATTGAGTATTTGGCCTTGATGCATAGTTTACCTGTATTCCCTAAGCAATACCCAGATTATTATGCTGTCATAAAGGAACCAATCGATTTGAAAATTGTTGCACAAAAGATTCAGGTATGCCACTATACTGCCTTAATTTTAAATTACCTCATTATTTACAATATTGTGTCAAATAAATGTCCAATAAATGTGATTGGTTTCAGTTGGGTCACTACCTGAGTGTTAGTGCCATGGCAAAAGATATTGATTTAATGGTCAAAAATGCCAAAACTTACAATGAGCCTGGATCACAAGTATTTAAGGTGAGTGTATACACATGAATGTGATCATTTTTGGATGTTACTAGCATTCTTCGACATACATAATTGTGATTTATTCATGTGTTTCAGGATGCAAACACCATCAAAAAGGTATTTGCACAGAAGAAGTCTGAGATGGAACATGGAGAACCAATAAAGTCCAGTATTCGAATCAGGTAAAGGGAAGACACCTTCTGGAATCAAGTGGAGTAAATTCAAGTTAATTGTAATTTTAGCTGTCATTCTTCTCCTATTTGTCAGGAACAGACGATCTGCACAAGCAGATCGCCTTTCAGCTCTCACCATTGCTCTTCAGTATGAAAGTGATGAGGAAGGCATACTCTCTGGTACATCTTCAACATGTGCATCCACCGAGCATTGATGATGCCTTGTAGAATGCATTGCTGTAATTGATGGTTATGTCATTGTTCAGCTATCTCTTCCTGCATTTCTCAGGTTCTGTCCACTATGATGAAGGGGAATCAGAGGCAGAGAGTATGACTTCCAACATGGACATGACTAATCCCATCTTCCAGCTATATGAAGCTGTGCGAGGTGCCAGGAATAGCCAGGGTCAGCTGATCTCTGAGCCTTTCTTGCAGCTGCCCTCTAGGAAGGACTACGCTGACTACTACCACCAAATCAGTCAGCCCATCTGCCTCGATCAGATCAAGTATGATGTAACTCTGTGTGTGTTCATTTTTCTGTCTCCACTAATAATAATAATAATAATAATAATACATTTAATTTATAATGCACTTTACATTTGCACTAGCACTAGACCGATTTAATGCTCAACAATGACATTTGTTTGCATCGGTTCCATCATAGTGTTGTCAACAACTGCATTCAAACACAGATTATATTTGAATTTTTTTTGACCACTCAATACATGTCTGTTTGTTATGGGCCATTTGCTTGTCTTCCGTTGTGCTGTTGTTAGTTTTTTTTGAGGTATGCTCATCCAAACCACTTCATACTCAAAACTAACTGAATAGCTTTTTCAAAATGTCAAGGTATTAAAACTCAGTATAACCATCGCCGATGGGAGAAAGGGTTAACCCAACACTCTAAACCTGAATATAGGCAAGATTTGATATTTTATTAGTTAATGTAATGATTGTATTTTCTATTCAAATCACCTAATTTCTGAATTTTTGCTTATTTTTTCTAATGTTCTCAATAATAGTAATATTCAGATGCCTGATCACAAAGTAACTGACTTCCTATTAGAACGGATTTTGCGACATAAAACATAAAATGGTTCCATGGCAACGTGTCTGTATTTCATTTCTGGCTGAATATGTTTTGGCAAATACATTTTTACATTAGTTTAAGGGAAAGAAGGTAAATTGATTGATAGATTGATAGAGAAATAAAAGTCAAACAATCTACCATTAAGATGAAGGCATTGATCAGATTCTCCAGAGGGTTCTGACAGCCATAACTCTTTTTCCCACACGATTATCTGAAATGCTACTGGATCATGGCTTAATCAGAGTAATCATCTATTGAAAATCGCTCATGCTTGTGCCTTGTATCACGCCACAGTCTTTTACTCCATACTTCCAATGCGATTCAAAACCTCCTGATGTCTGATGTCACGGTGCTGACCTATTCCTAATAGAACTGGTGACTAGGTACAAGCATTGGCAGTGAATGTCTAAGTGAACGGGTCCTCCAAACTAAAACGGGGTCCCCCTTTACATAAACGGATGAAGTGCACTCTTACTTGCTTTAACCAGCAAACAAAATGCTGTATTTCTGTAATGTATTTATTATCACATTACTACCCGGATGGAAACTCGTTGAGCTTCTGCTTCATTTTTTCTCATTTGTTTATTTTATCATCGTTGCCTCTAATTTGTTTCAGCAACATTCTTCTTTTTTTTCTTTTTTTTCTGCCCCTCCAACATCACACACACTAAACAGTACAGTATTTCTGTGCCCTGTTTCCCAAATGTGAGAGCCCATAATGTCCCACAGGAAGAAGATGAAGAACAATGAATACGAGAGTGTTGAACAAGTTGACGCTGATCTGACACTGATGTTTGAGAACACTAAACGCTTCAATGTTCCCCATTCATCCATCTACAAGCGCGCACTGAAACTCCAGCACATTCAGCAGGTCAGTCCAAGTGTATACTTGTCATCGTTGCAGCATTACCAAATGGCAGTTTAATCATTTGATGTATACATTATAACCTGTTGTCTGTCTAGATGAAGAGAAAGGAGCTTTTGCAGAGGGATAATGATGACGGAGACAGCATGCTCTCCTCTGCCACGTCTGACACCAGTAGCACAAAAAGAAAAAGGTTAGCACATTATCACATTTTGCTTGCTCAACTCTGTGTAGTTACTTTGCTGTTTTCTGTGAGTCTGACTTGCATTTTGTTTACAGTCACAAAAAAAACACAAAGAAAAACCGAATGAAAGTACTCATAGCAGCTGTGATGGAGGCACGGGAAGCTGGCACCGGTCGGAGACTGAGTGACCTATTTATGGTCAAGCCTTCAAAGAAAGATTATCCTGACTACTACAAAGTCATTCTGGAACCAATGGACTTCAGGACCATTGAGCATAACATCCGCTCAGAGAAGTACATCACAGAAGAATCAATGGTGGATGATATGAAGCTGATGTTCCGCAATGCTCGACACTACAATGAAGAAGGTTCCCAGGTTAGACGTGTTTAATATTTGTGTTGGCTTTTCTTCTGAGGCCTTCTAGAATCTGAGAGCCAGTTATAAATCAGTCTTCATTTTGACAGATTGGAGGAGCCAGGACTTCCTGATTAATAAACTGATTAACGATTCGACATTTTTAAAGGTGTACAATGATGCTGATATCCTGGAGAAGATTATGAAAGACAGACGCAAAGATCTTGGGCCAGCAACGGATGATGATGACATCATGTCCCCAAAGTTGAAAATAAGTATGCTACTTTGTCAGACGCATTTAGTTTAGTTTTGACTGAGTCAAATACAAGCATATGTGTGACATTGTTACTTATCAAGCAGAGGGACTGTCTTTCATTAACTTACATACCCTCTGGCTTCAGGGAAGAACAGCATTACCCTGAAGAAGTCCAAGTACCTAACTCCCTTACAGCAGAAGCTGAATGAACTTTATGAAGCTGTCAAGAACTACACAGATAAGCGGGGCCGTCGCCTCAGCACAATCTTTCTGCGACTGCCCTCCCGTGCAGAGCTACCTGATTACTACATCGCAATCAAGAAACCTATGGACATGGAGAAGATCAGGAGCCATATGTTGGCTAATAAGTACCAGGATGTGGATGCACTAGTGGAGGACTTGGTACTCATGTTCAATAACGCTTGTACTTACAACGAGCCCGAGTCTCTAATTTACCGTGATGCCCTTGTCCTGCACAGGGTTTTGTTAATGACACGACGTGACCTGGAGGGGGGAGATGATGGCAATGTGCCAGATGTGCCCCGTCTCATCCAGGAACTCATCCGCAGTCTCTATGTCTCTGTGCTTGGTCACCAAGATGACGAGGGCCGTTGCTACAGTGATTCGCTTGCTGAGATCCCCCCTGTAGATCCTGCAAATCCTGAGAAACCACGACTCACTTTTGAGATTATAAGAAGTCATGTGGATCGAGGGCGGTATAAGAGGCTTGATGTTTTCCAGGACCATATGTTTGAAGTGCTCGAAAAGGCCAGACGATTGAACAGGTTAGGTACAATTACACATCGTGAGCAAAGCCAAATTTGTTGTCCAATCCTCTTTTTTTTTATCCGTTGATGTTCGGTTATTGTATTAAAAGAAGTTTTGTTCCACTGTATGCTAATTTTAGAACAGATTCCGAGATCTTTGAAGATGCTGTGGAGCTGCAGCAGTTCTTCATCCGGATCAGAGATGAGCTGTGTAAGAACGGAGAGATCTTGATGTCTCCTGCTCTCAGCTACACCTCCAAACATCTGCATAGTGACGTGGAAAAGGAGAAGAAAAAGAAGCTTCCAAAGGAATTTGAGGAGGACAAAATCAAGAGGGAAGAGGAGAAGATGGGTATTCAATTAAATAAATATTAATGGCAAAAATCCATAGAAGTTCCATAATTCATTGTCTATATTGTTTTACTGATGCAGTTGTTAATTCATAGACGCTGAAAATAGGGAGGAATCTGTTGGAGGATCATGGCAGGCTAACCTGCAACGTACATACAGTCAGGACTGCAGCTTTAAAGACAGTATGTACCATGTGGGAGATTATGTTTACGTCGCGCCTGCAGAGCCAAACCTCCAGCCTCATATCATCTACATTGAACGCCTTTGGCAGGACATCACTGGTCAGTCTAGGTTTTTGCACAAATCAACACAAATAATCGTATTCATTTGTAACAAATGCATATGCTGGATTTTTTTTGTAAATACAGGATCAATTGTTCATGCTCCAGTTAAGAAATGCGTATTTTTTATTTTGAAAATGTTTTCCACCTTTCATCAATGTAGGTGAGCAGTGGTTGTATGGCTGCTGGTTCTACAGACCAAATGAAACCTTTCATCTTGCCACAAGGAAGTTTTTGGAGAAGGAAGTTTTTAAGAGCGACTATTACAACAAAGCTCCTGTTAGCAAGATTCTGGGCAAATGTGTTGTCATGTTTGTAAAGGTAAAAGCTTTTTTTTTAAATTTTTTTAAAATAATTTTATTTATTTCTTTATTTTTGTCCTAGCTGTTCAAAATGAACTCATATTTATAATATTTGGAATTTTAGGAGTACTTCAAACTTCGCCCAGAAGGCTTCAGAGATGAGGATGTCTTCGTCTGTGAGTCACGCTACTCTGCCAAGTCCAAGTCCTTCAAGAAGATCAAGCTGTGGGCTATGCCCTTAAGCTCTGTACGGTTTCTTCCAAGAGAGGTACCGCTACCTGTTGTACGTGTGGCATCCATGTTTGCTCTGAAACAAGAGGAGAAACCACTGGAGATGGCCGATGAAAGCAAAATGGCAGATGAAGATGGCATTGTTGACAAGGTTAATTGTAGTTTTTTCTGTAAAATTGGAGTACACAAATATATAAAAATGAGTTAAAATAACCCAAACCACTATCAGGAAAACTATTTGTGTCTGCAGGAGAGGGAGGATGTTCCAATGGATATGACCAACGGAGAGCCAGGGTGCCACTACTATGAACAGCTCTTTTACAACAACCTGTGGTTTAAAGTGGGAGACTGTGTTTACATTGGTTCACATGGCCTCGTGCGCCACAGAGTAGGCAGGTAAACCTATTATATTTATGCACTTAACATGCTTAAAAATACTGTAAGCTATTTGTTTGTACTGTACAAAGCTGCTCTTATTTTCAGGGGGATTTAAGATTGGGTTGTGTTCCTCCGTCTGTCTGCTCATGTTTTTTTTTCCATTGTATAAAACCATTTAGTAATTTTTTTCACAAAAAATTTTATACACTACAATCAATTAATAAAGTCAAGCCTATTTCTCTCAAGGAACTTTTCAAAATTTCATCATTTTCATCATCGAATGAGAAAATGTGCACATCTCTTGTGGACTGGAAAGATGTTTCGGAATATTAAGTTTTTTAAGTTATCTTGTTCAATTTTGAAAATTGCAAATTTCCTCACATATTCAAATACCATTGAAATTCACTGGGACAATATAAATAACATCAGTGTTTCTTCAGTGAAATGCACCTATGGTGGGTGATCCTCACCTTGTGCTTGTTTAAAATCTATTGGACAGGATTGAAAAAATGTGGATGCGAGATGGAGCAGGCTACTTCTTTGGCCCGATCTTCATCCATCCAGAAGAAACAGAGCATGAGCCCACTAAAATGTTCTACAAGAAGGAAGTGTTCCTCAGCAACCTTGAAGAGACTTGTCCTATGACCTGCATCATAGGTGCCGTAGTCTCTGTTAAATAGATATAGCTGACTCATTATTTTCAAAAATATGCTCAAGCGTGTAAACATTTATGTATGTAGCTGATAGGCTGAGTATAAACACATTTACTGAGACTGTTTCCTGGTTTGACAGGGAAGTGTGTGGTGTCGTCCTTCAAAGACTACCTATCATGTCGGCCAACTGAAGTGCCTGAAGAGAATGTCCTGCTCTGTGAGAGCCGTTATATTGAGAGTGAGAAACAGATGAAGAAGTTCAAAGGTCTAAAGCGCTTTTCTCTCTCTGGGAAGGTGGTGGAGGATGAAATATACTATTTTAGGTGAAAGAACTTTGCATGGCATAAATTAATAATTACTGTTATCTAAGAAAGATAAATACCAGGTTTTTTGATTGCCCTACCCAGGAAACTCATAGTGCCCCAGAAGGAACCATCCCCTTTATTAGATAGGAAAATTGAGGAACTGGAGGCTAAGTTTGCTGATATGACGGACGAAGAGCTCGAGGATCTTGGGGATGATGATGGCGAGTTAGGGGACGATTCTCATCTGATGCAGTCTTCTATGTCTAGTGACATAGATATTATGCCTTACACTCCTCCCCAGGTCAGACTGGAAATTTTTTTTGTATTCAATCTAACAAGTGATAATTTGCACAGTAGCATTTATGTGAGTTCTTCTCCTTTCCAGTCCACGCCAAAATCCATAAAGGGACTCCCAAAGAAGGAGGGTTCAAAGCGGAAAATCAACATGAGTGGTTACATCCTTTTCAGCAGCGAAATGCGAGCAGTCATCAAAGCCCAACACCCAGATTTCTCTTTTGGAGAGTTAAGCCGACTCGTTGGCACAGAATGGAGGAACCTGGACAGCTCAAGAAAAGCTGATTATGAAGGTGAGTAGAGATTCCTTAACTCCTAGTCTCAGTCAAGATTTTGTGTTTGAAGAATTATGTTCCATCTTAAGTCACGCCTCCGATGTTCATCTCATTGTGCTGCAGAGCGAGCAGCTAAAGTTGCTGAGCAGCAGGAGCGTGAAAGGGCCCATCATCAGACGTCCCCTAGAGCAGGTACCCCACTAGGGGCACTGATGGGGGTGGTGCCTCCCCCAACCCCCATGGGGATGCTAAATCCCAGCATGACACCTGTGTCAGGTAACCCCTCAGATGCAGATAGATCCCCAGAGAGCAGTAGACGGCTGGAATAAGAGGCTGAACTGCTAAGATATATGGACATTTTTAAGCCTCTTACTCACACCCATGTCAGCATGTTGCAGTGTTTAATTATATACAGCATCTAACATCATTTAAACAAACCAACTCTATTCTCAAACACTTACATTATTATGTTCACAACTTTGTTTAACTCAAAGGAGAAGGCTGCTTAACAAGATTTGAGAATTGGGACATAGAAATGAACCAGGATTTAGTCAATAGTGCATGCGAACCCGCTTATTTTCACTGTACATCATTTGTACGTTATTCATTTGATTTCCATTTATACCCACTTACCCATATTAACATATGTTTGAATGCTTGGTAGGGAAGTGATTGATGCATGTTTGACTTGTGCATGTTGCTCTCTTGTGTTGTTATTCTTCCTTCTAATAAGGTGTGATGGTTGCAGAATATAGGTAAGCTATGATTCCCCGTTGGCCTATGTTGCAGGCATGCTTAGTATGACTGCTATACCACTGCATCACATGGGGGTGGCTGTCTTTTCCCATCATCTCCCGCCCGTTATGCCTGGGTTTTCCGGAAAGCCATACTTTGGTAAGAGTGCTGTCAGTTCACTTCCAGTCTACTGATCTGACTCACTGGAGGGGCTACCTGTACCAACAGGCGGAAGTTCTCATAGTTGACCATAAGTCATTTGAATACATATAGCCTCAACTAGGGATTGGTCACTTGTCCTGCTCGTTACTAGTAGGCTTGTTGGTAATGTGACTTTGAGAGATACTGATGACATCAAAAACATGATATTTTATTTATTTTATTCACATTTGGCATTCATATAGGTTATAATGTGATAGAAGTAAATATATAAATAGACTGATTAAAATCAGAATTGGACTTACAATGTAATATTTGTTATACAAACCAATATAAATTGGCCTGCTGTACGGTTTGAGTATTGGCATTTAATATCCACACAGGTGCCAGTGCTATGGGATGTGGACCTGGAGCAGGAAATGTTCATGGATCCCAGGTAATCTGCTTTACAAAAGTAGTCAGTACAAACCATATGTGAAGTCAGAGTTAAGATATATCTTTCTGCCTTGATGCAGATCTATGCATTCAGAAAGCATCAAGACAGGCATGCTAAAGCTATTCCAAAACATTTTTAGGAAATTGTTTGTGTAGATACTCATTTGTCCTGGTCAATGTAATCCATGTGGGTCTAATCCAAAGCAACTGGATTTCTGTTGTGCCCTGAAGAAGTACCTTTCATCTCTCATCGAATAGGCTTTTTCAGTCCAGTTGCTTTGGATTCAACCCACATGGATATTTGGAAATTATATATATAATTATGCATCTAATTTTTACATAAGTTTTCTGGGTTCTCAAAGATGCGTTATTATTATGTGCAGACTGCATGATGTAGGGTCCTTGAGCTATACCCTGAACCCCAATTTGCTCTGCATTTGACCTATCCTTATGTGGCAGTGGGTGCCTTACAGGGGCTGCCCACTGCTCCTCGGCGATGCCTAAAAGGCAGAGAACAAATTTCAGTATAGTTGTACTGTATGTATGTATGTATTTACGTGATCATAAAAGAGAAGAGTATACATTACATACATACACATTAACAGCAGTTCTGAAGAAAAGTGTTTTCTGTTTCAATTGAACATGGACATATCATGGTAGTGGAATAATCTGCCAATTAAATTACATGAAAAATCAAAAGAAGAAAAAGAACAGTGAAAGATGAATTGCAATAGAAGCCATATCATCGTCATTCCATCTGTGTGTCTGACCTTTTCCTGTTTGCATTGATAATTATGATCTTTGTTGATTGTAGTAGAGTATCCCTGATGAAGAATCATGCTGGCATTTCAATAAAAGGATCTTAGTATGTAGGTAACAGCATTTTATTTGTAACTAAATACATTAATAAATTCTAAAATAAACCTACTTTGATATAAATGTAAACAGGGTATGTAGGTTTTGATTAATGGGTCTCCTTTGGTAAGTGTGAAACCCTTTTACTCCTTACAAAACCTGATTTTGCTTGAATGTCAAAATGTATTCTTGAAGCCCTTATTATCAGTCAATGTACAACCACAAATATACTCTTTGGACCTTTTTGGCTTTAATTAAATTGTGCTTATTAATAAAGAAAAATGCTCTGCGAATCTCAATCAGGGAAATAATTGGCTTTTTAATATATGTTGGTCAGATGGGTTTGATGGGCTCAGGGCAGCAGACTTCACCATTCCAAGGATCAGGCCAGATGGGACAACCATCGCCCCAGCAGCCCTCCAGTCCGGTATTTGTGTCCCCACCACCTAAGTCTCAGCGGCTGCTTCACTCTGAGGCGTACCTCAGATACATTGAAGGGCTTACTGCAGAGTCCTCTACCATTAGCAAGTGGGACCAAACTCTCTCAGGTTAATCTTGGCTTTTTGGTTGCAATTATTTTTTAAAGCATATGTTTGAGACGGTCCTCTAGTCTGACTTGACCATATTTTGAGATACTTTTCAAACTCTTTATATGATTGTTTATATGATAGGATATTTCCTTAATGTTTTTTTTGTGCAATTTTAGTTCAAAAACAAGATGTGCGACTGACAAAAGAACAAGAGAGCAGACTACCATCCCACTGGCTAAAGAGTAAGGGGGCCCACAAGACAATGGCAGATGCACTATGGCGGATCCGTGATCTGATGCTGCGAGACACACTCAACATCCGCCAGATGCACAACCTGTAGCATACTCTTATTCTGAGCCTCTGTCCCCTCTCTACCTGTAAGACAGGAAGAGGATAAAGCTCACTAAAAGTTTTTTCTTTATATTTTAAAAAATGTGTTTGTATATTAACATAAAAGCTTTGTGTTAAAGCTGTCTTTTGTTATACATTCAGATAAACCGTTGTAAGTGCATTACTGTTAATGACTATCGCTCTGTGAGGATTGCCTTCATGCTCTCATTATTAAAATGTGAAGAGTTAGTTTGACTGCGATTTATTTATTTAATAAGGCCTAAGGCCTTCTGTATCGATGTTTTGAGATGCATCACTGAATAATAAATTCAGTTATTAGCAAAAATGATTGTACGTCTAAGACTGGACTAAAGGATCTTCAACTAAAAGCCATAGGGTAAAATGGTAAAGGAATTTTAAATTTTAACCTAATCATAGCCTATTCATAAAGAAATATATTATAACAAAAGGTAGTAGTGAGCAGTATGAATAATCCAAACTAATTAAAGATTAAAGCGGACTAAAAGCTCAGTTATAAGTTAAATAGTATATTTATAATCTTTATTTTTAATAGTGAATTATTTAATGTAAGAATTGCCCAGTCTTACAGCACGAGACAATTACTCAGACACCGGAAAGGGCGTGTCTTCCAGCTTTCGTCAGACATGTGCGCAGGCGCAGTGTCCAAACCGCGCAGTTCCTTTTGGTTCTGACGTTTGAAAGCTTGCAAAGCGAGTACGGCTCACCGCTTAGGAGTGTCTACCTGTCCCCAACTGAAAGGAACGGTAGGACGTTCGACCCGTTTAGTGGCGAATTTATTCAACAATAATGGACTTAAGTTGCATTAGAGACTGATATATTTTCATTAAATACGTAATGGGTAACAGGACTAACTTTATGTGTAGCACAAAATGCTAACGCTAGCGTTAACAAGAGGAATTATAGGCGACCGGTTGCTGGATCAGTCTATTCACTGGAACTCAGATGTAGCTCCCCAAGTAGCGTTAGATAGTATCGCAAATGTTGTTAGTGCGGCCAATGGAGAAAGATGTAGTGTATGTTAAATATATACGTTTATGTACGATCAGGTTAATTCAGTATCCTGCCCATCATATGGTGAAATTTGATTTTGTAGATGGCTTGACAACCTTTACGCAGCTGTCGGAGCCGTTAGACGGTAACACGGCAATGTAGCCACACTAGCTTGGTTAGCTGCTAGCAAGCTAAAGTCAATGCATGCATGGATGGACGAGCAGTACATCTGTAAAGTAGACGATTTGTTTGATTTACCAGAAAAGACGCGGATATTGTAAGAAGTAATATTTCAGAGTATGTACACATTAACGTCTGTCTATTCTTAACTAACGTGATTCAATGGAAGCAATCTCAAGCGTTTAAATGAAGCATGGCCAAAATATGTAGCTAGCATCATATACTTAAACTACAAAAGGCAACCTGTGTCAGGAATAATCCATGCAGGTTGCTTTTTTTTAAAGTTACTGCCAGCCTCTTAATCCACCGACAACAACAACAAACTCTCAGTATCTCTCAAATACTCTAACTGGTCATCTCCTGTGCCTTCCACTTCAGCGTCTTGGGTCAGCCCACTAAGCCCCAAGCTCAAACTCTAAAGGAACATCTAAGTAACCTTTGAAACTGACTCCCCAGCTCCACCTCCAAAGGAACTTTATTATATTTAATTTTAAATGATACCAAACATGTATTTTCATGAAAATGTAATCACCTCAAGGGTTGTGCCAAACCTACCTCGGGCAGTAACATTTCATGCAAATCCGTCCAGTAGTGTTTAATTATTCTTGCTCACAAAGAAACATGTCCTTCAGCTTTTTACAACAGCAATGTTCTCATCAACTGTGCCATCCTTAGTGAGATTCTTTCAACCAAAATGTTGCCACACATTTATTTATGTCCAGTAAAGCTCCTTTGACAATTAACTGCAATTTATGACTTCTCTTACAAATAAGGAAGTTGCTGAGTATTAACAAGTTTTCTGAAGGAATCAATTTCTATGAAACTTTAAAAAATATGTATTGATATGGAAAAAGAAGCCTTTACTGTACACTGGTGTAATGGTTTTAACGTACCATATTAAGTAGTAATGCAAGTATCATTACCATTTTGTGGAAATTTCCAACAAATGCTGGCTTACTTCTTTTTGTGTCCAGCACTAGTTTGATCTCTGAAAAACGCTCATTTGACTTGAGCTCATTGCAATACATTGGAGAAAAAAAGAGGTTAAAAAAATTAGTTGTTTTAAAGAAATAATTATGAAAACACTATGAACCAATAAATTAAGTTAAGTTAACCTTGTGAAAGGGAATTTGCAGTATGAAATATTCCATTTATGATGTGGAAGTCTCAGCTTATAAGATTTTCATTGATTCATCCATTCACAGGTTTTATCTTCTTCAGTTACGAGCATGGAACTGAATGATGCTAACCTACAAACCCTCACAGAGTTCCTCAGGAAAACGTTGGATCCAGACCCAAGAGTCAGAAATCCAGGTAATACAACTCTATGATGTGGCATTACTGGGCCTATTTTAATAAAGTTCCTAAAAAAATTATGTTACTTATTAACGTGTTTGCGTGATATCTTCTATACAACACATTTTTGTGTTTGTTTTCTTTCTTAGCTGAAGAGTTTCTTCAGTCTGTGGAGGGAAACCAGAACTATCCCTTATTATTACTCACAATGCTGGAGAAATCCCAAGACAACGTGATTCGCGTCTGTGCTGCGGTTACATTTAAGAACTATATCAAAAGAAACTGGCGCATTGTGAGTTTTGTTAAGCAACTCCATTTTTTTATGTTGACAAACTGAAGTGAACGGCTGTTTATGTTTTGTTGACCTGTGCACAATGTTGACTGTCCTCTTGTGATATATTTTTCAATAGGTTGAAGATGAACCTAACAAGGTATCTGATCCTGACAGAACAGCTATTAAAGCAAATATAGTCAATTTGATGTTAAGCAGCCCTGAACAGATTCAAAAACAGGTGAGTTCTCACACATCACTATTCCTTCAAGAGTCTGCTATGAAGGTGTGGAAAAGAAGCTTAACATATTTGTCGTGTGCGTTTGTGCAGCTGAGTGATGCTATCAGTATCATAGGAAGAGAAGATTTCCCTAAAAAATGGCCTGACCTGCTAACAGAAATGGTGAACCGCTTCAGAAGTGGAGACTTCCACATCATAAATGGAGTACTTCGTACTGCACATTCCCTCTTCAAGAGGTTGAACTTAACTTCTGATTGCTTTATAATGATTTTATAATTAACTTAAAAAAACCCCTCAAATTAACCTTTTTTTCTCCAAGGTATCGCCATGAGTTCAAGTCAAATGAGCTTTGGTCAGAGATCAAACTAGTGCTGGACACATTTGCCTTACCTCTTACGGAGCTGTTCAAGGTTTGAAATGACTTTGGAGTGCAATTACCACATCTCTTATCAGCAAGGAATTGTTGCAAGCAATGTAATGATATTGAAATGTTTTTTAGTGTAATTTTATTATGAAATATTAATTATGTTCTCTCTGTTTTGCTGTAGGCCACCATTGATTTGTGTCAGACTCATGCTACAGACGTCAATGCCCTGAAAGTCCTCTTCTCTTCCCTCACACTCATCTCTAAGCTGTTCTACAGTCTTAACTTCCAGGTCTGTTAAATTGAGACCTCAGTGTGACCTTTTTCCCTACATACTGTACATTTTGCTTATATTTTGTGCAGTTGAGCCTAAAATAAACGATGAGTCCTTAGCAAAGCTTATGAATATTTCTTAAGAGGAAACTCTTAACTAGGATCTTATAGTACTACTTAGGAGTCTTCCTAGTGTTTAGATAAAAGGCATTGACGATAAGTTCCCAATTTGTATTTTTTAGCTACTTTGTAAACAATCTTTAAAAATCAAGCTGTAATAATAAATTAGTATTTATTGCAAAGCATTTGTGAACTACCTAATGTATTTACCTCACATTCTTGTCAAGTCAGCTTCTGTTTTGATAATGCATTTATACACATTTGGCACTTGAAACAATTGTTTAAACTCTACGGTTGTTATTTATAAAGGACCTTCCAGAGTTTTTTGAAGACAACATGGAAACCTGGATGAGCAATTTCCATGGCCTACTGACTTTGGATAATAAGCTCTTACAGACTAATGTGAGTTTTTCTTTTAATTTTACCCTCATGGAATGATTTTAACCTCTGCTGTGAGGTTATTAACACTTGTAGCTTTGTCTCTCCTATCAAATCTCTAGGATGAGGAAGAAGCAGGGCTCCTGGAGCTGCTGAAGTCCCAGATATGTGACAACGCTGCTCTTTATGCTCAGAAGTATGATGAAGAATTCCAGCCATATCTGCCACGATTTGTCACGGCAATTTGGAACCTTTTAGTTTCTACTGGCCAGGAAGTCAAGTACGACTTGGTGAGGGTTGTGACACCTGATTGTTTTTCTGTGCTCTTTTTTTAAGTCCACTTCCCTAGGCTAACAATAATCCTTGTCTTTGTGCAGCTGGTAAGCAATGCTATCCAGTTCTTGGCATCAGTCTGTGAAAGGCCACCCTACAAGCATCTATTTGAGGACCAGAATACTCTCACTAGCATTTGTGAGAAGGTCATTGTGCCCAACATGGAGTTCAGAAGTAAGTAAATGCTTTGATATGACTGATTAAATTGCACATATGAATGTTATTATTGATACAAACGTGTACTTGCATAATATTTAGTACTTGCCTATATTGCCTAATTAGGTGCAGATGAAGAGGCCTTTGAAGATAACTCTGAGGAATACATTCGGAGAGACTTAGAGGGATCTGGTAAATAATTTGATTATTGATTATCTCCGCTGCTTATGTAAATCATATATGTATAATTATATAATATTCACATGAATATATCTTCTTGGAAATAAGTCCTAAAAGTTTTTGCAAAATTATTTGCTTCATTTTTGGAAAGCTTGCTACCAAAGTTAAAATAAGATAGACATACCGCATCATAAATATTTGGATGTTAATAAGTAGAAATATGCCATTGATTGATTGACCACGTCGCCATTGTTAACCATTTCCCTATCCTTCTTCAGACATAGACACTCGTCGTAGGGCGGCATGTGACTTGGTGCGAGGCCTTTGTAAATTCTTTGAGGGACCTGTCACAGCTATCTTCTCTGGCTATGTGAACTCAATGCTAGTAGAGTATGCCAAGAACCCTGGGGAGAACTGGAAACACAAAGATGCTGCCATTTATTTGGTTACATCTTTGGCATCTAAAGCACAGACACAGAAGGTTTTTTTTCACTTTTTCACTCACTCGGGAGTCTCCAATATATCACTGCTAAAGCGATTAACCTTCATCAATTGTGATGTAGTTTGAATTGTTTCCTCACTCCTTAAGTTGTTGCATCTTTTTTTCCACCAGCACGGAATAACGCAAGCAAATGAATTGGTCGATCTAAATGAATTCTTTGTGAATCACATTCTCACAGACTTGAAATCCCCCAATGGTAAGAATACTCTTGCAGTTTCAGATATTTTGTAGAATGATCAAATCTGTTATTTATGATTAGAGGTGCAATGTAGAACAAACCTTTCGGTTGGGATTGGATCTTGGTTGAGTCACAAATTACAATATATTTCAAATCAACAAAGAAAAAAATGACAAATATGACTTTGCTTTCCACTTATTTCTAAATAAATATTTGATCACTTACGCAAGGGTCTTGTGCGTATGGTCTTGTAGGTGCAGTGTGTACAATTTTGTCACATCTGAGAAGTTCCAGATTACAACCTAAGGCTTGGCAATAAAACATAAATAATTTAGGATCTTGTTTCAGACTTGTAGGCGATAATATTTCTGAAGTACAGAGACTCCATTATTTTAATTCGTAACATGAGCTTCAGAAAAATGTGCTAGCTTAGCATCAGGTTATATTACCATGAGCAAAGTCAGCCCCTTTAAGAGGGCATTTTGTATGGGTATTTGAATCTCTGCCATGGAGGATTATGGGAGTTGCCAAGTTCTAACATTTGCCTTAGCTTTCCTAAGTCAATCGGTAAGTTAAATGCCTAGTGCCAGTCTTGCCGATTTAGCACTAACTAGGAGGTCTACTGAGTAGCTGGAGAGTTATCATCACGTAGCACAAGCAGAAACTGGACTGGTGTCTCATATCACTCCTAAAGTCCTCCATGTCATATTTTTGCTTTCCCGCACTTTGTATCCCAGTTGTTTCATGAAAACGTATAAACTGTCACTCATATAACTTCACAAGGGAGGTGGGCTTGTTGTTTGGAGCCAAATGTGGCAAAATTTGCTGTCAAAATCAGCATTTGCTACTTTGCAAACAACGCCCCATATAAGTGCGCACTATAGTGTCTCGTCGGAGGGGCGGGGATGGATGTAAAAAACGGATGACCCACGGGGCCAGTCTCAATCAATAGTCCCTCGCACTTGGGCTGGGTTTTGACAAATGTTTAGAACTTAGTTTAGTTTCAATTCGTGCTCTGTAATGTCAGGTATAGAACAAAGTCGGGTTCGGTCCCAATAGCAAATTTAACATGATGCTCTCAAGATATTTGTTTGCTCTTGCAGCCGACACAACTAGGTGGTGTTGCTTCAGATGTGTGGCACAACGCCTATATACATCACTAGTATTGTTAGTTTAGAACACCATCCAAATTTTTTGCCATCTTTATATTATTCAGGGACACCAAAGTGCTCATACTTGTGACGTAATGATGCAGAAGGCTTTTCGAGTTCTTCAGCTCCTCTAATATAGTCTGTCAGCTACTTCTCAGCATTTCCACATGTGGCATTATAGAACTGCTCCATGTGTATCTTCTCACTGTAACCTGATCCATGGGGGTGATTCATACCGATCACAGATCAATTTTTATATCAGATATATTATGACCACTTAAGTCTTGGCTGATTAATTGATAAAATTAACTGTCAATGGAATGTCCATGTTTATTTGTGCACTTATTACCACCATGAACTGACTGTCATTGTAGTTAATGAGTTCCCAGTGCTTAAAGCAGATGCCATCAAGTACGTCATGATCTTCAGAAGCAAGGTACGAGTTGTTTCTTCTCAACGGGTTGAATTTCAAAGGAACTGAACAAACTAGAAATTTGACACAACTGAACACATTCTCTGCTTTTTTGTCAGCTTCCTAAGGAGCACCTGCTGCAGGCAGTCCCTCTTCTGATAAGTCACTTGCAGGCAGAGAGCACAGTTGAGCACACTTATGCTGCCCATGCTTTGGAGAGGCTGTTCACTATGAGAGGCCCCAACAACACCACGCTGTAAGCATCAACATGAAATGAAACTGAGGTTTCAATGATATACAGCAAATTGATTGTATTAAATACAGTTTATCTTGCATAGTTCACTTAATGTACTATTCAACATACTTGGGATTCATTGCTTTTGAATCCTTCAGATTAAATATTTGTAAATTGCATTTCTCTCAGTTCAATTTAGAACAAAGTCTTTGGATAATACAATTAGTGTTGCAAACTGGACACATTGTCGGTGATGTAACCGGGGTCATCAGGTTTTTTGGGTTGTAACATCAGACACCCTCAATGGGGAGACCCAACCGGGGGTGATCAGGCCCCGACTTTAGTACAGGTAACATACTCTGCCACATGTCACCCTTTTTCAACAAGAGCCATCCAGGAAGACCTCTCAGCGGCTTCCAGGATATTCTTTAAGGATCTTCTCCTTCGCAGCCCGCACATTTTCATTAGATCCAGGACCCGGTAAAGAGACTGCCTACTGCTACAGAGCCTCCTCCGAGCAATCTTCCCAGGGAACTGTAAGCTCGATCAAGATCTCTTGCTTCGACTCTCCCAACATCAGATCTGATTGTGGTGGATGCTATAATGTCCGGGAAAGTCAGCTGTTGCCCTAGGTAGACCAAGGGCTGCCAGTCCCTCGCTAATGCAAGGAGCCCACTCTGGTGCTTTGGTTGAAGACCTGGCTCATCTCCTGCTCGGACAAAGTTGATGGAATACTTCGCCAGGAGTAGCTGCTTGCTGTGGCTTATTCTTGTGTAGATGGTGTCTGCTAAGTTCTGAAGAACCTGATTATGACGCCACCAATACCTCCCCTCTCTTAGTACTTAAATCAGGAAGTTTACACCATCCAGAGCTCTGTCCAGGAGATTTTGTGGCTTGCTATCTGCTCCCACTTGGTCCAGGCCCTTGCTTGCCCATGCCCACCATCCTTATGTACCGATACTCCTCAGTGTATGCCTTTTGCTGTATAAGCTTGTGTCTTTATTTCCTGCGACTTTGTTGATGCGGGGTCTACGACAGCTTCGAAGGGGTGGCCCGACCAGTCACCAACATGCCCACTGGGATGCTGTGATACAATCTTACCTCAGCTCGCTCAACCACCTCATGTGCGCTCCATTGCCTTCCTGTTCTGACCTCGTTGTCTGCTGAGGAGACCATTGAGTCAGCAGAGTCACGGTAAAGACCTATTTGCCTCAGGGGAATTTGAACTTCTTTATCAGGCCACTGCAGGGAAGCTGCAACATGGTGTTGTACCCGTAAAGGGCGGTGCTGCACAGGCTTTGTGGCAGGCCCAGCTTGCGATGCTGCACCGTGTTTTGCTTTTTAGGTGAAGAAACAAGACACAGTGTAGGAGGTCAGCGTGAGCTTTAGCATCCATCTGTCTACCTACTAACTTATTATCTTAGCCAATCATCCTCTTTGTGTGTGTGTTAGTATAACTCCTGCAGAGATGGCACCATTTACTGAAGAGCTGCTGAACAACTTATTCAAGACACTGGCCGTTCCTGGTTCTGCAGAAAATGAATACATCATGAAAGGTAAACCTGACATTCACTGAAAATCTATTCATTAATGTTCCACATTAATTGTCAGTCCTACTCTAGTTGTTTTTAAGAAGCTTCTTCATTTTCATTGCTCTTTTATTCTTCCTTGATCTCTCATTCTTTCTCCTTTTTTTTTCTTAAGCCATCATGCGAAGCTTCTCCTTACTGCAGGACGCCATTGTTCCCTACATCCCCACTCTGATTGGTCAACTCACTCATAAGCTCCTCTTAGTCAGCAAGGTAATAGAGTTTTTTCCTATTTACTGGTACAGATAGATTTACCATTGTGCTGGTTCGGTAAATCAATACATGTGTCGATTTATCCAAAATCTGTCCTCATTTTTCAGAATCCCAGCAAGCCTCACTTTAACCACTATTTGTTTGAGTCCCTATGCCTGTCAGTCCGGATCACCTGCAAGGCCAACCCGGTCACTGTCAGCAGTTTCGAGGAAGCACTGTTCCCCGTCTTCACTGAGATCCTTCAGAACGATGTCCAGGGTGTGTTGCATTATTAATTTATCCATGTGGTGGCTCCATGTGTGATTTACTGATGAACTTGTGCTTCTGACTGAGTGAACTTCATTCATCCCTTTTCCACCATTGCAGAGTTCCTTCCATACGTGTTCCAGGTGATGTCACTCCTCCTGGAGATCCACGCCAACTCCATTCCCTCATCCTACATGGCTTTATTCCCCCACCTGCTGCAGCCTGCTCTATGGGAACGGACAGGAAACATCCCCCCGTTGGTCCGCCTGCTTCAGGCTTACTTGGAGAAGGGAGGTGCCACTATTGCTGCTTCTGCTGCAGATAAAATAGTAAGTGATGGAGTGTTTTAGTTGCCTGTAGGTGATGACAAAGGTTGCATCTCTATATGCGTTAATGTTTCCATTATAGATTGTATGGTTCAATCATTGTGTACTCAAATACTTTATCTTTCCATCTCAGCCTGGCTTGCTTGGAGTTTTCCAAAAGCTTATTGCCTCCAAAGCCAATGACCACCAAGGCTTTTACCTTCTCAACAGCATCATAGAGCACATGCCTTCGTAAGTCAAATATACATTTGTTCTAGATTAGTACACTGAAAACATAACCGGTGTGTCGGCTAGTTGTTTTGTATTTATCCTGGCATTTTATTGTCTTTCTTTTTCCAAGAGAATCTATCACTCAGTACAGGAAACAGATCTTCATTTTACTCTTCCAGAGGCTGCAAGGCTCCAAAACCACAAAGTTCATCAAGAGTAAGTTCATTCATTTTATTACAAAGTTATGGTTCTATTAAGACACATTATTTGAGCTTAATCAGTGACCAAGTACATGCCTTTTATTCCATAATGATTGACGGCAAAGCTGTGATATCAGTCATAGTATAATTGATCAACAGTTATAGAACTAAATACTGTTCTATGAAGCTGAGCCTGAGTTCTTTCTTTCTCGCAGGTTTCTTGGTGTTTGTGAACTTGTATTGTGTCAAATATGGAGCTATAGCACTTCAGGAGATATTTGACAGCATTCAAGCAAAGTGAGTGCATTCTCTGTATCACCAAATTATGTTGGAAGAAAATTCACTGACTTCAATTCCTTAGTGGGTTCATCCGTTATTGAAACATTTAGGCATGATGACATATCCAGTTGGCATAAATGTCACAAAACGTCTGAGTTTATACTCTGATACACTTGAGATACTGAAACCTACCTTTCAAGAAACCCCATTTTCTAGAACAGGAACTAGGTTTTAATTTCGGAAGAAGACACATTGACGATGTAAGGAACAGTTGGCTTTGATTCACATTGGACTAAACAAGTCGCCTGTTTAAAGGTGAAAAGGGATTCCTTATCTGAATCCTTCCAGCATGCCAAAATACTGGATCCATCCAAGGAATCCTTGAGATTATTTCCAAATGATTCTGCTCTATTGTATCAAATAAGTCCATGCCATTGCAAGTCTCATTTGTATTTTGTGTTTATTTTATCTCTAGTACAGGAGTTGATAAGCAAAATGTTCTGTAATCTTAATTCATCTTGCTTCTTTGTGTTGCAGAATGTTTGGTATGGTGTTGGACAAAATATTAATTCCAGAGGTTCAAAAAGTCTCGGGAGCTGTTGAAAAGAAGATCTGTGCGGTTGGCATTACAAAAGTACTCACAGAATGTCCTGCTATGATGGACACAGAGTACACCAAGCTCTGGTAAGAAATCTTCTGAAGAAAACTCAAGCTTTGGTCTTGTTGTTTTCAAGTACCTCAAGTCAGATTGTCTGCATGTTTTCACACCATTTAAACTAAGAATTTGTTGCCCATTAATGATATTGTTGGGGGAAAAATAGTTACTGAATGAGCACTGTGTAAAAAACTTATTTTATTTTATTACAGTTTCCTTACTAGTAGCTCACTTTTGAAGAGCCACAATGCCATTTGATTTTATACAGAAAAATAGCTTCTAGTGTTATTTATGTTTTATTATTTTGCCTCAGCCATAACTTTAAAAGGTGAGTCGGGAAGGAAGTCTTAATGTAATGTGAAGCACTTTGAATAAAAGCAGTTTGCCAGTCCTTGAAATCCTTTAGTCCCAACTTTGTGGAGGTTGGGAAATGAGGGGCATCTAATGATATGAACATAAAAATAATCAGTCATTAAAAACGCTTGAATGTATGTATTTCTGTAAGACTAGACACTGAACTTCAAAGTAAATATTTGAAATAAATATAATAGTTACATGTAGTTATGTAACAGTGAATATCCTTGATATGTCTCGCTGTCATGTTTGAGGGAACTGAACAAGGAAAGTCCTTGAATTTGATGTTCATGGGGGGAGGAAACCTTAAATACTGTATGTTAACATTTTTGTCTGGAGAGATGTCATTAACAAAGGTGGTTGATTAACTAAAAGATAACTCCCACGAGCCCATGTTACTTTACTATAATGTTATAAGACTGCAGCTTCTGTTTTAATTGAGAGACTTGCAGCCCATTGATGGCTTTGATTTCTTACTATCAGTCACACACAAAAGCGTTTTCCCATTTAATTTTTTCTTTTTCTGGATTTAATCTGAAGGCTAACTGCGCATCACTTCAGAATATTACTCATGATTAGTCTTTCTGTTAGTCAATGGCTGTAACTATGGTTAATTCTGCTTACTGTAAAATCAAAATTGTAATCCAACCCAAGTATCCCCATCCATTGTACGGTGATGTAGAACTATTATTTTTATAGGAGTAAACTAGTATAAACAGCTGTTGCAGTGCACCCACACTTCCACAGCGGAATGTGGTAGCACATCTGTTATATTGTAAGTTATATAGTAGAGAAGAGACTCTCCTGATAGGTATTAAATAAGATTGTTCAATCATTGGAGTTCTGTTGTTTCCGTTCAGGACCCCTCTGCTCCAGGCACTGATTGGTTTATTCGAGTTACCAGAAGACGACAGCATCCCAGATGATGAGCACTTCATCGACATTGAAGACACACCAGGCTATCAGACAGCATTCTCACAACTTGCCTTTGCAGGAAAGAAGGAGCGTGACCCGATTGGAGACGCTGTTGGAAATCCAAAGATTCTGCTGGCCCAGTCTCTCCACAAGCTTTCTACTGCATGTCCAGGACGGGTATGTTGAGACTTAAAGGACACATCTGTTAACTGTAGTCAAAGCGGTTGTGTAGTTGTTAGGAATAAAAGCCGCGTTGAAGTTATTGGCTTAACGGATGTTCCAAAGGACGGGAGGACAGACCATTGATCCTCCTCTCTGTTCTTTTGGTGCAGGTTCCTTCAATGCTGAGCACCAGTATGAATGCAGAAGCCCTCCAGTTCCTGCAGGGATACTTACAAGCTGCAACTGTGCAGCTGGTTTGAAGCTGATGTGGTGATGCTCACATAATATAAAGACCGGAATACTCTGCAGGATTAGCCACAGTGACCTCAGGTCTCATGACAAACTGGCCTCTGATTTTGTCACTGATTTGGTTTGACTGGACAGTTCTTGATGAGTTTACCAGAGACACAATACTGTTGCCTGAATTTTGGATTTGTTCCCTGATTCGCTGAAGTTTTAATGGTTTTTAAAGACATGACCAAACTTCACTTTATGTTTGGGACCTTTGCAGTGTTCAACGGAATTAGTAATCAGGCTCTGGGGATATTATTGGTTTATTTCAATAATGGAAGCAGGCTATTTCAACAGTATTGTGAAAAGTCATGAATAATGAGAGGGATTTATTTAGCGCTTCTTTTCTATGTTCAAAATCATGTTTGGAGAATAGATGGCTTTTTCTCAATGCTTAATTTTCTGTTGCGTGTTTTCTGTAGATTTGTTCATGTTTAGTCATTTTTCTGCACTGTTTGTTAATGTGAATTAAAAAGGGGCACTTGTATAGATCTGTTGTGGTTTCAGACTCTTAAGTGTGGAGTGTTTTTCACCCAAATACCTCCACCAAACGGATTTAAAGAACATTTGTCATTGTTTATTTTTGTGTGTGTATTTACAAGCAGGATAATTCTTAATGTTATCAAAGGATTTGAATTGAATGTCTAAACAATGGGAAGGGGAGCAGATGATTAGCATATGAGGCTTATCTGAAGATGGTATGGAGCCTGGTGTATTTTTAATCCTACTACAGCAACAAGACTGACCCTACTCTGCCTCTGATTTGCTTGCTATGACAAGGGTTATTTGTGAAATGTCAACTTGCCAAGCCAACTGGAGGTATAATCAGGTTGGTTGTCGTTGCAATAGTAGGATTCACAAATTGGCTTAGCAGAGGTATGCCAGTCCCTTCATAAATTCAATCAATGCCAAGTTTGTCTGCCATGTTGAGGGGCCCAGAGGTTTCCATCTTACATCATAACATAAAGGGAAAAGCCAATAGTCAAAGAATATCAAGTTAACCGGTGCCATGATTGATGAGGTACCCAGGTGACCATTATTTGAATTGCTGGGTTCCTCTTCTGCAACAATATTATTAAGGGTTTGAGGAATCAGATGTGGACACCAGCCCTCAGCAAAGGTGGAATGCTCACATACTGGACCCCTAGTCCAGGAGCACATCTACTGGATGCTCTAGTATATATTTGTGAATATTGCCTCTAGTGTGAGATTTTCTTGTATCTGTTTTCTCCTCTACTTGGTATTTTAGCAATCTGGCTGTGATTCAGATTAAGTAAGTTATTTTGACCAGAAGCTATACAATCTTATTCTGTTAAACCAAGTGTAAAAATTAACTCAGGCAGAAATTGGGCTCTCCCTTCAAATGACAAACTTGTGCATGAAGTACAAACAGCAGGGGCCTTTGTCTGCATTGTCCATTATTTAACAAAGTTGTATGCCAGATGTCTTAGCAGGATTTTATATGGCCATTAGAGGTCTTCAGTTCAACATTCCTGATGAAGGGTAGCATGCATTTGTCACCTCCCATGAAGCGATATGTTGTTACATTTGCCTCCCAAGGTAGCAATCTAGAGAAGAAGAAAAAAACGGTCACATTCCCTGATTGTCTTGGATTCCAAATGCCTCACTAGTAATGGTATCGCCATTCTTTCTGTTTGTCCATGTGATGAAAAACCTGATCAATACTCACGCTCGTGTTAGAAAAGGGATGTACATGAGACGAGGAATGCAGATCATTTGCTGTTCAGCTAAAATGGCTTTCATGGACTGCTGCACCGTATAGAGTGGCTCTAGAGGTGGAATTAAACTCTTGAGCTCCTTCCTGTGGGTTTCAAAGAAACATAACATTGCATCTGTTTGTTTTTTCAGTATTATTAGCTTAAGATCAGAAATGATGAATGTTGGTATGGCACCTGATTTCACAGCCCGCAAACATCCCTGTGTCGACAATATAAGGGCAGACTAAAGTGGTCTTGATACCGTCCAGTTCTTCTGCCAGCAACTCATGCGTCAGTGACTCATGAAAACCGACAGCTCCGAATTTACTTGCACAATAATCCTGGAGTGGGAAGAAAAAACACCAGTATTATGTCCTTTATAATGGTTTATTGTAAAGAATTGTCCAGTCTGTGGTTGAGAAGGCAATTGTTCTTATTTCTTACCTCTACACATGCTGTACTGAATAGTCCAAGAGCACTGGCAATGGTAACAATGTGACCATGGTTTTTTGCCTTCATCTGGGGCAGGAAGGCCTTTGTCATCTGTCAGAGGGTTTAGAAGGACTACGTTTAGTAACATTTAAAACCAAAAAAAACTTCAATAACCTGTCAGGCCCAGCATTATTTAGAGTAACGTTTTTGGGCCACATAAAGCCATGTATCTGAGAAACACGGAGAGTCTACTCCGATGTCTAACTAGTGCTCAAGAAACCATTTATGCGTAATACGCTAACATGTCTGGTTGAACCAGCACCTTTATAAATGTCTGATTAGACCTGGTATACTGGTTAGAATTTTTAAATTGGGCATTAACTTACTCTACCTGTGGTGTCAGAAGCAGAACTGGGTAACTGTCCAATGACTCGGACCTGAGGAGCCTCAAGAAAAACCCACTTCACTGGAAGGACATCAGTTTGTGGTTACTTGATTATTTTTCATTATGAGGTCATCCACTACTTGAGCCTCAATTAACAATATAAAGACCATAATATTCGTATGGTAACTCCTAATGATTGAAACTGATACAACGGTGCTTACTAAAACAGGAGACAAAAATATATATACACTAAAGAGCCTCTGGCCACACTTTGAACATGTCTCAGCTGACCTGAGTCTTTACAGGATTGGCTTGGCTCAATAGTTCACCATGGATTTACCAGAAAAAATATAATTTGACCCAACCCTAAACAAGAAACACCCAAACATGCTGGGAATTGTTGTATAAACAGATCATTGCAGTGAGGAGTGCACTGATCTGCATATGGGAACATCTGTAAAACCTTGCTACATGCATATGGCAAGAGACAAGAGCCAGATCTTCGGTTCAGGTTCAGCAGTCCAGCTGCTTCATGGAGGAGGGGTAGTCCACCTCTGACAGAGAACTGATACTTTGAAAGAAGAGAAGTAAAGGAAGCCAACTCTAAACCCTGCTGGTGGTCTTAGGCACCAACTATAAGCTGCATACATTGACATCCCTTCATGTGCAACACTAACTAACGGTATAATGTTGAATCAGGGAAACGCACCACTTGTTAGCTCAAAACCCTAATTACCCACAGAAGTGCTTTTTTTTAATGTTGTTAATGACCTTTTGGGAGATTAAATATATGATTCAGTCACTTAGAACTGAGGGGGGCACTTTGATAAGAGGTCTACAAACCTTAAAAAGAAATCAAAAACTCTAATGGCTTTTTTGCCAATCTGCTCAAATATATATGGGTCTGAGCACCTGCCAATTAGACAGACACACTCTCCTTAGCCAAATCATGTGAGCTGGAGTTGGGGGTCTGTTCCTGGTATTTCTTATAGTTTATGTTAATGAGCTTTTGCTTTTACTGTATAAGCATGCGGTTGAATGAAGATCAAGAGCACAATCAAATGGGTCTTAACGGGTGGACTGGAATCTGAAACCTCTCTAAAAACTGGTGCGTTCCCCTCCACCCACTTTAATAGGACAGCTTTATCAGTCAGGGGACATTACTAGTATGATGCAGCATAGGCTGCTCTGATCCCTCACACATCAGTGCACAAATACTGACCTGAGCCGGCGAGGGAACCATAGTGAATAGATGTTATGCAATCCATGTCAGGCTTTTTGCTCCATGTACAGCAAATGTGGACTTTTACCATGTTAACCCATAAGAGGCCATAATGACAAAAGAGACACAAACCTTAAAAGCCAATGGTTAGTTCCTTATACAGCTTTATTCTTGATAGCTATGATTTTTTATACCAAAGATACGTCTCAATCTAATGAACGAGATTAATACGTTAATAGCATACCTCTTATACATTTATAACCAGCAAGACCACATATTTTGAACAGGTATGATTAAAATAAGTTAAAAACAGGTTATTGTATTTTGTTCTTTCCCTGCAAAGTTAGGCTTTAGGGTGTATGTTTTGGAATAGCGGATAAAAAAATTGAGATCCTAATTATTTAAAAAATACGTCAAGTACATTTACTTTAAAATGAGTAAAAAAATGTAAATCTCCATGGACTATATACACTGTAAAACGGAAGAGAAGAGAATGCTCAAAACGTCAGACCTGATCTGAGACTATTCAAGTACCTAAAACTCTGTTTGTAAGTAACCTTTCATTTAAAAATGTTTTAATTTACTGACTCTAAAACGCCTTAGGTCAATAAAAGCAGTAAGCGTCGATCTTTTTGATGGCACTATTTATTTTGTCAAAACTTTAGATTTTGCAACAAAAAGAATTATAAGCACCTGGGAATTTAACATTTCAAGCTGTGGTTACATAATTTGCAAATAATTCATATCAATCAAAATTAAATAAATCTTATGAGCATAAATAACACAGATGCTACTAGTACACCATTAAAGAAAAAGCACATGTTTACGCTTTCTCTCAAATGATGCCAATTAATACATTTCAGCAGTATGAAATGTACGAGAATCTAGTTTTGAGATCTAGTTCTCAAAACTAGATTCTTAATTATCTTTGAATTTATAGTTTTAAGTACCGGTCACATAGTTTAAATTGCAAACGTTGCTCTATTTTACACAATAATGATGAGTTTGATCAACAGAAATGGAGACAAATACTTACTGACACTCAACATTGTCAAGTTAAAACAAATTCGAAACAAATTGTTTTCACTATTGGCCATGTTGGTTTATTTTATATTCCCATAATTTCCCTAAAGGCAGAAATGGCTCTGGGTTTTTAGGGGTTTATTATGTGTATTATCTGCGTGCTTCAAGCCTCACCCAGAACAGCGCGTGGCAGTTGACCAGCAGAGTCCTCTCCAGAAGTTCGTCGGGACAGTCCAGCAGCCTCCGGCCGGCAACCACGCCAGCGTTGTTGACCAATATGGAGACTTCCCCGACCTCCGTGTGCACCTTATCAGCCGTCTCATAAATGCTCTGCCGCTTGGACAGGTCCACCGTGTACGTGTGCACCGTAACTCCCAGCTCCCGCGCGAGCCCAGCAGTCTGCTCGTTGGCCACCGTGTTGCAGTCCCAAAGAACCAGGTTCGCCCCCTCTTTGGCGAACTCCAGCGCGAATAGGCGACCGAGCGCGCCGCCAGATCCCGTGATCAAACACAGCTCCCCATCAACGCTCTTTAGCCGCGGCCGCAGGAAGGTCTGGATGATGGCGTTGAGGATGGAGAAGGTGAGGTCGAAGAGCATCAGTAGCAGGTCCACTATGAAGATCATGTTGCTGCGATCCTGGCCAAACAAGCAGATCGCCGAGCTTTGAAGTATCAGTCGTTTGTCCTCGTCCAGCGGGATTGGAGGAACATTTTATATAACTTGTGTGCTGGATTATTTCTCCAGCCACCAATAGTAGGGCTTCCCTCCTGACTGTCGCGTGAGCATTCATAACTGTTCATAATGAGAGGATGAACAGGACCGAGCCTGGGATTATAGGTCTGCATAACACTCACCTATGTTTACACCCAATAAAGGGTAGCAATTGTGAGATTTATTTAAAAAAGTGATATTTAATTGAGTAGTGTGGTTTTAATTTTTAACCGGTTGTGTTTAGTGACATCATCCACAGAATTAAAAAACTTTAAACCGGAGCTTTTGGTGTCACGTGACCAGACAAAGCGGCATGTTTGCTAGTGACAGATTGATTAAGGTTTTATTTAAAATTATAATAGTATTGCCTGTCACAGTTGAAGAATATATTCATATGTTAAAACAAACTTGGATTGTATATAAGTTTTAAAGTTTTCTAAAGTAAAAAAGAGACAAAGTAATTAAAAAGCTACATTGCCTTTATAACAATCGTTGTTATAAAGGCAATCGTTGTTATGTGTCTTTAGCGGAAGGGGGATTCAATGTATTATTGACTTAAATAGGCATCATGTGATCATCTGTGTATTTATTTTCGTGTCATGAATAGCTTGTTATTGGTGGACCACTTAAGATACAAAACACTTTCAAATCAACACGCTCTTTTTTAATTATGGCAATAACATTAATTAACATCTTTCTTTCTTTAAATTTTGAAAGATTAGCTGAACAGATTAAATCATTAAATCAACCAGGCAAGTAATCATATAATCAAAGAAATTTTGAAATGCTGATGAAATACCTGTAATTGTATGACAGTCAAAGGGGACATTTTCTACACTACTGCTTATCTTTTTTTACACATTTCCTGATCACTGAAAGACTTGAATATTTTCTTTGCAAGGTTTTTTTCTTGTAATATTTTACTTTGGTATTATTGCTTTTACCTAAGCAAAGGATCTGAATACCTCGTTCAATACTGGTTGTATCTGAATTTGACTATGAATTTCTCCACAGGAGGCCATTTCTTAGATAGCATCCCGTCTTGCACATTGGAATCGCTTCAAGTGGCGATGTCTAGCAAGAATAATTATGGTGATCAATAGCTTGTAATTATACTCCTAAAACTCTCTCCATGTGCTTTTAATGTAAAGATATAGTTTTAAATGAATCACATCAAACAGGATCCTAACCTTTGATTTTTGAAAAACCATGGCTTTTGACAGTCAGTAAAAAAATATGCTGTACCTCTGGTTTCTTTCTTTGTCTAAGGTTTTTGTTGTTACCCCTAGTTTGTCAAAACTTTCTGAGACAGTTTGAAGTTGACAGACAAGACCTGCCTGTAATTCTTGTCTTTTTGTAAACTTTTCAGAGAAGATATCAGTGTTTATTGCCAAAATATAGTGAGGAGAGACAAAGGTTGTGGTTCATGGCTTTTTATGGTGAATAGTGTCACTGAAACATAATCAAAACCGAAGATGGCTGCAGTTTTGGTTTTTTATTTGGCATATTTTTCATTGACAACAGATAATTGCAGCTAACAAAAAGAGCCTTTTAATTTATCATATCTCAAACTCTCTAAGCTAAATACATTCCATTTTCATATGCTTTTTGTTATGAACTTCAGTGGGTACAAAAATTATATTTTATTTAGACAATGCCTTTTTCCAGCTGAGACTGGAACTTCATCGTCTGTACTTTTAAAGTCATTGGTAAAAGTTCACAGACTGTTAAGTGTAATTTCAATTTGAGCTATGTTTTTTCCTATTTAAAATCTTTATTTGCAGCCATGACTGATTACAGTATATAATAGTTTTACACAAGTAGGATAATTTAGTGTGATATCCGTCAGCAGTTTCTTTGCATTCCTATCATCTGTTTGTTGGAGATATTTCTGATCCATGATGTGAGGTGACTTCTTATCCAACTGTGAGTGAATGTTAAGGTGATAAACTGCTTAGCACAAGTGTACAAATCCCTTATGTACATTCTTTGTAAACTCAATATTTTTAAAGGATTGGTTATTGCTGTTTCTTTCGTTTGTTATATATTACATCAAATTTAATTGTATTTCAATGGGACTTCTGACTAAGTCTTTTTTGATTTATTCAAGGGTTTTGCTGCATAACAGTAGTTTCTGGAGGAGTTTAAGAATGTTTGTGAAATAGGAAAAGCCTGAAGTTGTGACTGGCATACTGTGATGTAATCCTCTTCAGAACTTTGGTCATGATGTGGTGTGACGTAAGGTAACTATACACGTGGGAATCTAATGCCTGCTTTGGAAGAGGATTTTACTGAGGTTCACGACGGTGGCTATGTTGGTAGAGTGGTTGACCCTTATCTGATGGTCAGTGGTTCAATCCCTGGCCACTGCAGTCCACATGTTGAAGTGTCCTTGAACAAGATACTGAACCCCAAGTTGCTCCCAATGGCTGGGATATGTGAATGGTTACCGCCCGGATGACCATGTGCTGCCTTGTATGGCAGCCTCAATAATCAATGTAAGAATGGGTGAATGCTGGCTCGCATTGTAAAGCGCTTTGATTGGTCGAACAGACTAGAAAAGCGGTATATTAGTAGAGTCCATTTTCCATTTACCATCAGCAATGGCACATTTACATTCAAAGGAACCAAAATAAAGTGAAGCCTTATATCTGCTCTTTATTCCTTATATTTTTATTTGTAACTTACACTAAATTGTGTTGAATGAGACAACATTTAACACAAAACAATGCCAACCTGGGTTAAAACAGAGTATACATTTTAAATAATTGTGTTTATAGAGCCAAAAAGAGTCTCAGTGGAAAAAGTATTTGGCCCCCTAGAAAAAAAATTAAATAATACTAAGCTCTGGTCAAAGCTGGACTAGAAACACTCAGGCCTAAATTACTACCAGCTCTGTTCCATCAAATTAGCACTCATATTTTCAGAAGTATGAAGTTAGCTAATAGATCTCACCACACTCTGGCAAAATCAAAAGAAATTCCAGAATATTTGAGAAAGTGGGTGAGTGAAATAAAAGGAAGGACTACAAAGTTAATTTCTAAGGCTCCAGGTGTACACAGATCCACAGCCAGACACACGATCTCTAAATAGAGACAACTATTGGGACTATCAGGACTGGTATCAGGTACTCTGGAGTCGGTTTAGTTGGGTTGCGTTGGGGTTCAATCTTTACACATTAACCCAGAGGTATTCAACCATCCAACATTTCTCAAAGAGTATGGCTAAGGCTCATTCGTCAGAAATGATCCAGAAAAGACACCCAAGGAACTGCAGGCCTCTCTTACCTCAGAAATCTCAGTGTTCATGGCGCCACTATTCCAAAGACCATGGACAAAATGGTTTTATGGGAGAGTGGTGAGGCCTGCTGACTAAGAAGAATATTGAGGCTCATGTGAATTTGTCACAACACACTTGACGATCTTTACAGCGTTTCAGGGGATTTTCATGAGCTGATTCATCAATTGTTGAACTTTTATGTTGTTATGGTTCCACATTGTGTCTGGCATACACAAAACACTACATTAAACAAATACAAAAATATGTGATGTTGAAGGGTTCTGGAGTGCTCGGATCAACGACTGGATCTGGATCCTATATAGATGCGGTGGCGGGTCTGAAAAGAGCAGTTTATGTTTAAAAACCCTCCAATGTGGTCACAATAAAGCAGTTCTGCAAAGAAAGAGTGGCCAAAACTATGGCAAATTGATGTCAGAGACTGTCTATATAGTAACTGGAAGAATTCCAGTCGTTGCTGCTTTAGGTGGTTCATCTAGATACTCAGCTCAGGGGGCTGTTTGAACTGGTTGTGTCATTATTGGATAAACCTTTTTCTTATTAAATTAAATAATCAACTCAAATTTGAATTTTGCCTTTATGTTATGATCTATTTTGTTTGAAGATCTGACACAGTTTAGTTTTGAGATACACACAAAAATAAAAGATGTAAGAGAGGGTCTGTTATTGCTATTAAGAAATAATTTGTTCTTGAGCTGAAAATAGGGGGGAAATACTGAGTATAGTTATCGCTACAATGACCAATCAATTAATAAGTTCATCAAACCAGACAGCTCCATACCATTTGATGGCTGATTGATTTATCAAGCAACTTGCCAGACATTTTCTGTGTCCAGCTCAGTAAATTGGTTTTCTGATTCTCTTTTATAAACAACAGCCGTTTGAAATCCCAGTCTGAGAGGCCAGTTAACCTCTCAGACTGGGAGAGGTTAACTGGCCTCTCCCAGTCTGAGAGAGGCCAGCATCAGAACAGGAGCTAGAAGCTCCTGTTCTGATGCTGGAACAGGAGCTTTTAAACCCTTGAGACAGTTTTATTGGTCATCCTGTGAAATTATAAGTCAGTTACTCTAGTTTTACCATACCATATTTTCCAGAGTGAAATAAGAGCAGGCATTAACATGAATATCATCACTGTGTGGAGCGAGCAGCATCAGGTTTTCTCATTAGGTGCACTGGAGCTTAACACTGGAGGGAGCTGTTGTTTAAGACATGCAGATTTGATCTACAAACCACAAATTCAGCTTTTGCCCTGGATGGAAACTTTGAATTCATTCATTTTTGTTTTTTGTTTTAGGGAAAAACATTCCAGTCAATCAAGTGAGTCTTGAAGCATCGGACACTTTAAAAAAAAACGTATTTTATTATGCATCAGTCGTTAAAACTTGAATAATGTTTCAGAATTTCTAATAAACGTATAATAATAATCATCAGCATTTTCTGTATTAGGATATTTACAAGTTTTTTTGTGTAAAATTTTAGAAGAGCTACATGCCTGGAACTACAAGGAATCACAAAGATAATAATCTACAAAGTCAACAGGTCCTGTACGAAGTAAGAATCTTTTCAAAACAAACAGTTCCCCAGACACAGTAAGGGCAGCATACACTTCTGTGTGAGTTGATTATTTCCCTGAAGATGGGGGAAGATTCTGAAAACTGAATGTGTATGTGAATTTGGCTTAAACCTGTGGTGTGGCACATTGTGCCTAAAGAAAATAACATTTATTCCTAATGAGTTTTTTATCACCTGTGCTTTTGGAATTTGTTTTCGAACCTATATTATTTAGATGGAGACTTTTAAATGTATGGTCACAAAACACGATGTATTACTACAGAAAATCATTAAAGTGCAGCTTTGAAAACAAGATAATGAGATATAAAAATAATAATGACATCATTAACACTCATGCAAAAGGGTGAATTTCAATAGTCTACGGTGAGCGTCTACATCATGTCTGACAGCAGTGTGATGAATGTTAATGACTCTTCCCTTCTCTTGAATCATCAAACTTACATCACCGTTGTTTTTGTTTTTTTTGTTTTTTTATTCCGTTACCATGCAGTGTTGATGACTCGGGCAGCAACAGGAACTCAACCTCCAGTGACTGTACAGTTTCCACTTTGTCAGATTGATTTGTTACGAACTTGGTTTCCCACAACTCCATGACACCATCTGACCAAAGATATTGTTGTAACTCAGCAACTCCCGCTGGCCAAGAACCAGCTTTGTATGCATCACCAAATAAGCTCATCCTCAAAACAAAGATGCCTCAACTCATCTGTCATTTTAATCCCTTCATTCTGCACAAAAGGCCTTGTAGTGGAAAAAATACACGGGTGCTGGCTGTGAGTTTCTCAATGACCGAATGTGTTGACAGTTCTGTCTGAAGGGATGTTTTGCAATCTCAGAGTAGAAAAAAGAGAGATTAAAGTGCTCAGATGTTAACTTTGAATGATCACATTGTCTGTGATAAGAGATTTTGGGCTGAATGAGGAGGGAGGGCATGAGCCATGTCTGGGGCTGTCAGTTGTAATCAGGCTGACAAATCGGCTGCACACCTCTCCCTGTCAGACGCAGCCTGTTCCTTTTCCAATCACATTTCACTCTCACTCCTTCAATGGAGGAAGGTGGCTGAAGTGAACATGTACATCATAACAACAACACCTTATTGCCAGGCGAGCGTGCTACAGTGTAAAAGAGAGAGTGAAAGAGATGTTTGACATTCTGACTGCAAGGCCCACAATCCAGTTTACGTGTTTTCTTCAATAATTCAACATACTGGGGCCACAGGTGAAGATGATTAATGAATACATGCGCAGAATATGAATCATTTGTGTATTTTAGTCTTTAAGAACTTCTATAAATAATGATTTCATAATCTATCAATCATACGTTTTTTAGTCAACCAACAGGTAGTTCATTAAGCTTGTCTTGCTCAGCTAACTGAGAGTGCACCTGTTTTTCTTTTTCTTTCTTCTTTATTGATTGGGCCCTTTTCATGGTCATTTCTGAGACCTAGATGACTCAATTGTCTGTTTCAATATTTCTGGTGCAGTTTGTTTAATTGTCATTAGGGCTCCATTGGATGGAGCTCAGCAACAAAGTCAGCATGCTGGTCAGGCATTTATTAGAAGAAAAGGCACAGAAATATCTAACCTAAAATATGTCTAATGACTGCAAAAATCACTAAAGAGAGTAAATGCTACTCTCAGACCAAAAACAGATGCTTTTTAGTATGTTTACATGATATCTTATGAGGTTACTTTATTGAACCAATCTTGCATGGTGGACATGACAGAGAGGACAAGAGCTACAAATGATCAATACCAAGACTGATCATGTGATTGAAGTCAGGTGCATACAGAAATACACGATGGAAAATATTTGAAAGTCACCCACAGACATGTTGTTTATATATCTAAGAGTTAAGCTGTACATCACCGTAAGGTGGCTTTTTATTTGTGAGTGATTTCATGTGAACTCCTGTAGGTATGTTTTCAATTTATTGGAGAGAGCCATCTGCCAGGACTTGTAAGGTGGTAAACAATCAAATTAGCGCATGGATATAAAATACAATACTATGTTGTCTCTAATTTTTCCTTCTATCCTTTTCTTTCATTCCCTCTATCAGAGTTCAGTCCTCTCAACAACGTATATCTCTAACGATTCGTCAAGTAAGACTCCCTGAAAAATAGCTGAAAAATTCTGAAAAGTGCTGTCTAAAATGAATGACATTTTGAGAAAAAAAGAGAAAACAAATAATTAGTTAACAGAAATAACATCTCTTTGGTTCTTCACATTGCATGAAGGATAGAAGGACACACATGCACATAGATAAAAAAAACACATTTATCTGCTACTACTCTATATTGTCTAATAAATGCAACTCTATCAGAAATAATGCAGGACATACTGTATATTGAAATGCAAAACTATGAGATAAGCACAATAAACTCCATTGTAGTCAATTCCTTTAGAAAGTATCTTAAAAATATAAATCACAATTTAATATAAATGTGCTTCTTCACCTTGTTCAATGAGTATGTTTTCTGATGGTATTCTACTGTTGTCGTTATATCTGTACAATATTCACAATTAAGGAAATGGAATTTCAACGTAGATAGTCTGTTTGATATACAGTGTCTTTCTTCAGAATAGAGTGATGCTCATTTGAACCATTGTTTAATTTGATGTTCAAATAATGAACTACAAACACATTTGTACGATGACGGCCACGTTTCAGCGTATTTTTGAAACCAACAAGACAAGTTTCTAACTCCTGTTATATTAATCTGGGGTTCATACACAGCCATTTAAAATAAGTAAACAAACAAGGATGTAGAGATTTTTTTCTTAAGTGTTGTTAATAAAATTTAGTCTTGTATTAAGGTGTTCTCCAGGTGTTTTCAGACTATATCCAGCGCAGTACAAATATTGAAAAGTAGGTCTGAAAGACTCAAATTCAAAGCGTAAACTTAAGACAAGAGACTGATAATGTCCCATTAGTGTACACAGGTCAGCCATAACAATATGACCACTGAGAGGTGAAGTCAAAATCATTTTGATTATATCATTACAGCGACTCCTGTCAGTGGGTGGGACATATTAGGCAGTGACTGAACGTTTTGTCCTTGAAGTTGATGTGGTGGAACCAGGAAAAATAGGAAAGTGTAAGAATCCGAATGACTTTGACAGGGCACATCCTTGTTGGAGCATCTCAAAAACGACAGGTGTTGTACGTACCAAAGTGATGTCTGGAGGACATATGGTTAGCTGTCTACAAGGTTATGAATGGATGTGTGGGTCGAAGGCTAGCCGTTGTTGTCCAGGCCAGCATTCTAACTATAGCACAAGTTGTGATAAGGAGATAATGCCGACGTGGATAGAACAGTGTCAGAGCACACACTGCATTACTGGAAACGGGACCGAATCAAAATTAGGCAGGTGCTTTTTCAAGTTTAGTCTGATTGGTATAAAGATAAAAGATAACCTTTGTATTTTCTCAGTATGTTCTGTCTGTCTATCTGACTCTCTTTCTCACTTATACAAACATGAAACATAGGTGAAAACATAAATTAAGGCCAGTTTTAAGAAAGGAAGTTAAAGGAAACACAATGCTGCGTTTGTTAAGACAATTCTTAAAAAAAAAAAAGTAATTAGTAAAACAAGTAATTGTTTGATGTATATCAGGTTAAGGATGTTGCCAGTCTTATATGTATTTCATTGCTTTCTGATGCTACAGATGGAAAAGTTTTGCAATAGTAATGTCAAAGTAACAACCAGGCTCAAAAAATTTTTAGTTTTCTGCTTATAAAAAGTGACATTATGTACTCTTTTGAGCTGGCTGTTATTATTAGATGATAATATGGGGGGAAATAAATCTATGAATAGTAAAAACAATCAGATATCTGTCACTTACCATTTTTAAAACATCTTACTTTAGAGTCCTCTGCTAAATTAATTGATTCAGGAGAAAAGCACAAAAAAATGTCCCATAGTCCACATCTATTGCATTTTCTTGGGAAAAGCATTTTGTATTGTTATTCTTCAAATGTTCTGGTTAATTGTTTCGTTAACCTAACTGTGCATCTAATTTTGCGCTGTGCTTCCTCCTCTCTTTTTTTTTTCTGTATCCTCTCACTTATGGTAGAGTAACTCTTAGAGCATTAGAGTTACTCTTCTCTCCATGAAGCGGTTGTTGTTCCTGAGCCACATGGTTCTCCTGCCCTTCTAACGGGAGTGTGCTGTTCCCCAGCGTCCTCTGCCGACCCTCTGTGTGGTTGGATCCTTGTTGGAAGCTTGAGTAATGACTTAATTTTGGACTTAGCTTTTCCAGGAGTCTCCGAGACAGGTTAGTGCCATAATGCAGGTGCTCATCCTCATCTGTATCAGCATCAATGAACTTATTGATGGAGGCATCGTTGAATGTGAAAATCCCCGACACTAAATTCTCTGGGATCTTGGTGGGTGACTCGCTTCTGGCAGTTGTGTAAATGGACACCTCAGGGCTCTGGCCTGAAAAGCTGTCTGAGAATTGTCCTGTCCCTGAATCCTCCCCAGCTCTTAAGTTTACCTTGAGTGAGTGGCTTTTGAGTGGATTTGTGAGACCAAGAGTCATGGGCCTGTCAGAATACAGGCTAAGCTTCATACGAGGTCCTGTTAAGGGTATATTGGTGCCGTGGGATCCTTCATGCTCATTCTCTAAGGTGGGCTCCAGGCTGGGGTTAGTGCTAACCCTCCCTGGCAGGTTGCTGGTAGGGCTGTGGGAAAAGCGAGAGCTTTCAGGAAAGTCAGTGGCACAACTGATGAAGCTGTCAATGCTGGACATGCTCTTCATATCTGTAACTACCTCTACTGTGGTTGATGTACATTCAGCTGGAATACTTCCCATCTCAAATTCAGCTCTCTGCTTAGTTGCTTTTGACAGCAGCTCTTTTTCCTTGCTGTTGAGGTTGGCTTGTGACCGGGTCATAGTCATGTTGTTGTACATTTCCTCCAGTTTCTGTGCGCTGAGATGGTGAGGGCTACCCGAGGAGTTTTCTTGCTCCTGGTAGTTTGGTTCAAGAGTCTTGTTGGGGCTGTTGGGACTCATCTGTGCCTCGAATTTGGGTGTTCCTTTTGGCTGACTAGGAGACACGTGATTATCGTGGACCTTCTCCTTCTTTCCATCAATATTTTCTATCATTAAATCCATGAGTTCAACATTACGGCCAAATGCATCTTTAATGTTCATAGAGACAATGCTACCATTTCTTTTAGCCCTCTCCAGAGCCTCTCTTCTTTTGATGGCTTTTTCTTGCCGCTTTTGCTCTTTGTAGAACTCAGAGAAATTATTTACAATGATTGGGATAGGTAGGGCTATCACCAATACTCCTGCAATGCAGCACAAACCTCCTACTATCTTTCCTAGTAGAGTTTTTGGGTAGATATCTCCATAACCTACTGTTGTCATTGTAATGGTAGCCCACCAGAAGGAAGCTGGGATGCTTTTGAACTTGGTGTCCTCCTCATCCTTCTCTGCAAAGAAGACCAGACTGGAGAATATCATTATACCCATGGCCAAAAAAAGGATCAACAGGCCCAATTCATTATAGCTCCTCCTGAGAGTGAAACCCAGAGATTGAAGACCTGTGGAATGACGAGCAAGCTTCAAAATACGCAAGATGCGCATTATCCGGAAAATCTGAACGACTCGACGGACATTCTGAAATTGCAACACACTCTTGTTAGATTCTGTAAGGAAGATGGTGACATAGTAGGGCAGGATGGCCAAAAGGTCAATAATGTTTAGAGGTCCCTTAAAGAACTTCCATTTACTGGGGGAGGAAAGGAAGCGAAGCAGGTACTCCATGGTGAACCAGGCAATACATACAGCTTCAACATGGGCCAGTTGTGGATTGTCTGAAGAGTGTCCAAACTCATCTGTGTCCTGCAGCTCTGGTAGAGTGTTCAGAGACAAGGCAATTGTAGATAACACAATGAAGAAGATGGAGATAATTGCCAGGATCTGTAAAACATAAAGAAACCACAGTGAAAAATACAAAAATATACACATTCAGTTCTGAATAATATGTTCAAGTGTTGTAAACCTGCTTTTTGTCATTTTAGGTTAGCAATCGCAGCATAGAGTCTCTCTCTGTTCACAGTGTTACTCAAAAAGTTATGGATTCTGAAATAATTTTTGGATAGGTATATTATGGTCAAGGGAAACAATCCATTCAATTTTGGTGGTGATCTGAATCGTCCTCTGCATGCAACATTTTTAAGGGTTTCTCTACCATTGATAGATGGGGCAGTAGGATTTCTTCTAAATTCATGGATAAAGCCTACAATGGTCCAAGCAATATAACACCAAGACACCCTCATAAGTTTTACCAAGCATCGAAGTATGATCTGTGTCCAAGTACTATTCTGGATCTGGTGATAGGCCTTACGGGAAATTTGCCAGTGCAAGATAAGAATGAATATGCTTGAGACCAAAAACAGGGATCTAAATGTAGCTGAATTGTTGTTTATTCAGTCAGCTGTAAAATTTAACATAACATCAACATTTACTAATCTTTAAGAAGAGGAGAAGACAATTAGTCAAATATAATTTTTCTTGAATAAATATCAAACTAAACCACATAACAACAAGACTACAAATTCTAGTAGTTTTCCACGTTCAATGAGTCATATCACGGTAGGACTATCGCTTTTAGATGAAGGAGACAGTCAGGGGTGATGAAGTGATGAAGCTGGCTCCAGCAGACATGTTTCCTTCAGAATGTTTTATAGTAACTTAAACTTATATGTATATTTAATTCATTTGGGAAAAAAATAATGGTGATTGAAATAATTTTAAAAAAGCAAAAAAATGATGTTATTCAACAGGCTAAACTGTAAGCGTCCTGATGTTAGAATTAACGACTGGTAGGTAATTGTGGCAGTAATTATTGGCTTCCAGCCCTTGCGACTTATTTTCCAAATTACTGAAGTGTAGTGAAAATCGGTTGTAAGCGCGATGGTGGTATAGTGGTGAGCATAGCTGCCTTCCAAGCAGTTGACCCGGGTTCGATTCCCGGCCATCGCAATCTGTTTATCACGTTTTTGGAGGCGGCTTATTAAGGCTCAGTGTTCGGAAAGCAAATCAGAGAGACATCGAAGGTTAGTTTTAGTTAGTAGGCAAGAGAGCCAGATTAATGCTGATAATGGAACTCCCAGGGAGGAGGAAGACAGAAGAACAAAGAAGTGGTATCCGGCCGAGGTGAGATAGTACATGCAGCTGTAGATCGAAACAGATGATTGGCTGTGGCGGCCCCTAATGCCTTTACAGGAATAGAGGAAAAGGAAGAAGAAAGAGAGGAAGAAATTAAGGTCAATAGCGCCACCCTTTAAGCCCCGTGTCGCCAAGTGTTATTTACGGATTTAGCGTTATTTCTACTAAAAGCATTGGTGGTTCAGTGGTAGAATTCTCGCCTGCCACGCGGGAGGCCCGGGTTCGATTCCCGGCCAATGCATCATCCTTTTTTAAATGGGTAGAGCGGGGTCCAGGCTGTAACAGAAAAAGTGTTTGCTCGCAGATATACGTACTGCCAAAGAGTGTGGACATCTTCATTGCGTTTTTTTTTTATGTTAGGGTACGTGTCGTTTGGGACGGCGGCATAGAAGTCAATGAGACTGTTGGCCTTGAATGCGTCTTTTCAGAACATCACAGTTCTGTAACCCGGCCAACTCATACTGATAAGAAGGCTGGGCTTCATCAATGTCGGCCACAAAGGGGTTCTGGAAAAGACGGATTTCTTTTGCATTAACATGTAGTTCACGGAATCGCATACCGAACTCCGCCTTCAGCATTTCCAGTGCTTCCACACACTTTTCAGCTGGAAACGGGACCGCTGGGGTCTCTGCAGAGAGGTTTTGGGTAGCAGGGAGATGGATGAAGTTGTGCTTTTTCACTTGTTCCAAAAGCAACGCTAGTTTCACCTCAAATGCTTTTATGTGGGAATACATGTCGCAAATGAGTTTCCCCTGGCCTTGAAGCTGCAAGTTAAAGCTATTCAGAATTTCTGTCACGTCTGTTAAAAATGCGAGGTGCCATTTCCATGCTGGGTCGATCAACTCTGGGACCGTTTTGTCTTTTGAATGAAGAAACGCGTTAATTTCGGGTAGCAGCTCGTAAAAACGCCTCAAAACTCTGACCTCTGTGTAGTACAGCACATCTCCGTCCGCAGACCCCAGTTCAGACAGGAATTCTTGGAACTGCCTGTGTTTAAGTCCCTTTGCTCTAATGAAGTTTATGCATGACACCACAACCTTCATGACAGAATCCCACGTCAATACTTTGCAGCACAGTGCTTGCTCGTGAATTAGGCAGTGGACTTGCAGCGGGGCGGTGAGACCCCGTTCTTCCATCTCCCGGTTCATGCGTCCTATTAGACCCCGCGACACGCCCAACATACTAGGAGCCCCGGAGATTTTTTTTCTGGGGGTTGCCAGATAGAGGCACAGACTGCAGAAGGGTGGAATAGAATGTCACGTAACTGACAATATTGCTTTTGGTCAATGCTCTTTTTTCCCGCTCCTGTGTCACACACCAATGGCAACTTACCACTCTAGCCGGGACACCTTTTCAGCCCCCGTTCTCAGTACAAGTGCACTCAGATCAATGCGCGTGTACACAAAACAGTCCCTGGATACCACACTCATATGACACACGTTATATGCGTGTACGAAATAGTTACTAACTAATAGTTAATAATGAAAACAGTTCATAGCTAAGGAAAATTTTATTGCAAAACCCCAACTTTATCATTAAATACAAATACACATATAAGAAAAGAAATTAAAAAAAATCAAAATGCGTCTCTGGTATTGTTCAGGGGGCCGGGCCAAATGTGGGGGCGGGCCTTAGTTTGGGGACCACTGCTTATAACAAACAGTTCAGTCATCAGCATTGTTGTCTACATGCCTTATTAATAAGAATAATAACAATAACAATAAGAAAGATCGGTATATTCATCAGCAGTGCTTTCTATCCAGTTAACACTCTTTATCTTCGAATGTTGCTCGCTTACAACGCCAAATCTCTCTGCAAACCAGACCAGACATGCTGTCCACAGTGTTCTAGACAACTACGTAGAGTCCAGATATGCCGACACCTTTTTAAAAAAAAAGGTTTTGGCACACAGTATGACAAGAAATAATCAATATTGCTTGTGTCTGTATCGTTTGTATCGTTTGTATGTTGCTAACAAACAATCTTTTTTTGAAATTTAAAACGAAACTTGTGAAACTTATGAAACAGCGTGAACGTTTGACTCATACAGTGTGAGTTGAATCCTAAGTCGTACAGTGTAACATCTCCATTTTGAATATAATTAAAAATGTTTTAACAACAAACTGAAGTTAAACCCGATCCAGGATACATTTCCACAGAATCTATACACATTTATCCTCTTGGGATCATATTGACTATTTGTAATTGCATTGTTGAAATATACATTGGGTTGAATGTGACTTTTGATTATCAGTGGAGCTAAAATTAGCAATGGCTGCCCCTGAACTACATGCCTAAGGCTGGCACCATTAAAGTGATACATTTCTTTGATATTAAGGAAGAAGATCAGGCCCAAGAGAAACTCTATTTCAAAGTGTCAAATGGGTGTGGCTCCATATCTGACACTGAATTGCTCTTCGGAATTTTTCTAAACAATTTTGAAAAGTGATGGCACTTCCTGATGATATTAGTGTAGTTCACGGCCCACTTAACTGTCTGGATACTTTTTCCAGAGAAGTCATAAAATATTCTGTCAACAATTCAAAAGGAAAAGGTTCAATGCTAATTTGATCTCTGGGGGGATGTTTTTTCTTGTCTTTGAGTCTCGATATCAGAGAGAGGGACAGTGACAAACAGAGTCAAGACAGAGTGTTTGACGTTGTATTGATACATTTTTTTAAAACCCCCGCCACTCCTGCTCTCAACAATCTCCCTCTCTATTTCTATCCACACTGCTGCAACCTTTCACACCCAAGGTTACATGAAAACAATTCATCACGACTGGGGCAATATCAATTGTATTGCATTGCACACCTTGTATGGATAGTGAGTCTTCCTGACTGACTTCTGAAGCATTGAGCCACTACATAAGAATCTAATCTTCTGAGTACAATAGGGTTTGGTCATATTGCTGGGGATTGAAAAAGCTGCAGATGTAGGTATGTAAGTGTGCCACATCTATTATTCCGGTTCCAGAGTAAGTGCGAAATCCAACACAAGGTCACTGTAGAATCTATTTACCAGGCCAGTAGTGAGCAAGATTACTCCCTGGATCAGCCGCCATTAGCTCTAATTAATCTTGGCAGGTGACTGCTTGTAAACCTACCGTGACATTTGAGAAGAGAGCAGAGGAGCCCCGCTTTGGGTGTGGAGGAGGGAGAATGTAGGTGAAAAACTAAAGTAAAGTTATTTCAACTTCAGTATCAAATAATTGAACTCTGAGAGGGATTAAAAAAAGTAATATTAGTAACATTACCTGACAAATGTTTGGGTGATTATTATCAGGGGATTTTGTGGACATGGGGATATGATAGGTAATAGGAAAGGCCTGAAAGTCTGAAGAAGATGGATGGAAAAGGAAATTGTAAATGCATGGATTTAGCCACATGTCAATAGACGGATAGAAGAACTAAGAAGTGTTGGACAGTGAGAATCAGCTTTCTCTTGTGGAAAGTGCACTTATGATGTCTAGATACATTTAACATGATGCTCTGACCAGGCCTGGAAATCTCTAAATAAAGACAATGAATACAAAATGCCTTGACCCAAGGTGTACTGTGTATTTACAGCCTTCGCAATACGCCTGCCTGGGTCAGCCAGACAGGAGATCATCAGGATGTGATTTCACCACAGAGATAGTGCCCCATCTGGTCTTTTAAGCACACACATTAGACTTTGTGTGCTCAGGCAGTATGAGGGTTCTCTTATGATTCCTACTTATGGGGGTGACACTGTCTGAAACGTGAATATTAACGTATTAATGCAGCTGCCAGAGAAGAGTTTGCAGTCCTGTATAGTAAAAGGAACAAAAGCAAAATTTGGTTGGGGAATATATTTTATTATACAGAAGGAATACTAACACACAGATGCATTATAAGGAAAGCCAGGGGTTAATATTGTTATGTCATAAGCTCTTAGTGACAAGTACTAGGGTCATGACTACAGTGTGTCACACTTCCCGTCAGCTTCAGTGTAGATGAATCTGATGAAGACCTTTGATATTTCTACACACACAGACATCTTTAACCAACTGTCAACCACCCACACAGAAAAGGACATGCATGTACGCATGCACGCACACACACAAACACCCACACACACACAAAAACACACACAGATTCCCATATTCACTTCATATTTGGTTTTGCAGTAATTAGCCCCAATCCTTCCATCGCCACAGGTGGAAGACTCAATATTTAATATCCTCCTGAAGTGGATGCTGTCGTGTTCTGGAAAATTGTGTATGAAAGGGTACTTGGTGGGCCTTGACAGACCGCAGAGAGCCGGTCTGGTGTTCACACTGTTCCCATCACACAGTTCTGCTTCGTACAAGAAGGGATGGACAAGGAAGAGCATTTTTATAAACACCCAGAAGGAAGAGAATCCCATCATGATCAAGATTTCACTCACTGTTTAGACAAGCAGGGTTTGTTGTGCAAAAGTAGAAACAAACATTCTAAAAAAACATTTAAATGTTTGTTTTAATTTGAATGAGGAGAGGGTCCCGCATTGTTGCCATTCTCCAGCAATGTGGTGGATTTAGACTGTCATTTAGAGATAATATATATGTTGATTGAGTGATTCATTCAATATGGCTACATTGTGTCGAATCAAGCAGTTTTTGTGGCTTTAACAAGTCTTCCGATTATGTTTCACATTCTTTAAAGCCAGTAGAAATAGATTAATTCAATTGGGTGTAAGTACATTTTTTTTTAATTCAACAACACACTAAGATCAACTTCTTTCAGTGCAGATGCTGTTTTGTTTCTGTTTTGGGACCCATTGACGGATTCAGTGTTAGTGCTTTTTTTTATTTATTGCAAAGTGGAAAAGAGTGGCAAAATAACAATGCCAGTAACGAAAGTGGAGAATCCTCTCCCCACCAGAGAAAATGGAATAAGGCCATTGTCTATACACATTTACTCCCCAGGGTTACAATTACCTTCCTGGAAAGTTCCACACCGTAAAGTTACTCTCACCTGCTGCCCTTTTATGCAAATAGACGACAATTTGTCCATGAATATATAGTCTCTACCTTTTGTTTCCCCACCATGTAACATAATGTGTATCCCCCCATCATTTTGTGCTGGGGGGATACAGTCAGCATGTCAGTCCATGTGCCTGTTTTTCAGTAATCATTTTCTGGTGCAAACTATACTGTATATAATGGCTTCACCAAGGTTTCTATGGAAACACAACTTTCAAGGTGAGTTTGAAGGGTAAGGAAGGGTCTGGCAAACTATACATTCTAGCTTCACTAAACTTTACACACATATCATCCAGAGTCCAGCACAACCATCTATGCTGGCCTTTAGTTGGTCAGAATCAGAAACATATGTAACATTCTAGAAACGTAGCTTCCACTAATGATGTCATGTGAGAATTAATAGATTTGAGTCAAATGCGTAGTGATAACTACTTTCTGCAGGAATTTTAGGGAGCAAGTAGAAGAACATGAACATGAACACGAAGACCAGGCTGCAGATCATCAAGAGGTCAGCTCTTGGTCACTGATGCCTCTTTGAGAAAGTGCATATATTTTCTGAAATGCTCTTTAATGCTAAATTTATTTCAGTTTAGTTTGTCAGTGTGGGTAAGATAACAAAAAGTATTCATTTTAGTTGAATTCTATTGCTTTTGTCAATCATTGTACTATTTTGTCTTTTTTTGGTAGTCATATTTTCTATATGTCCTTACAGCAATCAAACTAAGATAAAATTGATTAAAAAAAAAAAAGAAACAATTATTTAAATGATTATTATACCTTTAATAATCACTTTCTATATTATTGAAAACTGGTTTATAAATCAATTTACTTTTTTATTAATTGCTAAATGCATAAGAACCCCAACATCAACCTTTCCAGCTGCTTCTGTACCGAATGGGATGTGACTTTAAGTATCTCCCACAGTGACAAGACCCACTCTGCCCTACACAGATGTGCCCTCCACCTCATTTCTCTTTGCCTGCATGGAAACCTTTGTTGTCCCACATTTAAGCCTATTGCTGGGAACTATCCTGTGCCGAGTGCTGATGAGACGTGGCGATGGATTACATCCCTTGCGGTTAGACACAGGACGTGTCCTTTCAGAAGTGTGACGGTAGTGCTAAAAGGATGAGACACAGGAAATGGTGCGTGAACTGATGTATTATTCAAGTCTTATTATTTTTCTAAAGATTTATTAAAATTTTTTTGAGAAGAGAGTATATGTGATTGTTTTTTACCCCTGAAATCAGCAATACAAACGTGTGTCTATATTGGTATACTGTGATTCTTAAGTCCGCACTGACTTTGTATTCCACTCAAGCTCATGAATAGGTGCTGGAAGGGCTACTCTAAGAAACAATTATCTGTACTTTTGGAGGACATAGATTTGTATATTTGGTGTGTGAATGACAAAGAAAATGTGAGAGGAAAGGAAAAGGGACAGAGATGTGTGAAAAATGAACTCTAAGTGACAGAGTGAGGAAGCAATTTGAGAGATTGCTCCACAGTTTGTGATATACAGTGTGTGTCAGACCCCTCAGCTGAAACATCTGTGGGTTTGCCTCTGGCCTTTCACATGGGCAGAAAACTTTGCCCCTGAAACATATGACGCCTGTTTTCTCAGGTGTACCCTGAGAAGAAGAATACAAACCAAGCTAAAAAGAAGGTATCTGCCATTGTGCATAAAATTACTAAAAACGTATATTACTGAATTTTGAATCTCAAATTAACCTCATGTACATGGTGATGGGCTTTTGCAGATCCAGGCCTTTCTCCAAGATCATATAAATAGAAAATATTTACTCTAATGTATCCGTTGCAATACTGAGCTGAGCGGTCAGGTTTCAGCTGTTTATTTCATTTCATTAATATTAGGGCAAAGTACATGATTTCCCTTCTTTTCTGAAAAGATCCATTGCTTTCTCACAATTTATTTTCCTTCAATTGGTGATAGATGGGTGGAAGAGAGGAAGTAAAGTCCATATCTGGGAATTTCTGATGTATTGGCCATTAACTCATATATAACTCCTTGTTCTCTGCATTTTTTGGAGGGGGAAAGTAGATAGGATCAAAGAGGAAGGATTAACCTTTGGTGTGTACAATGTGGTTTGATGTGGTTAACAGAGATCTACACTTGTTTTACTAACATTATCATTTCTACAAATGGTATTTTATGTCTAATATACGATATTTTCATGTGTGAATTTTGGCTGACGAGTGAAATGGGTGTCACTGATATTTTTTGTTTCATATCAAAAGTATTTCAGCTGAAGTTAAATGCGTTTAACCTTTAAGGAATGTGTTGTTTCCTATGCACTGTCTGCGGACTCTGGGAGGTAAGCAGCTCTTCCTCACAACATGTTCCTGTCTGACAGCAGGTAGAAGCTTGCTTTGGGACGCCTTAGTCAGCTGGGGAGGATCTTCGGCAAGCAAAAGAACAAACAAAACAAAATAAACCTTGCTAATTGAGTGTGTATACCAATCTGATGTATAGTGGGTGTTTTAGCGTGGGTCTGAAAGATAGCTCACCGACAACACCCACAGCTCACATTACAATCACTTCTCCCCTCAGTGAAGACACATCACACCCAGTCAAAAATGACAAGTACTCAAAATCAAGCTTTGTTCTGGATTACTGTTTTTTGCAAGCTGGAGCTCCAGCTGTCTCTTTTCGCTCTGGTCTTTGTTCAATCTGAAACTGGAAGCAGTGCTGGCAAAAAAATAAGGAGAGGAAGATCAAAGTATATGATGCTGAATCACTACTAACCATGTGACAGTGGACAATTTTCTGGTCCATAGTGCACAACAAAATCAGTGTTAAATTTCAATATTTGAATGTGTGCATCTTCAGAAGAGAGAAATCTACCAGGTTTTAGTGGAATAATCAACATGTCAATCAGTCAAGTCCTGCTTAAATGCGATGATTAAAGTACACACCAGCGGTGAACAGAACACCTAGCTAGCCTTAATGCAGACTATGATCAGAATGCAGACGGAGACCGGGAGATTTCAGCAGACACAGGAGTAGCTAAACGCTATCAGAGAAAGGATATAATGAAGGCACAAACAGTGAAAGTTTCGCAAGTCCAATAACATTAGACTTGATACATCACTTTGATGAAAAGGAATATCCCTTTACTGTTGTCAAGCTCTGTTCGTTACTTGCTCGTGTCCATGTAGGCTCCAGGCCTGAATCTAGATAAGATACTACTATTCCAGCAGCGGACACAGAGCCCTGATAAGATGCCTTTCCTGATCTGGTGACAGATAAGCAACATTCACTAAGTCTACCCCTCTCCGGTTACATGCCTCTGTGGCTTGGCAGGCAGGTTCCGTGTTTACCATTCAAAGCAGATGTCACAGGGATTCTGTGACATGATTGGGTGTCAACACAGAATGAAGAGAACTACCCAAGCACCTGACTCATCTGTCTACAGTGATGACATTGAAGGCAGACAAGTCAGGTGCTCATGTGCGACCTAATCAAAAGGCCATTCAAAAGACAAAGAAGATATATCCAATATGTTTATTTTATTCCTAGTCTAATAGCCACTCACAGAAAGAGCAAGGAACAAAAGCAATGATGGACCATTTGGTTTGTTCACAGGCATGTGGTGTTACTCTGTGAAGTGATTGTGCAAAGTTACACTGCACAATTCTACTACTACTACAATGAGGTATTTTCAATCTTTTTGTCATATCTACTGTATGTGCACAAGAATTCTTTTCACAACACCATTATAGGAATGCTGAAAATTAAAGAAAAGCAATCGGTTCACAATTGTAATGTAAACAGGGCCTAAGCTATAGGCACATAGACATTTATGTGAAGTGTCATTAAAGAGCTGAACTAACATACTGGTTGAAGTTGACTCAAATACTAGTAGAAGCCGGTTGGGTGTTTCTTCTCTTTGTGAAGAGCCTCCATTGGAATCTGAAGCTCTGGCCTGTCACACCTCACCACACTGTATGTATTGCCATGTACCTGGGAAATTGCTAATACGTCAGAATTAAACAAACTGCAGTTTGTAATTAAGTATTTTAACTTCTTCCGGTGTACAAGGGCAACCAGTCAGTGTAGCTATTTCCATATATGCAGTTAAAGAAACTGCTGACATAATTTCCCATCTTGTTCCGTGCACGTCTCCCTCTCTGTCGGAAGAGAACAATAATTCTGATCTAGCAATGGATGGGGGCAATGGTTAGACTTACACCAGATGCCACGTGTTCTGCACTCCTTTCAACACTGTCAGCTTCATATAACAATCTGTGATGGTGAATCAGAATGTACTTCAGGGTCGCCTGTGGGGAATATACAACTCGTCTGATGTAGCACTAAAGATCCAAACATGGTGCATCAGCATGGCAGATGCCAACTTTAGCTTCAGTCCTTCAAGTACATTAGCTTTCCTCCGTGAAATTAAATAGTCCAAAAGTGAAAAAGTGGGTCGAAAGTGTCTTTTGATGTGCATCACACTTCTTCAGTGACATAATAAATACACATATAAAGCATAAAAAGAATATACACTATCACAGATGCCGAGCGTAATACAAAACCATCTATTTTTCATCCTGTTGCTTCGAAACACCTGTTGTAAACTGGAGTCTCCTCTTAAATGATTCAGTAGGAGTTGAAGGGCAGACCAAGGATCTTCCTGCCTGGCCACTTATGATTACAGCCCTGTGTGTGTGTGTGCGTGTGTGTTTGTGTTTGTGTGTGTATCTAAGTTAAAGTACAGTATAGTACAGTAACAGACGGCTAAATGACTCCCTGCTGTGCTCACCTCTGGTCCACTGCTCTGTGCTCTGCAGGGAACATAACTCTGAGACACTCGCTCAGAGTTTGATATCATCAGTGGGAAAGCGAGGAAATATACATTATGTAAAATAAAAGATACAGTGTGAAAAAATCTTCAAAGTAAGAAACACAGTGTATTAACATAGGCAGGTCAACATGTGCAAGATCTTCTTGAGGCATCAGGGAAAAACTGATCTATTTTGTTAAACACCTCAATGTCTTGTTAAAATAAAACCAGGTAATAATGATTAAAATCCAAAACAAAGCAAGAAAACTCAATTATTTTTCTATCCTTCAGCCGTACTTAATGATAAAGAAAGGTCGTGAGATTCTGACATTTACAGCAACACATTAGAGGCATCTAACCTTTAAGAGATGAACTTTCACTCAGAGCTTAGAGGCCTAAGATACAAAAATAAAACATTCACTTCAGGATGGAACTTTTAAAAATGCAGGCTAGAAGAACGGGAGGGCAGGGAGCGAGCATACCATACTTATAGTGAACTATACATCACACTATGTGTTTGTGTTTACAGTGAAATGTGAGAATTGGAGATTTCAATGCCACTGGGCCTTTCGGAAATGCTGTATGAAATTGGACAGAGATTGCAACGAGGCAATCATGCCAAGCTGTCTGTCACAACATGTAGCAAATGTAAACAATGACAGCCAGCTGTATGCGATCTGTGTGGAGGACTGGACCAGGATATTCACACTAATGAGCAAACCAGAGCTGACACTGTCTGTGTCTTGCAGAATGCAGGGGGATTGATTGTGAGTTTGTAAGGATCCAGGTTGAAAGACAACCCACCCAGCTGGAACAGAATGTCAGTGGAATATCAGGAAGAAATAAGACTCATGGAGGTTAGACTTAAGCTGGAGATAAAAATCCTATTGAAAACCAATTGGCTCGAAGTAAACGTCCAACAGACATTGACTGTTGTTATGACAAGACTATCCATTTTCTGTTGCCACTTCTGTTAGCTGGTTGCCCAGTGATCCAGCTGACACTGGGGAAGAAGAACCTTCATGGCGGATTTCTAGCAAAAGTTGGGTTTAATGTCAACACGATTTTCGACTCAAACTAAAATGTAAAGTCAGTTACTGGTACATTGACGTCCGGTTCCAGCTTGGCATGCCTACCCATCTCTCTCTCTTTCTCTCTGACACTATCGACTCCCTCTCCACTGCACAGGCCAGTGCTCAAGCACACAAGAACTAGCAGACAGCACAATGTACAAAGATCTTCCCATGGGGAGACCGAGGCACTCAGGATTAGAGCTCAGATGATAGTTTCCATAGTGATGTGAGGCTTTTTAAGTTTTGCCTGACAGTCATAGCAAGAAAAAAAAATCTCAAGAACATGACAAAGATAGTCAGAAGCTATGAAACATGTATCATAATACTGAACCACACAGAGAGCTGGGAAGCTCTAAGGAGCCACATATCTTCACCAATGCCATTGTCACCAAAAGTTGATCAATGAGCTGCTGAAGGAGCGAAGGGTGTGGCCATAAGCCTGTAAAATCTCAGCTATATGTTGGTGAAAGTGCCATGTGTCAACCTTTCGTTTCTTTACGATACTGTGAAAATAAAATTCTCAAATTTGAAATTTTGCTTCTTTTCTTCAAGACATGTTTGGTGTGTTGTTGTTTTTTCTTGACATTTTGCACTTGAAAATGTATTGACTGAAAGAAATCCTAAGTTTCACTGGTAATAAAAATAATTACTACACATAGGCACAAAAAGAAATGTACAAACATACACACACACACACACACACACACACACACACACACACGCAAACATGCCTTAGGTAAATTATGTTTTTCTAGTCTTCAGCGGGGAACAATCCCAGTACAGTTCTTCACTCTGTGCATTGCTACAGTTACTGGCCCTGAATTATTGTTAACAGTTTGAGAGAGCTTCACCGAACCATAGCATGTCAGAAAAATCCCTCACATCTAACTCGGAACTGTAATTACCCTTAGGAAAAACAAACCTCTATGAACAAACCTAGAGGAGAAGCTCATAGGGTCAACTTACAGTATTATGCTTCTTACTTTTAACATTATGTGACCCTAATAAACCACTACAAATATTGATAGCATTGCCTGAGTGTACTCTGAGTGCATTCCTTCAATCACAAACAAATTAAACAATGTGCTTCAAGACTGACACAATAAAAATACAACAACCTTTATTAAGGTCCTGCTCAACTGTTCAACGGAGCTCAATTTGATTTTCTATTTCTTATTTCTTATAATATTACCCAATGGCAGCATGTATGCAAGAAAAAAATTGACCATGGATGGAGCCCTGTTGGACACCATATGTCAAAGGGGCCACCAAGGAGCTATTGAGATAGTGTTATTAAATAAGTATTGGTTTTTTTTTGTTTTTATTATCAAATTTGATACATCCAGAAAAGTCTAATTATGGTCAGATAGTTGCCTAAAGACATGCTTTTTCAAAAGGTTGAGCTATTAAAATTAGGATTGACAATTTTCCATGAAATACAATATAAACACGAAATTTCATCGTCTGATTTTTTTTTTTAACCTTTACAAACATGCTGAACAAATTATTTCTCACTCTATGCTAATTTCAGAGTGTCTAAGAAAATGAATATGCAAAGAAATATTTTTTCTTGTTGAGGACATTAAAGGGTTGAATGAGTTAACCGAATGCCAAAATCACATAGAAAATATAAAAACATCAAATATGTGTTGTGGTTCCTAACAGTAAATGTTGTTGCCAGGTTCTGGACTAAATCTTATCATTTAAATACAGTTGGAATGAGAAATTTCTGCAGATTGTCAGGGAGCTGGCACAGATACACTATCAGCTGTCGCAGACTGCTGCTGATTTCCAGTCTGGAATGGACCGGCGTTCCAGTTGTATAAGTGGAAATGATTTGCAAGTGGAACAAATCCCTAAATCATAGAAGGACAATTTTAATGCTGCTGCCATACCAGAGCTGAGATGTTAGGCAGAGAGACAGAAACAAGCCTCTGGTCAGATTAGAGTAAAGGACATACAAAATCCGTATTAAAAACATTTGCCTCCTCTGTGCTCTCATTTTCCCAGGCATGAAGCTGAAGTGGAGAACTCCCATTGAAAAAAAAAAGGTTAAACACATGTCAGCCTGGTGCTTGATGCTCCACACACTACCAATATCCATTCAGTCTGCTGTAAACTTGCTGACAGTCAGGCACGCTGGCCCCAGCCAATCGCTGCCATACATGGCAATTAACACACACTTAAGCGTTCTCCCTCTGCTACTATTGACGCTCACTAAACTCTACTCAAAGACAACATTTTATGCAAATGATCTCTTTTGCCACCATTAAGATGATCCTCAGCTTAACTGATCTAATCTTACCTCCCAACCCCGACCACACACAGCACCGCCCCCACTGTTGATAAAACCTTAATTCACAGCCTTTATCCTACCATCACTAATCTGTCTCTTGTGCTTTGAGTACAGCTGGTGACTTGCACACTAACTACTCTACTGGTTATTAAAGTATTAAAGAGCGTTGACAGGGACTTTTGGTGGTTACAGAGAGCATTTCCCCCCGCTATCGGTGTTGCAAACGTTTGTATAAGCCTCCACCCTGCTGTCTCTTTCAGGAATCAACAGAGTGACACCTTTAATCGAAGGCAGACTCTAAGAAATGCAATGTTAGCTATCTTTAAAATTTATTAAAAAAGGCTACACATTTGTTATGATGAGATTTGAGCAAATAAAGAGAAATAATGTGTTGAAGGAAGAATGTGAACATAAGTAACTGTTATTTAAGAAAGAATCATTATCTTGATGGTCAGCATTCATGGCTTTGAATCACGTCAGTAAGATTTTTTTTGCTGTAGTGCTTGTTTATTATGTTTTATGTTGTTGTTTGGGAAGAGGGCCCTGGAGGGTAATAGAATTGTATGTGCCTTTAAATGAATCCCTCTCACACTGCGTGTACCCTTAAATGACAAAAGACGCTCATGCTGACATCCTCATGACTGCAGCATGTTCCTCTTTGGAATTTTAACCATATATATATGTTTTCCCTCCCAACAACTCTTATATTTGACCTATATGTCTAATGTATGTCATGTAAATGTTATATATGCTCATATGCATCAGTTTTAGTCATCATCCATGACATCATCTATCTCATGTTATTCATAGACAACATCTGCAGATTTCTATTAAACTTAGATCATAATTGCGTGAATTATGCTTTAAGTAACCTAATATTTGACATTTGAGCTTAACCTCCTTCATTTTACACCTTTAAATATCACTGATATCCACCTCTTTTGGTCTTTCCCCAAGCTAAACACTGTAATAAATTATACATTGAAACAGTTGGTATTTATAACCGTTTCAAGGTATTGCGTGATGCCAAATATATAAAAGCAATTTTTTTTCTATTGGCAAGCTGTTTATATAGCTTGCCAATGTTTATATATTTACTGTGATAAATTTATGCACAAATCAAAAAAGGTATTCATTTAAATATCTGTTAACCAATTCCTTCTCCCCGAGAATCTTCTTTGTGAGTATATTCCACAACAAGAAAGACGGATTTCCTTAATCACTTTTAGGCGTTAGACTCTGAGAGTGAGCGATCACAGTAAGATTAGAAAGAAAATCCTTTCTTTCTAATCTTTGGCAGAGATTTGGCAAGGTTGTTGCTGGCATTACCCGCCGAGTCAACGTCTCCATGGGATTTTTGTTTAATAATGATTTTGATCCAAGCAGAGGGTTGATGAAGAAAGCCCTAATGAACGGCCTTCTCTGCAAGTTTTCGCAAGCGTTTTTGATATAATCTTATCCATAAAAACACCATGTATATAACCTCATGTCAAAGTACATTGTTGATATAAGGGTAGCACAGTTTCATCACAGCAAAAATGTTTCAGGTTTAAATCCCCCTTTGATCTTGGGGCCTTTCTTTGTTCTTTGCAAGTTCTCCACATGTTTGGTTGGGTGCCCTGCGGGTACTCCAGTTTCCCCCAGTCTGGAAACATGTAGTACAGTCAGATTGCTGACTCTAAATTGTCCCAAGTTGTGGTGTGAGCGTGTCGTTATGTGTCAACGCTGTAGTGATCAACTGGCGACTTGTCCAGGTCGTACCCCACCTTTGCCAGATGTCAAGATCCAGCCCCTCTGCAACACTGAAGTGGTTATAGAAAATCGATGGATGTTGTTATTTTTCTAACCCAACCCCATTGTTTTCGAGTTGGACCAAAATTATTTTTCATGTCAAGCATTTTTTTCAACATCGATTACAGGAAGGGACAAGACAGAGTGTTGTTATGTGACCATTTGGATGAGAATGTGTTGAAAGAGCAGCTGTGCTGTTAACTAGGTGGTGTGCACTCTCTTGTTCTACAGTGAAGCTCATCCGGGCTTTTGCTGCCAAACATTTCTGCGATGCACTGTGTATTCTGACATCTTTCTATCACAACCAGGATTAATTTGTGTTACAGTAGGTCTTCTGTTCGTTCAGACAACACGGAGTAATCCTCTCTCACTAAGTGTGCATCATGGAGCCTTGGGCGCCCATGACCCAGTTCACCAGTTGTCCTTCCTTAGATCAAGTTGGTCAATATTAACTACCGCAGACTGGAAACCAAGCAATACTTGCAGTTCTAGAGATGTACTGGCCCAGTCGTCTAGCCATCACAGTTGGCCCTTGTCAAAATCAATCAGATTTTTATATTTGCTATTTTTCCTGCTTCCAACACATCAACCTCGAGAACAAAAGGTTCCCTTGCTGTCTTATACATCAAGTCCACTGACATGGGCCATTGTAACAGGATAATCAATGTTGTTCTGACTTGACCTGTCAGAGGCTATAATGGTGTAGCTGATCAGTGTATCTGACCACACTTTCAATATAAGCTTAATTAAAACTGTTAGTGAATGCATTTTGGCCTGGAACCTGCCAGCTTACCTTGAATTATCATGTAGCTAGCCACTAACTGCATATCAAAATCTTGTTTTTAAAACAAGCCAATATGATTAATAAGTCAGCAGGGGACAGTATTTTAACCACTCAAGCTAATATCGGATACATTTCATAGCTAGCAACCGCTGATGAAATCTGCATCCAACACTTGTCAAAGAGCAAACGATAGAAAATTTACTGACTTCTTTTGTCAGTCACTGCCAACAAATTTCAAACAGTAAAGTTACAAACGCTATCACTATGAACTACATATGTGTTGTGCAAGAAAGGAGTGCTTGACAGGTAGAAAGTAAGAGGACAGAATTTTACTGAACAAATCATCAATTATCCCTCCAGCATCCACTGAATGAGCTGGTTTTATTTTAGGAAATTAGTCTCACTGTGTAATTATACTCACATAGTGAGACACCCCAAACTGTCCAGCCGTGTCTGTGCTTCTGTCCCCAGCCAGTTACATCTGCCATTACTAACGTGTTAATGTAACAACAAGGGACTCACGTTTCCCCCAAATCACTAAACCATTTCAATTTACATCATGCTACTCAATTTACACAGGACCCATCTACTGTCAACTTCTGTTCTCATCCGCTGAGGGACTGACGTCACACAGGATTAGGGGCAACATTTATGAGCTTAACTAATTCAGCAATAATGAGCTGTTACAGGAGCATCTCACATAACTGTACCATCTTAAAATGAACAGGAGAAAAAACATGAGAGCAAAGTATTGTACCGTTGTAATAATATCAATAACACTATTAGAGAGGAACAAAAAATGTACATTTTGTACCCTTTAAACTTCTGATCTCTATGTCAACTTTCCATAATTTAATAACCTTTAACAAGTTGCCAGTCTTCCATTCAATTCCTGTTGGGACAATTTAAGACAAACGTGCCTTTTCCTCTTTCCATGGCCTATATCTTGCACCAGACAGAGATGAGGTGATGTGTTTGTGGCCGGTTTCTGCTAGGAGCATAAAAATGAGAGCAGCTGGTAGGCGGTGGCTCAGACAGCGGACTAGGGACACCAGGGACTCCAGGGAATGCTGCATGGAAATTTGTGGGATGGTGATTTAAAGTCACACAATCCTCCCACTCTGCACTGCAAGACTATCAGCTGCAATGGTTTTAATGTAACCCTCTGCGTGATGTTCAGGATTAAAGCGTAGGCACTATCCAGGATCCTCTTAATGAAAAACACTTTCGAATGTCAGTGATTCAAAGTGCTTAGTGGTCATACGGTCTCCAGTGAGCTACCTGATTTGTGTGCTGCTCAGGTAGCACTCTTCAGCTTTACAGCAGTCATTATGATAACAAGAACAAACATGTCCTGGTTTTTTTGAATAAAGAGCACATAGGATATTACTGGCGTCAGCGCGTCAGCACGTCAAGCTATATCGAGGTCTAAAGAGTCCTAAACCAAAGACACTCAGCATCACACCAATTGCATTCCCTCACCCACCCTCCCCCCTTCGGTCTCTTTCTGTTTAGAAATTACACTTTAGGAGGCTTATCTTTCAATTTGTCGTCCCTTTCATAGGGCTTGACCCGGTTTCCACGCAATATTTAAAGGAAGCCTGGGAAAAGACCTGGGAGTGACAGTCACTGACGAAAGCTGGAGAACGTACCTTAAGGACATTCACAGTTGCTCTATAAATTCCAGACACAAACTTATTCAATTTAAAATACTTCATAGGCTGCATTACTCCTGTACCAAACTACATTATTTTTACCGTTCTGTCTCTCCAATTTTTCCTAAATATAAATCAGCTGAGGGCACCCTGGTCCACCTCTTTTGGTCTTTCCCCAAGCTAAACAAGTTCTGGTCAGATATTTTTAAGTACTTTCCTGAAGTATATAACTGTGACATTACACCAGATCCTTGCACTGCCATTTTAGGTGGGACCAGACATCTAAGCTCTATCCAACTTGCAACGAAAGACAATACAATACTGCATGGTTATTGCAAAAAGGAATATTTTCACCCTTTTGAAAAATGAAGGTGTGCCTTCTTTTAAAACCTGGCATGTTTCTCGCAGCTCTGCAACCTTTGACAAAATGTGGCAACCATTTCTGTCTTATTAATCCAGATTGGCCTAAAGTGTTTGTGTGTATGTATGTAGGTTTGTACATATAGATGTGTATATAGGCTGCTGCTTATGTGTATAGACATCCATTCAGTGGCTGGTGCCGATTGTTGCTAATTGTATTGCTTTGAATCCTATAAGAGCATGTTATTGTTCTTTGTTTTGTTTATTGGGCTCATTTTGTTTTTGTTTTGTTTGTTTGTTTGTTTGTTTTTCCCATTTATTTCCCCCTGAGGGTGGGGGTTGGGGGGCTGGTGATTCCTTTGTATTTGTGATGTACGTTTACAAAACTGAACATTTATAAATAAAATATGTAAAATAAATAAATAAATAAAAACAAGACAATGGACAAAAAAAGAAGAAATTATACCTTAGTCACATTATTGAAAAAGAAAACTTCAAAAGTCCCAACACCGCAAAATCCACTGTGTCACAAACATCAATGTCTCTATTTAAGGTTTAGCGTTTGTTTTTTATTGAAATAATATGCTACATAGAGAGCATGTTTGAGAAAAAAAGACAGAAAAGGGAAGCCACAATACGAGCTAGTGCAAACTTGTTTATTTGTGTTCAAACATGTGTGAGATAGTGTGTTTATTTATAGCAGCTTTTACCATGCAAAGGTAGAAAATGTGCTAGATGTCACACATCCACAAGGTAGGTTCATCCTCAGGCTCTGAGGCTCTGCCTCATTAGGATGAGCAACATTGCCCTTCACTAAAAATAAACAGCATATTCTTCTTGGCATAGTTAGAGTTGAAAAATAACCACAATTTCCCTCCATTCAGTTCATTTATGTGTTCAAAAAAAGAAAGAAAAATAGGAAAGATAAACCTTCCCTTCATTCAGATCAGTAATGCCTTACTGATCTTTACTGATTGCATCTGTTAAAGTCGCTACTATGTTCTATAAGAATGAAAGAGAGTAGGTGGACAAATTGATCCAGAAATCAATCTGAACTCCCCGTGACTGTTTCACTCAGTAGACTGCTTCAGATCTGGTAAGACACTGACCGATCCCTGTGTCTTGGTCCACTAAGGTGAACGGAGAGATAAGAAAATTATATCAAATGAATTGAATGTTCTTATCTCCCTGTGCTGATTTAATCTGTGATAATCATTAAAAGTGGGCCGATCTCTCTCCCACTCAACTAACCTGACCAAAAGAACTGTTTCATCTCTATTAACCACAGCAGAACTGTCAACAGGCACCGTACATCACAATATCTGGATCCTCGTTGTGCAGAAGCTAACATGTCAAGTATATTTACATCTCCAAAAAGTCGGGATATAATGGAAATATCATTGCCGCTGCAGACCTATGTATTTGTGCGATAACTCAAAAACTATTTTGTGGATTATTTTCAAATTTTATCCCCCCATAGACCTTATCTGGAACTGAACTGATTTTGGGAAAGATCAGTTGTATATTTCTGAAACTAGGAGCTTTTTCTCCAAATGTTTTCAGGCCATGATTTCTAGACAGTTGGTCCGATTTAGTTAAAATTTGTTGCAAATGAATTGACTTGAGGAGATTTTTCTTGCATACATCATATTTTACTTTAGTATTTCATATTTTCCTCACTGGTGAATCTATTTTACAATAATACTGTTTTCCGGACATAACTTCCTAACAATTGATTCGATTTCGTCCAGAGCCATATTTTACTCACTACTCAAGTTTTTTTTACAAAAAATATCGGCAGACATAACTTCACATTTTATTTGACGGTTTCAATCTGGGGGATTTCTTCTACAACGCAGTGCCTTGGGGACTTTTCGGGGATATACAGACGATAACATAGGCCTGGTTTAAAATGTACACCAGTGGCGCTGTTAGATTTAAAACTTCTCCGTGCGTGAAGGCACACAACTGTGATTGTGAGCTGTAAAATGAGAACTGCAGATTACATGATTTAAACATAGCCCCTGGGTTTGCTTTTCTTCTCTCAATCTATTTACTAAAGAACGGGAGCTATCGAGTGATACATGCCTGAGGAACAATGGGTATCTCTCTTACTCCTCTGCCTTTACTGCTGCTGACATTTTCCCTTCCTCACATAATGTTTGAAGCTAATGGCTTACTGCATTGTGTCGCCAGCATCTATCAAGATGTAAAGTGACATGGTCATCACACTGGTAACCTGAAGCTTTGTTTAATTCAGCCTGACCAGCATGGCAGACGTGATGCTCTGCAGTGAGAGGCTGTAGGTTATCTTGTGTTAAATGAACCCTCTTGTTGACTGTTCGTCAATGGAGCTTTCAGGTGTTGGGTTTTGTATCAAATGCAGTTAATTACCGTTCCTTATTCTCACCGCTGCTGTTAACATGTGTATGTGGTGGTGTTCAGTCCTCTATTTACTATCGCCATGTGTTGGAGGTAGAAGTTTTAAAAATACTTTTATAACAGTCTGTGTAGTACAGTCTGCAGCTCAGATACCAGAAACATGTAGAATCAAGAACACTTTTTTTTCACTGAGACCCACGACCATGAGCTTACAGACTGCAAAAGATATTAGAATAATCTTAATAGCAATCGGAAACTTCTGAACACTTTGTGTAATTGAGCCTGTGTTGTCTCAAAGAGGAATCCTTCACCACAAAATGAGAATTTCATAAATGTTTTCTGTGAGATGAGTCATGTGTTGTTGTCTAAAAATAAAAATAAATTGTCAAAAACATTAAGCATGGAGATACTGAATCTAACAAGGAATCTAAAAGAAAATATAACGTTGTCACAGTGAGATATTCTGATTAATGTCGAAATAGATGTAACCATTAAAGAAACTTTCATAAATAAGTTAAATACTCTTTTTAAGAATTGTCTTACCGCCTCGGGAATATTTTTTGCACAATAAGAAAATATGATAACATTTACTACACGGCTTATTTCAGTATGGCCATTTTTTTTTCTGTGTACAAAAGACTGTTATCATTGAAAACATGAAGATCTGCACATTAAATCTGTGCAACAGAGCAGCCCTGTTTTCAGAAAGGAAAGTAATCCTATGTAAGTTACGTTATAAACTACAAAACTGCATTCTTTTTTCACTCAGCTATTTCGAAATAAAAATGAGCTTTCTCCTTCAACCATTTCAAGTGACCATCTTTGGTAAGTAGCAAGGACTAGAAGTGAATGTAAGCTAGCAAGGTCACAGAGCTAAACCTCTTCCATTAGAGCACCATTGGATGTGCATCTTCACTACTTACCTGAAAGCAGTCAGGTGTAGCTGCTAAAAACAATGGAATAACAAATCTTTTTGTTCTGTTGTAACCAACTAATGACAAGCTGGCTGAAGCAGATTAAGCACATCACATAGCAGTTTCATGTCATTAAAGAATCTTTAAAAGATTGGGCGCAAGCTTAGGAGAAAATGTATTTGTAAACAGAAAAATGTATTCGACTGAAAAATATTTCAATTTCCTTAATCTGTTATGATGTGATTTCTTCAAAGGTGGCTGGATCTGCTCATTTCTGTCGTATCCCATCAAGTTTGTGATATAAACACTGCTGGCGTGGGCAGCTGGAGATATAATTTCCAAAAACAATGGCTCTCTAATGTCTAACCCTCTGGAAAATAATTTTTTAGTAAGTGGGTGACCACCTGGCCCCACACCACTCTACAGTTCATCCTCTTGAGTGATGTTTTCTCCCTGACAGGCCTGTCTGAATAATGAATGAAGGTCTGCAGCAGTGGTTGTGTCTCTGTCCCATCATGATTGACTCCTAACTTTTTTACTGTTGATGTTGGACTGTTTGGACCAGTGCGTGAGGAGTGTAAGACCGTCAGACTCAGCATTATAATAATGTGTCTAAATATGGAGTATATGTGTGTCTGAGTGTACATGAGGAACATGCAGTGTTTCCCCAGCTGGCTTGTGTGATAAGCTAAGCATAATAAATCACTTCTCTACGTGGAAACGGCAGTACAAAGGAAATGCTATAGTTGAGGAGCATGCAGTGGACACAAGACAAAATGAGTGTTCACTTGGAGTTAAATATTTTGTCCACCTATCCAACAACTCGCCAAACTTGGGGGAAATATCTGGCTGTTTGCCGGATAAAAAACCCATTTTTATTTGTAAAGTTACAAAGTGTTTAAAATATAAACCAGGGAATTATAAAGACACAAACAATTAGAGAAAACAATCACAAATAACAAGAACCAATAGCTGGAGACTTTAAAGTGCTCTCTGGCTTAAACCTGAATACAAAGAATTACAGTAATCAGTAATCTATGTAACCTTATCCTTATGATGGCATGGTAGCCAATAAGCCATGTTGATGAAATAGCACCTCTACACAGGAAGGAAGTTATTTAAAGATGGGAACAGAATCCCATCTTTAAAACGATGTTCATTGATCAATTCCGAGGAAATGGAACAGGAAGTTCCTACATAAAATGTAAGTTCCTCTCCATAAACTTAAAATTTCTTCAAATTCTCTTTAAACTGGAGAAAAGTAACATCGTCTTAGGTACAAGCTTCATAGTAAAGCATGAAGCGTCCAGTACTAAAATGATTAAATCCTCAAATCTGCATAACCTCACAATTGATTTACAACACATTTACACTTGATTAACAAAAAGTGTGCTAGACCGGCAGTCACTCTTATTGAACGTGGATGAATTTCCACCCATGCTTATCAAAGGGCATCAAAGCATATTTCAAATCAATGATGTTAATGTCTTTCTCAGTTTAGGCCAAACTTCCCTCGGTTCTGGTTGGTTGCAATAGCATTATTATTCTTTTGTTGTTCAACCTGAAAATAAATATGAAGACATTTACTGAAATAAAACTAAACAAAACAAAAAAAGAACAACAAGCATGTTCGTACTATATAATGCCAACCAAAAACTTTAAAAAGGGATTTTTGGCTATAAATGGAGTCACTCAACTCCAAAGTTTGGAAAAGAGTATAAACTGGTTGTTTGGTGTGGGTGGAATTGATTCAGCTTTTTTTTTGTAGATTCTTTCCTCTCCTTGAGCAAAGCTACTAAACATAACATTTTTTGATCAATCCAGGGTGCAGAGGGAACTATCAGGCTGGAAAGGATTTTTTCATTAATTTTTCAGGACTATGAGGATATCTATTGAAACTTTGTATATTTATACAGTTAATTCAATACAATGCAATACAATACAATGCAATACAATCAGCACAGTAATGAGTAGCATTGTACAGCACAATACAGGCAGATTTAGTTACTTGGACTTAAATATTGAGCAAACGGAGTACAATAGAAGAAAAAATGAACAGAGAAAAAGGAAGTAGAGCAGAGAAACTTTGGCAGTGCGACCAGTACTTTAGCTGGGAAACTGCGTGCCATTGCTTTAGAGCTATTGAAAGCTCACCTAAGCACAAAGTAAGAGTTGGTGTCAGCCAGCAACAGCTGTGGTAAACAAATCATAAAGTACACTCCACTTCAGCCCCATGACTGGCAATTAACATAAAAACACCCACAAATACAAAGGTAAAGTACGGCGAGAACAAATACACCAAGAGACAGAGGAAACTCGCAGCTCCATTTCTCGGAGGGCAGTGCTGAAAATAACAACAGAGACCCTAGAATCACAGTGATTGTGCTGCTGCATGTCCTCTGGTCTCACTGCATTGGCTGTGACACATAGTGGAAAGTCCGCATGAGTGACTGCACTCCCTCATGCAGCGCTATCAACTGAGCTATCAGAAGTCATTGTTCCGTGGGAAGTCACACATCCAAGTCCATCTCTAATGGGTGGTCTGGATGTATCATGTATCACACTCAACCCTTACATTTTGATTGCCATGGACTTCCTCTCATTCTTACCACAGGTCTGCGAGGCTCGGATATGAGGGTATGTATGGGTGAATGGGGTGAATATACAGGAGGAAACACACAGAAGACAGGGGATATAACACTGCATTTAGTCAACGCCATTGCCATCAGACTTCACACACAACAAAGCAACATGCTTGAGGAGAAGTTAATCGTACATATCTGATATTCAATAAAGGTGCAACTAAGTGCCTCTTGTCATGATAGTTTTTGGGAAGAGAACTGATTTCAGGAGTTGAGAATCCGAATTTTCAAAAGGTAGAGGTTTCAAAATAGTCAGCTAAGTGAAAGCTATGTGTAAACATTATGTTCTAAAACAGGAACCAACATGGCTTCTGTTCAGCTAAGTTATAATCACTATTATTATGTATGATCATAATAGGTACCGAATATTCATTACTCGTATGCTTGTAATTACAGCATAAAATTTAACCTCTATCCATTTTCTGCAACTACTTATTCTACTCAGGGTGTTCAAGGAGCCAAACAATTATTCATGCTCACTTTGAAAGCTATGGGAAATTTAGGGTCACCATTTCACCCATATTGCATCTTTATAGATTGTTGGAGGAACCCAGACAAAACCCTCGCCTGAACTTCAAGTCGCAATGCCAGATTAATAGGACATGGGTAGGCATGAAAGATTTTTTTTAAATACTGAAAATGTGAATTAAGTAATTAATTTGGTATTAGCATTTAACCTGCAAAGCTAAATTAATTAAGTAACTTATGTTATCAATATCTCACAAAATCCTCCATACGATCCCTTGTCTGGAATAGGATTATCAAGCCAAAATAATGTGAAAGTGTGTCTGTGTAATATGTTTATGTTGTATCATGCTTATTTGTTGATGTGTTATATGATGTAAATAAAAGTACAAAAATCATTCATACTTTGTTCACACAACATACATGTTTGTTTTCTAAGCACAAACATGTTGCTTATACCTTAAGTGGGAAAACAAAACCAAGACACTAAATGAGTTATTTTTCATTTATTTCTAACTAATTCATACAGATATAAATATTAATATTGTCATGATTCAGGATTCTTTGACTGTGTGAGATAGGCAGTGTGAGCAGGTGGTTCTCAAACTTTTTCCTGTCGAGGGCACCAAAACCTTCACAAATTGCTTATAATCAAGTGATTTAATCATTACACATTTGTCATTCATTATTCTGCTTTCATCAGAGCGGATGTGTGAAAGATGATCAAAATTTTGAGATGCTCTGTTATTAAGCCACATAAAAATGGAATTATAGAGTCGATAAATTACTTCCCTCAGAACCCACTTTGAGAACCAGTCCTCTTAAACTGTGGGATATGATTCTTCAGATAATCTGGCCATAATTTATTCTAACTGTAATGCAGCCGAGACCTATGCACGCTTACAGGTGAGTTGATGTTCTAGTGCCGTGTGCCACTTTAATAAAGAAAATCTGCCTGAAGTAGACTCACCCTTCTGGGTAATTGGTTTGAAATCTTAAGTGATTTTCGATGAAATCCATTTAATATGTAAAAGCCAAGGTTCAAAATATTCATACATTGAAAGGAATGTACATAAAAATAGGTTTTCAAGTATCTGTACTAACCCTTACCCACTTTTCAAAGAAAAGAGGATCCTCTTGTGCCTCTTTTGGTCTATATCAGACACGAAGGTGGAGAAAGATGACCGAAGTAAAAACAAAAATTTGAGTGGACGAAACAGACTGGAAACATTTGCAAATAACCGGCACTTGACACTCACATCAGTTTCAGGTTAATACAGGGAAGTACATGATATCACCTTGTTCCAAGTGAGTCCCTCCCTTTTCAAAACCAGAGGACAGTCCAGATAAAACCAAACACGGAGAGAAATAACGAGAAAGAAACTATGACTCCATCACTTAAAGTAAACAGCCTTACTCATGTCCGAACCGAAACACACTGTGGCGGTTTTTAATAATGCCGCTTTCACTGTTTACAGCAAAGATAGTTCTAACACCAAACCCCTGGGAGCGTCAGTTATCAGACAACTATGATCCTTTTCAGACTGAACGGCCCACTAGGGAGAACTGAGCAATGGAGGCATGCTGTATTATAGAGGCTGATTTCATTCCCGACTTGCTAAACCCTTTTCCTCCCAATGGGCCAAGCTGAAAATGAAATATGGAAATTCAGTGTGGGCTGTGGATCAACAAGACCATATCGCTGACTGATAACTTGAACAGAAAGATTTTCAATGACACCTCAACAGTCCCTAGAGGGAAAAAAAAGGGCAGCTGCACATATGGTGTCCAACATGAAAAATGGCTTGTTGAGCCTAAGTGCTGGTGCCTACTGTATGTACAGTATAACAGTGATGAAGTGTCATCTGATGCTATAGATATTCTAGCTCACACCCTCTCTCACCATGGCATTAAGTCAAGCGTTATTAATGTGTAATTAAAATCATATCAGCAATTTTAAGGAATATGTGTTTAAGAACAAGTCATCTCTCAGATGCAACTCTTCAGTTAAGTCTCTCGAACATAAAAGCATTTAATGGATGCCGTTTAACTTTATTTCAATCGTTTTACTGCTCTGTAGCTCTTTTGGAAAATAAACCATAAAGACATTAACCTGCCGTACCTCCTCTTTACCCCATAAATGTTTCTGTATAATATGCATACTTAATAATAATAATAATACATTTAATGTATAATGCACTTGAGAACAAGAGCCTCTACGCATGTATGACCGTGGGAGAGGAACATAAATTGTGATTATATTTCTTTTTTTGACTGGACGAAGTGACGCTGATGACAGAGCCACAGTGGAGGAGGATTTTTACTATCATTGTACCATAGTACATTTTGACAGATGTACTATGATCTAAAGGATCTAGAAAAACATTTAAAGGGGTTATTTTCCAGTCTTAGCAAATATTCAGATTCAAAATGATATATTCTCATGTATTCCCACTGGTCTGAGGGACAGAGATCCATACAAAAAAACCCCCAATTACAGCCAAATTACGGTAGGATAATTCAGGAACAGTATTACTTATAAATCTACTATTAAAGATTAACAGCAAGACACATTATACTAATCTATTTTTTCATGAGTGCATTATATTACAAACATATTCATTTCTGTGTTTCCCAATGTCCACAATTTAATTGAACCTATGTACAATATTTTCATATACATAGGAGTGTGTGTGTGCGTGTGTATGTGTGTGTGGGCACGCATGCAAACCCGCACAAACACATTGACACACCCATTGAATATTGTTTTGGCTATTGTATATAATTGTACATAATTCAATTCAATTTGTGAAAACACAGAATGGCTGAAAAAAGCAACATCTCTGTGGAGTAGATTCCCCAAACACAACTGTATAGGAAACTGTGAACGTTTTTTTTAATTTCATATTGAATTACTGTTTGAGTGATGTCAGTCAGTTCACTTGAAAAATATGTCAACATGACTATATCCACTGATCCAGCAAAGTGAAGTGCTCATGTTGCAGGGGTGAGAGCTAAGCGCCTATTAATGAGATGCATGGTTGAATACTGGAGTGGAAATGAGAGCGGGGGCTAAGGAAGCCAAGACGGGTTAGGGGTTAGGGTTAGGGTTAGGGTTAGGGTTAGTGTTAGTCAATGTTGAATGCTGGGAACATTATATTATGGTTTAATATATATATATATGAGTTTATTTCTTTCACAATCTCTAATGCTGTCAATAGAAATTACAGGTTCAATAATAACCCCTTGCGACCAGAATCAAAACATTACTGGCTTGTATTTGACTGAAACTAATATTCAATATTCTAGAGACAATGGAGGCTGTCATGACAAATAAAAATGGATTAAATTGACTTGCAAAAAAAACATCAGTCTAGTCTTCTCTTCCCAGGAAAGTAGTTAGGATTCAAGCCGAGTGTTTAAATTAGTTTCCTGTTATTCAGTAAGCTCTATGGAAGGATAAAACAAACATTTCTGGACAACAACATTATCCTTCTCTCCCTACAGTATGCTGCAGATTAAAAAACACTGGCTAAGATTAAAAGAAAGTCAGAGCTCAGATCAAACCATTCTCAAGGAGAGCGTTCTGTTTGCCCTCTGGATATTATGCCATTATTAAGTTGATCTTTTTGTCAGCACAGCTCAACAATCTTCCCCACACTTCGTGGTGTTAAAATATATCAGTACCTCTTTTGGGCCAATGTTAGCGTTTTCAGGTTTTTTACTATCACCTGATCTGTGTGGCAGTAGGAAAAACTGGTTTTGACTCACCTTGGCAGCGAAGGATGAGCTCGGTTTCTCTAGGAGGTCCCAGAGTTTCCTCCTCTTCTCAGAACAACACGTGGTTGTAAATTCCTGCCCGTCCCTCTCACTCATGTTCTCAGCCTCTCGTTTCAACTCCTCGTTCATCTGCTCCTTCTTTTGGTGATACCTGGCCTGGCAGCAGGACTCCAAATAGATCTCATCGATTCCCCAGAAGTCTAGCTCTTGGCTGAAGGAGAGGGCGCACATCTCCTCCATCATGTGTAACTTTCCTGTGCGGTAGAAGTTGAGGATGGAGGTGAAGGCTCCGGGGTGTCTGTCGAAGAAGTACTCGTCGCTATCCAAACTATAGTCATCGCAAATCTCCATGATGGAGTCGTGAGTGTTGCAGTCTCTCAGCTTGCCCAGCCTCGTGCGCGGCAGTCTGTCCAGCGTCCTCCACAGGACTTCGTGGAGGAGACCCCCGACGTTGAGCCTCACCCGGCGGGTATGGGTCTTGCTGGGGATGATGTCCGTAGTATCCGGGGGCAGTGAGTGGCCCGACCGAGAACCCGCTTTGATCATCTTCACTCAGTGGGATTCTTGAGAAAAGAAACAGTCCTGCAGATTAAGGAGACATGTTGCCGAAGACTACAGCATCAGGGTCCCTCCCGCGTCCTCTAATGACTGTAATAAAAGGAAAATTAATTATTAAGGTGCTGTCGATTTGCAGGTATCGGTGTCCTATAAGCAATGCCAGGTGGTTTATCCACTTATCAGAGAACCTAATAGATATTTGAATCAGCTTTAAGAGGTATAACCGCTTTTCTGGCTGACATAAGGGACCCTGGCCAATGATAAACTGGAGTCCAATGGTAAACGCTGTCCAGTTCTGAAGCGCCTGTCTCTCTGTCACCCTGCAGACAAATCGCTGTCCGCGGTGCTGAACCTCACATCTCAGGGGACAGCGATCAATCCCCATGCAAAGCCAACGTAGTTTACAAACGTGGATGTGTAGCTAGATTGTTATGTAGAAGGTTGTTTGCCTGAACTAACACCCGATAACAGCTAGGAAAACTCATTCAAACAAAAGACTAATAAAAACTACCAGATATTTGCACGTTATAGAAAATTCAATGAGCCAAACTAATATAGACAGAGCACAGAATAGCAAAATAGAAACCCAATTAAAATAAATGTACATACGTGTATTCCTTTCTTGTTTGCGTCCAGGTCTCCGGAGCGCTGCTTTGAGCTGACGGAGGGATCATTAGTTACAACATGATGACAAATGTTTCGCCAGCATGTAAAGTCGGTCCTTCCCGTCAAATCAACAGGTAGCGACTACTTAAGAGTGGACAGCTTACTCCTCTCCTCTTCCGGCTGACAGTGAGAGTGCGTGCTGGACTGTGATTCTGGCTGTGAACTCCTGCAGCCTGAAGCCAGTGCGAGTTTAACCCTCTCCTGGCCTCAGGATCTACATGGTGACTTTATAAAGCAGGGTCCAACAAGCGATATTAATGAATTAAATTCACCATATACATTAATGTAAATACTGTTATGATGGGTCATATTTTAAATATTGTCATTAAAGACAACAGCAATGACTGTAGGATTAGGATAAACAAATCAAATGCCATCTAAATATTACCATATCTTAATTTTCATATCATGCGAGTCTGAATGCTTATTAAACTGGAAAAAGAAGAGTTTACAACAACAAAAGTCTTAGACGCAGCAACATAACTGGTACCATGCCACGGTCATGTGTGGAAAACTCGTTAAACCACAAAAAGAAGTATCAAAATTTATTACAGCTAAACAGATGCAGGATTCATTGGTCTGATTCAGTGAATGACTGAGGCCTAACGTTGTGTGTGTATTTTAATGAAAACCAAAATGTAAGGAGAAATTATATTCCTTCACAAACATGCACTTTCAATCTGTGGTGCATGGTGCATCTGCTGCTGCTGGCCAGTGACGAGTTGCTATCCAAACATCATATAAATCTAAACTTTCCACTCAGCTTCACTCTGCAAACAGTAGGCTATGTGTGACAGATGTGCGGGTGGCTCTGTTTACAGAACAGGCAGTCCCCTCATTATGCATTTGGTCTCTATTCAACATACAACATCAAATGCTTCTGATTTTTTACAGATCCTAAGATGGCACACTGTGATCTTTAGACACATATTTGCTTAATTTTAATTCAAGCAAACAAAAAAAACAACCAAAAGAGAAAAACAACAGTAATGAAACAAAAGGAAGAAATTTAACTTTAATGGACATGAACTAATCATTTTATCTGAAAATTCCAACAAAATTGACACGTGAGGCTTTAAATAAGCATTATTTACATTTATTGATAAATAACCCAACAATTGCATATTGTATTACATAAATACACAACATAAATATAGAATACAAAAATAGAAGGGACATGTTGCCTTTAAACAATGTGCATGTTTTGAAATGTGGATAGAAGATATGAGTTCTGCATAATTTTAAAGCATATTCCTGGGTCTGTATCGGACAAGCATGTCTTTCTCTGGCTGTAGCATCCCAAATCCATAACGGCTGGCATTTACCTCTGGCACCTGGGCATCTGGGTCACACAGCTCCAAATCGTAGTTAGTCAACACCATGTAAACAAACCTGAAGGGTAAACACAGACTAAGCATGAATTTAGAGCAATCAGGCATTCATTAGACACTAACATTTTTTTTGAGGAATACTTCAAGATCTTAACCAAGCATTAAATTATATGGTGCTTTATATAAGGACACTCACTCTCTGATGGCATTGATGGCAAACAGCTTTCCCACACAACCATTGATCCCTGCTCCCCAAGGCATGGTGTAATACTTCAGCCGCCTCCCACCTTTATAAAAGTCTCTCTTCGCGGAACCATCTTCATTCAGGAAGCGATCATACTTGAATTTCTGGAGAGAGAATACTTTTTTAAGCATCAGGCATTAAAGTCAATCATAATCTTACAGTTTAATATCTCTTTATTTGATTTCTGCATGACAGAGGTTTTTGTTTTCGTATGCAGCCTAAATATAAAGTACTTCCCACACCTATTAGCTATGATTCTGTTCCCTGCTCAGCTAATCCCTCAGTGGTCAGCAGGTTGGGATTGACATCTCACTGGGTGATGCAGGGTCAGCTTTGTGTAGGAGTTGATTGCACTGAATATAAACAACTACACTAATTACACTTATTTCTGCCTCCAACTAGCTCCATAGGCAATTAGTGCTGATCCTTCTGGCAGTATAGGCAGGTTTTGAGAAAAAATTATGTTGGACATAGCAAAGACATTACATTAAGACAGTACAACAAACCTTTGGTTCTTGGTAAATCTCCGGGTCCATTTGAGGACTAACGAAGGGGAACAAGCACACCCTGTCTCCTTTCCTTAACAGATACTGTTGGCCATTGGCCATTTGGAGGTTTTTTTCCTGCACTACCTCTCTGGTTATGAAGGGGGCAGCAGTGAGTCTAAGTGTCTCTTCCAAGGCACTATCTGTAAGGGAGCGGAAAGAAACGTTAATAGAGAAAAGAGCAGCACTATTCCTGCAGTGTTTCTGTACTTTTTATGACATTTTTTTTAACGAAGTTTGTCTAGTTCCTCTTTAAAAAAAAAATCCAGATTTCCATTTATCACTTCAATTATAAACTCAATTTCCTGACAAGTACATTTTCCTTTTCTTTCTTCTGTAATTAATAAGCACTTTTTGTTATTCTATGCATTATATTTGCACATTTTTAATCAATTCAATTAATTTGTAGTGTTCCAGTTTCATTTAATAATTGCAATATGTGAATTCAAATGATTGTTTACACCTCATCTTATTCCCACCAGGAGCAACACTACTGAAAAAAACGTTTCTGTGTCCGAAGCTGGAAATTATTCTCACCAAACACAGAGGTGTTCATGGATCTGGTCAGTGGAGAGCACATCTCTGTCTTCACAGCTGTTAGAGCATCAGGATTTGTTAACAAGTATGCCATGAGCCAGAATGCAGCAGGGCCAACATTACCCTAGAAACAAAGAAAGAATGACATGATTAGAATGATATGGCTAGTTCTTTCTCTGTGTTGCACAGTTACAGCACAAGTGGTTATTTTGTAATAGCAAATAACACCATCACATTGCACCCATAATACATATGTTTTGCCCTACTTATGCCACATATTTGACTTAAAGTTAATTTCAATTAAATACAATTGACCCTCGCTTTGACAAATAAGTTCAGGGCACCATCACCACCAGTACAGATGAGCACCATTAGAAACAAAAAAACGCTTTTTTGTAATTCTACTGTATATATTATAAACACGCATGCACGCAAGCACACATGCACAGACACACACCTCAAGGGAAGAACAGATGCAGTGACAGATGTGGTGAACAGCACACTCATGTGCCAAATTAGAGTACTGCAGCTTTGGCATATTTACAGGTTACGTTTCCTCTCTGTCTGAGTCGTTAGGCTATCTTGTCTGACCAGTGGTGAGTGTGAACTCACACAGAGTCAGTGCAGTCGAGTGTATGATTGAACAGGACATTTTCCTAATCGCTCGAGATTATTATTAACTGAAATTCCTGCCATGCACACAAACAATGCCCTTTGTCTCAGGACATCTGACTCACCTGTGATGCCCAGAGTTGCATCAGTAATGCTTTGTTCACTGTGTCTTCGTTGGCCCCCTCATGCTGCAGGAGACACCTGTAAGCATGAAGCCAAGGGCTTGACCCCGGGTCATCAGTGCGACCTGCTGGAGCCAAGAGCTCCCAAAGGCTCTGCCGAGCACCATGGGCTGTTCTCTTCTCCTCTGTTACACAGATAAACAAGACCAATCAGGAGATGGCATATCCCTCGTCACCCTCACGAGCAAACTAAGTGTATTGGCATGCATACAAGACTCTTTCTTCAGGAGTCAGTTAAAAATGAAATCCACCTTGTGCTAATAAAAACCATAAAAAATATTTCAAAAAAACTAATTTCATTCAATTTGTTGAAGATATATGAAATAAATGTAAAGTTAGTTATACTTAAAACTCAAAAAGAGCCCGAGCTGAAAAGTTTCCCCAAAAAAAGTAAAAAATTACAAAATAACAAAAAGGCACTGACATTTCATCAGCAAAATGAGAGAGTGATCGCTTTTTTCCTCTGAATTATCTGCTGGGCAGGTAACTCAGAATTTGACTGAGTGAATCACAGAGAAAATTTAAACAGTCGGGTTCAGTTTGAATGTCGGTGACTGAAATGCCAGATACAAAGAAAGACTTTTGAGTGCCAGAAGTGGAGAGGAAAATCATCTTGGGTATGATGGCAGCTAGTTAGAAAGAACACAATCTTGTATTCATACACAATGTTGAAGTACAAAAAGAAAAACAAAGAAATGGTAAATATTGTGTATCTGAGCAACAATAAAAAGGCTATTAGATGCTACGTAAGCCACTCCATGAATCTCTCCATGGTAACAAGGAAAAAAATCCGAGGGAACACCCATTTCTGATGTCAACCCTTGTTAGCTGAGACACAGTTACAGATGTAAACAGTGAAGACATACTCTTGTGACGCACAGTTTGTTAGGTGATGATATTGAGCTGGTGTTTTCATTCAGTTCATCACAATGCTTTGCAAAACAACAAAGTCTGAGTTGGCAGGTATCTTTAGTGTCATTACCTCGCGACAGTGTGCGTCTTGCCATTTTGGTTAAGAGACTGTCAAACTTCTTGTACTCCTGATAGACAGTTGAGGGATCTGTTTCGTTGTTGTTCTGCTCTCCACCAAACAGTGTCAGATAGCCTGCCCTGCAGAGAAAGTCCAGGTCAGTGTGGGAATGACTCTTCAGTTGTGAAAAGTCCCTTTCATCTCATTGAAAGATAACCAGAGCAATGAAAACACTGATTTTCAGCTCATGAGTAACTCCAGCGATTTCTTTTCAAGTGATATCATCTCAAAGTGCCATACAATATGTAGCATCTCAACTGTCAGAGAACACATCATAACATATAGTCTTTCACATTCCAGATGACAAGTTCATATTACTGAGGACAGTTTCAGTGTCATCCATTTCCACCTAACCAAAAAATGTTTTAACCAGAAAGCGATTAGTCTAACATTAGTCTATAAGGGTAGTAGACACTCTACATTTTTCTTAGTGTGTTTACAAACAGTAAATCACAGGACAGCCTCGTGTGAAAACTGTTTAGCTTAAGACCTGAGTGCATCCTGCTATTTTAGGGTTGGAGACTTCTTACTTGAAGAGTAAGCTGTAGGAAAGGTTGAACAGTCCCTCCTCTTTCCAGTCTTTCTGGTTCTGTGGCATCTCACACTTCAGCAAAGCCAGAAGGTGCCTGCTCATGGTGCTGTTAAGGGAACGCAAATTCATTCCCAGGAAGTGTCTGTTGGTAAAAAAGGTTGAAAAACGTTGTTAACTGCCCTGTCAATCTTGTCACACTGATTTCTGGTTTATTATATCATTTCTTGGATGTGTGCCAGTATTTCAACAACATTTGATTAAACAAAAGAAAAATCAACAGACAGAAAACCACAATGGTTACATCCAAGCAGAAACAAAACAAGAAACCTTAAAATGGATTTACAAGAAAGGGAAGATTCTTCCGCATAAACACCCACAGTGATTCTGCCCGCAAGACTTCAGTGGGAGGATTACCTTGAACAAATTTTTCTACATTCACGTGAAAGAAAATTAAAATGTATAGGACAGGCTCTCAGTTTGGTGTATAAAGTGATTAAGATTTTACTTTTTCATCAGATCCCTTGCTCTGGCAGGCTGGTGGTGTGGGAGTCGCATATTGAAGATCCTCTCCATGAGCACCTGTGCATAGCGAGTGAAATCCAGGGAGCCTGAATCACTGAAAACGGCGTCGTATGAGTGTGGATCCAGCAGCACGGTCACATATCGGCCAGCAGCACGCACCTGTTCATAAAGTTCAAGGTTCAATGTGGGTGAGATACAAACTAACTCGCTACATATATTCATTTTTTGCACCTTTTTAGGACGGTTTGACTGAAATACTGAACATATATGAATGACCTTTAAACATACAAAATATCTGACATCACACAATATTTGGTATGTTTGCTATTTAAGCAACTCAAGGTCCCCCAGCCGATTACATTTCTGATGAAATGCAGTATTCCTTTAATTTTTCGAATAAATACCAAAACTCAAGACCACATTTCCAACAGAAATGATTTGTCAGCCACTGAAAAATACAAAATCTTTTATTTTTCACTGGAAAGCTGAAAATCTTAATGTATCTGGATATTTATTTTACATGTATATGAACATATGCTCAAATCTCTAATTGTATTCTATATTGATCTTCAAGAATCTTTTTTCAGATTGATTTTAAATGTTAAATAAAGGCAAACTCTGACTTTAAAATATGGGCTTTATTTTGAAAGATCATTCTAAACTTACATTGCATGATGAAGTTACCAAAATGCTATATAGTTTATAGAAAGTAAATGTGAAATCAGGGCTGTTGGTCTACAGCTTTGTTCTGTATCAAATTATTTTCTTCAGTGCAGGGAGTTTGCTAAATGCTGTATACTTTTAACACTTTTAGGCAGCAACTCCATTTGATTTAAAAAAGAAATGAGATTGCTGGGTTTTATGTACAAAATGTTTGTTTTTCTTCTACTCACTGTGAAAATGTCACCATGTTTCTGCTTCATTCGTTTCAAGAACTTGGAAGCATCCCTTCCAAATTCAAGTGCGTGGCCTAACCACGGGATCACTCCTTTGTCTAGAGGGGGCTCACTCTTGGATCTAAATGAGGAAAATACAATTTAAAAGAAGACACGTTTACTTCTAAAACATTTGCTTATTTTATTTCTGTTTGGCACTATGTGCTCCTCATATGGCAGTGATGCAGTGCAAGCTGTGTTTGTGTGACTGGGCTTTTGTCCTGAGATTTTTTTTAAGGTCAACGAAACAATAACAGTGATTAGTTACATTAAACAACAGTACTTCTTATCCCAAATTTTTATTTATTTTTTTGCTGTAAGGAATCAAAAAGCAGTGAGGTGTAGAATTTGCCTAACTTCTAAACTGATAATAATTGTAGTTTAACCACATTGCTTAAGCAGAAGTAGAGAAAACAGAACAAAATAAAAGGTTTTGATGGTAATGCATGATGACTCCTTTACTGTGCCGTTATTAACACCTGGATGCAGTCAGAATTGATTATTTTCAAGAAGCCATGAGTGGATTTTTAACTCAGTGAACTTATATTCGAAATTACATTAGACATCTTAAAATACTATTAGCTTCGGCTCAAAGACCGATCAATATTTATTTTGCTTTCCGGATCAAAATGATAGTATTTCATTAAAGGTATAAAGGTGCGTGACGCAATGACTTACCTTGATCGGTGTGTCAGAATAATATACAGCAGGACAAGATTCAAAACCAGAAAAATGGTCCAAATCATCTCGTGTGTGTTTACTTCTCAGGTCAGCACAATTAACAATGTGACCTCCGTCCTCCCCGTAGCTTTAAAGAGACCTCCGCCTCGACCACATGTGCGTCACGTCATACGTCACCGCCTGCAGGTGGCGCGGGACTTCCTGCACGTTCAGTGAGCGGGCACGAGCCGGCTGTGATTGACAAGGAGGAAGCACGGATTTATGCAGTTATCGCTAAACAGGCTGATCTGCATTTACTCCCCACAGTCTACCTGGACAATTCTGAATAAATTCACAAAAAGATTTATGGAGGTGGAGGAAGAATTCACGTGTTTAAAATAGAAGGGTTTGTCGGATGTTAAATTTCTGGAAAGTTTTGAGTCGATTAATCACTGTTTTGAAATACCCTCAGAGCGGGTGTGTTATCCTTCGTGCAAATGTGCACAACGTCCTCCATTTGGCACGTGTCCACACTATAAGAAAGTCATCTCTTAATCACTGACCAAAACTTTGCCTTCTGTTTTAAAACCGGTAGATAAACTACGTTTCACATCTCCTACAATTAAGTTTTCCTCCTCTGCTGTTAAAGAGCTTTAATAAGGCGGGCGAGAATAAAACAAAAATTCAATGCTGCCAATGAGGATTGCGTTGTTGGCATGCCAAAGGAACGGGTGCATCTCAATAAATTAGAATATAGACGTGGAAATGTTCGGTTATTTCAGTAGTTCAATTTAAAAAGTAAAACTCGTATGGATGGATGTGGATTAATTACACACAAAGTTAAATATTTCTAGTCTTTCTTTGTTTTAATCTTCATACTTCCTTATGCTGACAAGCTTGCTGATTTCATTTTCCAGCAGGACTTGGCACCTGGACATACTGCCAAAGTACCAATACCTGGTTTAATGACCATCGGATTACTGTGCTTGATTGGCCAGCCAACTCGCCCAATAATACAGACGAGCTGAAGGCCCCTATCGAAGCAACCTGGGCTTCCATAACACCTCAGCAGTGCTACAGACTGATCGAATCCATGCCGTGCCACCTTGATGCTGTATTTCATGCAAAAGGAGCCCCAACCAAGTTCTGAGTGCATATAAAAAGACATACTTTTCAGAGGGCCGACATTTCTGTAATAAAAATCCTTTTTTTACTGGTCTAATGTAATATTCAAATTTTCTGAGATACTGAATTTTGGGTTTTCATGATCTGCAAGCCATAATCATCAAGATTAAAACAAATAAAACTTTGAAATATTTCACTTCATGCGTAATAAATCCACAATATATTCAAATTTTACTTTTGAATTTGGATAACTGAAATAAATGAACTTTTCCACGATATTCTTATTTATTGAGATGCACCTGTATATTGGTACCACTATGCATTCTCTCTGAATAAGATGGCTGAAATGTTAAATGGGGAGGGTCGATTGCCAGGACGGGTTCCTATTGAGGATTTATATCACAAAGAGCAGGAGAAATCCCATTTAAGATGCTGTTGCTGGTTTTTGCAAGGGTTAGGCAAGGTAATACGGTACACCAGATAACAGGATCAAAATCTTTTTTCACAATAATACTCATCAATCTGGCAAATTAAATGATTGAAAGTGGACAATAAAACTCTGTATCCAGAGTCATCTGTTCAGGTTGTAATTATCTAGATAGAGGATGTGTTTGTGGACATCGATTTCATGCTATTTGAACAGATAATGGCTAAACGTATAATACCCCGAGAAGAATTTTGGAAGCATCTCCAAATAAGAGATTGTATGATGGCGGCCTGACGGAAACTCCCATCAATATGTACAGCTAAGGTACAGGACATTTTTCAGGGCAGGAGGTCAGATAAAGGCTCATGAGATGGTCTGATCCACCATAATTAAGTGGCCTTCAGAAAGCCCGGAAAGAGGTTCTAGAGTAGGGGATAGACCTGGAAAGACATTGTTGGGTCCTGGTGTAGTACTGTACATAAAGAGAGATGCAGACTCGATTAGTTACTTAAGGATCATTCGTAGGAGCTACTGGACTCCCTGTAAAATGGCAAGATTGAAACTCCGGAAGCTAATGTATGCTCTGATGTGAGAGTACAAACACTAGTACACATGCTGTATGAATGCCAAACAACTGTTAACCTTTGGAAGAATATTGTATCATTCTTCACCTAAGTAATGAGCGCAGAGCTGCCAAGGAGCGCTGCACTCTGTATATTAAGAATAATATCAGACAGGTTGGGACTATCAGCTTAACGGACTCAATGGTACAGACTAGCCCTCACCTCAGGCTGTAAAATGTGGATGGTTGACTGTGGAAAGGTCAATACTGTAGGTGTTTGCAGTGTGGTGCTGTTAAATTTGAGAGGGGGGGCTTGTGTTGTGGGATGTGGATCATGTCGGTGCAATGTGTTGCTAGCGTGTGTACTGGAGTGATGGTTGGGCTTCCCATTTGTACTTGTAGGGGTATATGTTTTTGTATGTATGTTTTTGTTTGGGTTCGTTTCATTTTTGCTACTTCTGTTTGATTGTTTGTCAAGTCAAAAGTTCAATAAAAAGCAAATTGTAAAAAAACACAAAAACAAAACTGGTTGTGCATCTACAGTATATGTAGGTGAGATTTTGTTATCATTCTCAACTGCTACAGCAGCCGAGACTATCTATACCCATAATATTCATATAAAAGACAATAAACAATAAGAAACCACCTGAGGTGTGACGGACTGATAAGATTATGTTGATGTTCTGTTGAAAAGACAGTGTTACCAGGCGCGTGTGCTTTCTCTTAAGGAGAATGACATCATCATAAGTCCATATAAGTCCTATTTGCTACATCAAATTACATCACTATGTTGGGAAAGTGAGGAGTAGGATTGGCGCAGGAATTGTTGCTGATGAACGACTCCCAGCCGACCGTGTGTGTATGCTGTGCACACAAGTTGTATCACCAGGTAAATTAATGGGGCTTATGGTTTTAGTCTCTTTATTGCTATGTCTGCTTTACTCACCGATTACGTCAAGATAATCAAAATGTACAAATACGACACAAACTAGCCAGGAAATGTACAAATAAACCATGGTTCATTTTTGAATCCTCTGAGTGGATCAAGTAATAAATATGTACATAAACTTGAATTTTGTTTGAAACTTTATTAATCAAATCAAAGGAGTTTGCGCATTTCCTGTTCAATAAACAAAACAGGATTGAGGACAATCCTAAACAAGTCTCTGAACTCTGACATGAACTCTCCGCCAAACATAACCTGAAGCCACTGCTAAGCCTGGAAAAAAATGTTTCTCTTTCTGGTGACCACATTCAATGAAATGAGCGAAGTGAGAATATTAATCTAAACCTACTTGGCACACATGGCAAGAAGGCTTAAATCATATAGATTCTGGTAATCCCGGGGGGCCCAAAAGGTAAATTCAGAATTTACATAAACGGTGGATGTTTATGTGGAGAGCTCCTTGTGTTCTTTGTTGTCCCCCTTTGCGTTTACCGCTCCTTGCGACTCATAGACATCCTCTGGAGTTTGGCCAAACACGGCCCCAGTCCGCCTGAGAAGGTAGACTCCAGCATGTAAACCCCCAACGTTGACCCAAACCGTGTGCAGCTTCCTCCACAGTCCTCCCATCCTTGAGATGGCCTGAAGATGACATAAATCTTGTGAGGGCAAGGTAACAAATGAGACATTTGTTTAGTGTCAAACAAAATCCCTGCTTATGTAAATACAGCTGCTAAATATATTTTCAATGACGTAATGACTGGCCTCGGCTAGACATGCATAACTCATATTGTGGAGGGATTACTAAGAGATTATTTCAGGATAAATTGATTCTGCGTCAAGCTTTATGAGGCAGAAGGAGCACATTAGGCTGTTGAAGCCCAATGAAGGGCTACACAGACAAAACATTTTCACAAGAGATCGTTTCTGTTATACACAAAGTAATCAATATTTAAATTTGAAAAAATATGGGAAAGTCCACATAGCACAGAGATTAAGTTTCTAAACTCATGGTCTTTCATTATTTTCATTGGAACATCGGTGAAGAAGTTTGCTTGTTGACTCGATACAGGAACATTTGCCTTTTTCTCTGACACTGCCATCAGGTCTGATTGAACATTTTAAATGCAATTCCACATAATCCAACACTTAGTCAAACCCTGACAGGAAATTTGTTCTAAAGAAAATATCCAAGACATATTGGCAAAAAGAAGTGAAGTTGTTTCCATTCAGAATAATTTCCTTGGCAACGGTGCACTATTTACTCGAATACCGACACTCCTCTATCACAAGTTCATAAGAGGTGTGGTAAAACCAGAACCAGTTCTTATTAAAGGTTGCCGACACAGAATTCTTTTTCCTTTCATCGAACAATGTATTTATGGAGTGAATTGTCCTAATATACTGAGAGAAGATGTCTCGCTTTTAGGTGTGCCCAGGTTCATAAGCAGTAAATAATAATAACAAAAGTGGTTTCTGAGGAGGTGTCTCATCTGTTTCCCACCCAGCCTAAATGAGCACATTTCTGTACCACATCTATTATTATCAGCCTTACAAAGGCAATGATTTGCATGCATCAAGCATTCCTTTGATCCTGGTTGATTAAATGCAGAATCTGTGGATAGATCTTAGTAGACATAAATTAAAAAGAAATCTGTAATTAAAACAATCTGAAGGCTCAAAGGAGGCTGCCAAAAGCTACAAACTAGGTTCTTTCTCGTTTCTGCATCACTCAGAAATGCGCCCGATTAAACATTTGAGTGACGTCTCACTGAGAATCATTGGGTGCGCTCCACTTTGTTAAGTGCTTCTTTATGCACGTGAAAGGAACGGAGTAAGGCAGCTGTATCCATAGCAGACCGCCTGGTGTGTACATAAGCTTCCAAGTGTTTCAAGACTAACATTTGGATTAGGCAAGCAACAACTAGTATGAGTCATCATCAGGGAAGATGATGGCAGGATATGACTTGCGCTGTGACTCAAATAAAAAAAACCAATATAATGGTATCTAGTTTTCTTTTTTTAAAGATTCTTCTGTGTTTGAACAACATTCCTTTTCTATGTAAGAGCATATTAGTTACCTTAGAAAAGCATTTCTTATCCTGCGTCAACAAGACCGCCTTCCCTGAACCTGGCCTGCAAACACGGGCCATTTCTCTCAAACAGGCTGGGTAAAGGTCCCAGTTCTTCTTCTTAGAGCCCATTCTTTGAATAGAAGGAAAGATTTAAATTGTGATGAATTATTATACAATCCATTTAATTGACCAGGTACTGCACTGCACAGCACTGCTATGATGGTACCTCTTCCCAAAGGGCATGTCAGTGATGATTATATCAACAGAGCTGGTCCTGATGGGTAAATTACACAGATCCCAATGTACTGTGTCAATGGGCAATCCAGATGCACTGTTCAAGAAGATTCAAAAACATTTCAGACAATGATCATCAGCTTTACAAAATAATGACTACCTCCTAATTACATGCCCAGCCATCTGCCTTCTCACCTTCCCTTGTCTGCCCTCCGTTTCTGGATGTGACAGATATTGTTGACTGTGCGTCTTACTGCCATGTCATAATTGTCACCAGCAATGTAGAATGACGTGTTGAATTCAATAGCGCCCTGTGGAAAGAGAAACGTCACATATCACATTACAAATAAGGCATATTGTCTACAGTCAGAAAAAACTGCTGCGTCACACCACATGCTAAGAGCTCAGGAAATGTTTTGACTCTCTGTAGCAGTCAGAGGGGAACAAATAATCGATACAGATATGCAGGTCGGATCTCACATAAGAAGAATTGAGTGAGTGGTAACCATCAATATTTTCTTCAGAAAAAAAATACATATACAGCCATTGAAGATGAAATGAAAAAGCACATGCTTTAAGAGTACATGTTTATTAGTACTTTTTGCTCAATTGCCAATACAAATATTCACTATTTACTACTTAGAGACTAAAACAATCCATCTACAAAAGTTAGTCTCACCTCCAGTGGTATGGCTCCGGTCCCACACATTGGATCAAGTATTATATCCGAGGTCTGAGGTTTGCACAGCCTGTCAACCGACAACAGTTTGAATATAAAAATAAGATTTTATGCAAGTCAATATATTGTTTCCACTTCTGCTGTTATCCTCAGATTGTCTCAACCTAAAATACAATCAATCAATCAATCTTTATTTATATAGTGCCAATTCACAACAACAGTTGTCTCAAGGTGCTTTCCAGAAAGAGCAGGTCCAGACCAAACTCTTTATATAATTATCTACAGACACCCAACAAATTCCTACGTGAGTAAGCACTTGGCAACAATGGCAAGAGAAAAATGCCTTTTAATTGAAACCTTGAGCAGATCCAAGACTCAGGGTGGACAGCCTGCTGCAGTGACCGGTCGGGTTTGAAAAAAGAGACAGAGAGAGACAGCGAGAGGGAGAGATGGGGGAGGAGAGGTACAGACGGGGCAAAAAGCTTCAAAGATACCAGCTATAATCCACTTTCTTCAACCTCTCCATGGTCAGGCCGCGGCGACAGCAGGGCTCCAAGTTTGATAATAAGTTTAATAGTACGACAAGGACACTGTGCAAAATTTCATAAAGGATCGCTTCCCCTGCACATATCCATATTGTATACAACCGACCATAACATTAAAACTACCCGCCTAATATTTTGTAGGTCCCCTTTTTCCCCAAAACAGCTCTGTCACACATTGTGTTGTCCGACACCTTTCTTTCGGAACCAGCATGAACTTTTTCAGCAATTTGTGCTACAGCAACTCCAACCGAACATCAATGAGCATTGGGTGCCTTCATCATAACATCTTTAAACCACAATTGTGTTTGATTTGATTGTTTAAATAATTTCTACAGCCTTTTTCTTAAGTGAGTAATAAGTGGCCAATACAAGCATCCTAAATCTACCACACAGTAGTGGTAGATTTACATTACACCAAACTGCACCTTTCCTCCTGCAGAACCATTGTTTGGATCTGATAATCCATTACTTCAAATACATAATGCAATTAAGAAACAATTAAAACTGAAGATAAATATCTAAAAACTGTAATCTAGAAGCTGGTGTGACAGGGTATTACAAAGTTACCTGAGCATGCCATAGCACAAGGTTGAGCGTAGAGTAGTGGGTCCAAAGTGACTGATGTTTCTCCTGTGCAGACTCTCTTCGGTGAGAGCAATGCCTATCACCACCTCAACATTGTGAATGTTAAGAAGCACCTGCCCCAAAGGAATATACAGTGCATGATTAGAGATCAATTGTCAGTAGAAACATGCAAACCTTTTTGATATTATATAGATCCAAACAACATTTTTCATTTAGATAAACAATTTCCATAGCATCATAGGGAACAATGCCAAATGTTATCTCGGTATATCCTATTAAATTTAAATATTCATTTATTTGATCGGGTAAATTGGGTAAAACTAAGCAGCATGTAGATCTGAATCTCCTTGGCACTGAAAACTTGCAATCATCACTGCACTCAATTTTTGTACACAAATTTTTTAAAAAGCTATATGAGATACTTGAACACTCTATAATCGATAATGATTATAAAACCATGTTGCATTCCTGATATTTTATTCTACACTCATTAATGAAAGGTAATGTGATAATATTAATATACCATTGGGCCCTAAAACTTAATTCAGTCTGTGGACAAAATTGCGGTTTTAGAAGCTCAATTAATTAAACCAGACAACTCCTGTTAACCAGCAAAATTATTCAAAATATATAACCACATAACATCACCTCTTGGTAAAAACCTTTCTCAATACAATTGTGACACATTCACAGCATCTGCATTGTTTGAGATAATGGGAAAGCATTTTTCTATCTCTCAAATAATAAAACAAGTTCACAGAACATCCACATAGAATACAAGGTATTTAACTGGGTTATAAACTGTCCTTCTCTTCCTCTTTAGGTTAAAGCTTGCTCTACTTTGGTTTGTGAAAAGGTATTTTTTGTGCGTCACTCTGCTTTGAAAAAAAATACTTACCTCTATGTCAAACTTTGTCATGTCAGCTTTCCACTGGAAGAATTCTTGCACAGCTCCACCAAAGTCTCTGGCTGCCTCATTAGAGGAAAAGCTGTGTTTGTCACCTGCCCTGCTGCATGTGACGCGAAATTTGAGGACTTTGGCGTCTGGTGCAGCTTGCACTGAGGCTTGCATGCTGGAATCCACGTCCGGTGTGTTCTCCGCCATTATCTTGTTCTCAGCAGCAGACACTTCTTGAGGTAGCTCTTGCTGGTCAGGTTCTGGGTCAGTCACATTTATTCCAGTGGTCACACAAAACGCTTTTGCTTTGGCGCCATTCCCTCCTTTTCGATAGCCTTTCCTTTTTTTAAGGGTGCAGTTCTGTTTCCAAATCTGTAAGGCATCAGTCCAGGGGAGATTGGAGGCTAGCTGTTGCAACTCACTTAATGTCTCCTCCTGCAAAAAAAAAAAAAAACAATAAAGAAAAAAGTTGTTAATATGCTATCTTCTACAACAAAATAAACCCTGCTGTTTATTACCTTTGATTCTTTGAACTGGTAATTGTCATATTCCTTAACCACGACAAAAAGGTTGTCCACAGACTTTAGAAGATGGACCTAAAACGGAGGAATAAATGAGCAGAAAGATTCATCTTATATGTGGCTTTCCTGGACAATTGGTAAATCTAAACTGGTGTTTCCACTATGTCACCACATTCACATAGCCCTAAAACTAGGATTTCGATATTCATAAAAGGTGATTTAAGTAACACATTAGATGAAATATGGCATATTTTGCCTTTGACTATCATACCTGGAAAAGCCTGTCTGTGGTAATTGGAAAGTATATACGACCACGATCTTTGCTTATGCGTGCATCGACCCCAATCTTCTCATTGACCTCCTCTGCAGCAGTGTGTTCAAACCCTGTGGGCACAGTTGCTCCGATAGTGACGGTGAAGATGTCTCCAGTGGTGTGATCCTCAGTTGAAAGCCGGGTCGAGGGTGATCCTACTATGTTAGAGTCATCCTCGGCGGAACCATTATCCTGGGAGGACATGCTGAATTTGTGTATACAGTAGGTATGATTGGATTGTATGCGTCACGGTTGCCAAACTCAGCGGCTGAGACGTAACACCTAAACAGAGGAAAGCATCAAAACTGTCAAAACTGGACCTTTTGCCATATCCAAGCTGAAATAACCTTTTTTTCAAGAATCCCTTCATAATATTATGTCAACATGAGTCAGCATGTTTGCACGTTGTCTGAATATAGAACAGATCTGACACTTTATTAATGGAGACGTAAAATCACTGGTTAACTTAGCCTGCTAACATTAGCTTTATGGAGCTAAAAAGTTGTTACCAAAAAAATAATGTAACTTTAGACACTAAAAACGCTTCTACAATAAACATGCCACAACATGAAAAGTGTGAAAGGGAAGAGCCCACCGCTTGTAATACAGAATCAGATGACAGTTGTATCACGGTCACTTAAACTTGCTAAGAAGAGTCATAATCATCTGTCAAACACGAGGCGACAACATGCTTTTTCCGCTCAACAGGAAAACTTCCGGGAGAAATCCCTCAGAGTAAAAGCATCCACAGACAAGCTGACAAAACGTAACCCTTTTTTGCAAATTGACCAACATAGTGACAAAATCAACTATTCGCTGTACAGGGGTGATATTTCGTCCATTGCTCTAAACTGTCCAGTCAATTATTCAATAGTACTCACATACATTACCAGTATTTGTTCATTTTCCGCTTTCACCTTATATCAACTGTGTTTTTGATCAGAATCAAAATGATTTGCACACATCATTCTTTTGGCCACTGGTTTCTGTAGATCGCCAGCAGTACATAAATGATATACATATTATTAACAGAAAAGTGGGTGTAGAACATGAGCTTATGATATATGGCATTGAAGATGGTACTGTTCAGCCATTGGTGATGGTGATGGCTTGAGGAAATAGGTTGCTCCTGGGTCTGGTTGGTTAGGTTTCAGGATTATGTAATGCCTGCTAGAAAGATTAAGAAAGATGGTGATTAGGTAACAGGCCTTGGGTAGGCAGTGTGTTTATGTACCACCACACATTTTCACACATAAACATTTTTCTCTTTTTTTCCTTTTTGTTTCAAGCATGTGAATTAAAAAAAAAATGAATAGAGTAAAGGAAATAAAGGTTTACTGTTTACTCAGCCTTGATTTGGGGGAATGGTTTTTATATAATATTTACCTTATTAAAACTATTGTGGACTTAGGTGTCTTAAGTAAGTTCGCTGGAAGACTTTTCTTCGGCTTCCTTTGATGATCCAACCACAGTCGATGATGAAATGCTGATCCTAAAATGAATGTTAGTGTGAATGGCTTGTCCAGTGTGCATCCATGTCTCTTGCCCAATGTCAACAAAGATAGACAACCTACTGTAGATAAGATTTCCAACGGGAAATGTATAGTTTTATTTCGAAATCCTAAACAGGAAATAAATGTGGCGTTGTTTTTAACCGATTTCCTTATCTACTACTTCCGGGTACAGCATCCCCATTAGTGATCAGGAGAGGGCGCCCTGATATAATTATTTGATCATGAGAGTTTATACGAACCTGAAAGAATAGCCTTACATTACAGCAGCCAACACCAAATACCAGTATTTTATAGAGAAGGATGTATAAAATCCTAATTTTCCTCTCATTTCCGTCTGGATTATCAATGGTTGTATGTAATTCATTGTGTGTACATTATAAACATAGTGTTAAGCAACAGTTTTTATAACATTCGTGTTGGATTGATCTTGTGATGAACTTGGCCTATGGCTTCACCAAAAATAAGATAAATAAGATGGAAATTCAGATCAAACCCTCACTTCCCCCCAGCAGCTTCCAGTATGTCATTCATGATAAATGAAGTTTATTCAGAGCCCTCGGTATGCCATCGTTTACATGTCCTCTTCTCTGTCACCTTTTCTTGTGTGATTATTAAACCATTGCAAAATGGTAGGATATTTATTTACTCATGATAGTTGTCTATTTTGGATTACACAAAGGGAAATTGAATGATTAAATGTTTGATGATTACCTGATTTCTCATTTACTGAGATTATGTCAAATATAAAGCATTTTATTCAAATTAACAAACGCTATGATTTCAATCATTTTGCAAAGTTCTAATACTACCAATGCTGTTAATAATTCTACTCCTAATTCTGCCAGCAATGGTACTTACACTGCTTAGATTACCAAAAATGCCAGTTGCGAGACAGTCAGAAATACCGCTAAGATTGCTTCTACTATAGCCAAAAGTAGTCCTAACACTGCTACCAATACAGCCTGCCAATAATACTATAAATATAACTGTCAGTTGTTCTAATAGTTTTAATGCTAATACTTTTAATACTGTTAATGACTACTGCGGTACTGTTAATGCTGCCAACAACATAATTTGACATTTGTTTAGCGATATGTGAACCATTAAAAATATATTTGAGGCCAATGTACAATGCTATAAATACATTTAACTGTACAATTGACAGACAGTTGACTCTAAAATATCTTGAAACAATGTTAAAATGTACTTGCTGATCGAAATCTACATATTCCACAAAAATATATAATCCACATAAATAAGTATATGATTAGTTTTGTCACATAAAATTATAAGAAAATTTAACGTTGTTATCACGTAAACGAGTATATTCAATTTGTTAAAAGTGTATTTATATTTAAAATTTCCATAAACTACATAAAGCAGTTTACAAAACTAACCTGTACTCAAATTCTCCACATTTCAACATTTACAAAATAATATATAATAGGCTCAATGCTGAATGTCTGGCAGTCCTGTTGATACTAAACAGTCTGCTTCACATTTGGTCTATGTATATTATTCTCAACATACTGGGTGAACTGAGAGGCATGTATAACAGTTGATTTTGATGTTAAATATTCTTTCATTTCTATCTGACGTTTAGTGCACATGTAATCAATTTGAAATCCATAGAGAAGATTTACAACAGGATGTCCTGGTCTCCTGGGATTCATATAACTATGACAATAGTTTGGATGACCTGAACTCTTCTTTTTCTAAATATTTACACACAACTCATTTGTTTCAATTTAAAAAGTGTCTTCCAATAGCTCTGTTTTGCTCATTCATCCTTCTTGGAAATTAATTTGCATTCATAAATACTGAGATTTTCATCTGCTTAAAACTGTTTCTTGACACCTATGAATGATCATCTGACAAGCGTTCAGGCCACGAGTGGCATTTTCTCCCTGTTCCTACTTTTGTTCTTTGGAAGGGACTTGTAAAATGATCACACATTAGATCTTTGTCTGATAGAACAGTGATGCTACAGTTTTCAGATGGCTGCAGGAAATAAACATGGCCTGACAAACAACTTTTGCTCTCGAACATAGCATCAAAGATGCAAAAGGCAGTGTGATGTAGTGAGACACATAAAGACACTCCCCCTCAGATATACTCACAAACACATCACTAGAGGCCCTTTGAACATCCTCAGGAGCTCTCATTCCTGTGAATACGACTCAGCATACTGAAAATGTGTTTGGACATCAAAAAATGAAGAAATCTAACCTCAGTCCTTATACCACTGGTTGCTGGACAAGCAGGAGAGGATGAACGCATCTACATTTGTGTAAGTAGATATTCATGGAGGGGAAGCACAGAAGTCTTCCTCATCTCTGTAGTTGTTCAGTTAGATACTCCAGGTGACTGGTCTGGCTTGTTCCACTTTCTGTATCTGTAATCTAACAATTTTACATATTTATTGCTTTTTTTTATATTAGTGTCGACGACACAAAGCTTCACAGTGCCCAGTGATGGGTTGTGTATCCTCACTTCGTCATGATACAATGGGTGTGTAATGACACCAGGGATAATAAATACTAAACTGAACAAGTAATATGACCATTTTGTAACATTTTAAAAGTTTTTCTTTGGTAACCATCAGTCTTACATTTACTTTTTATTTTTTTTAAAAGAATGTAAATCTAAAGTCGAAGGTGATGAACATCCACCTGTTGGCATTTAATATACACATGTGCTACAGGAAGAAATGAAATACAGGGCTTTTACAGTGTGACACATCACAGGTTTGAGTCATCTCATTGTGAGTAAACAGCCTGTTCCTTCTTCAACTGGGAATGGTGAAGGTGACCGACGAAACGAGACAAACTCCTACACTCCTACTCCTACATTTCAAGTGAAGGTTAAAAGAATAGTGAAGCACAAATGGGACAGTATTTTTCAGTTGCTCCATGAATTGCATTTTCCAATGCAATAAACACAATGCTCATCACATAGGCATTGTGTGACCATAATTCTTTAAAATCATGCTGATTTTAATCACATTTTATATTCATCCATTCACACCAAAATGTATACTGTTTGGGTTAGAGGCTGCAGTAATCCGTCACACCGTATTTCATGCACCAATGGAGCAGCCACCAAGAGCATAATTGAATGACCGCTCTACCTCCTAAGCTACCGTAACTATCCAACCGACCATGGATGCCAAAGCTGGTCAACATGATCAAAACTGTGCCATTTGCATGGTGGAGGTGAGGCAGTCCCCCACAGTTTCCAGGTTGGTGAGGATAATGTTTCCACAATAGTGTGTCAACACCAGCTTGTAGCCAGTAGAACTATGGTAGACCAAACTGCATTCTGGTCAACCAAGTGTTATTACCCAGAATCAGGCTCAACAGACCTCTGCACTGCAAAAACAGTTTCTGACCAGCTGCTACTAGAGCAGCAGAGACCATTTACAACCGTAATAGCCCAGTACATGCAAAAGAAACATCTGAGGCAAAATGGAAGCCTGAAGTCCTTACTGTGCTGCAGCATCAACATAACCGGGCCAGTGTCTGTGCCCAGTATTTGTTTAAGAGAGTGATGTAATAGTTCTGGACTAGACTGAAACGTTCTCCAACCTAAACCCTAAAAACCTCTGGGTTGGATCAGACAAGTATGTGCATAAACATCCACCATTGACTCAGCAGCAACCCCAGAGGTTATTTCCATTCATGCCATCTCTTACCCAGGTAAGTGATGCACAGGCACCCAGTTGACCCTGATGCAAAAGAGCACAGGATTCATCAGACCTCCCTCTTCCATTGCTTTGTGGTCCCATTCTCCTGCCAATTGCAGGTACTTCTGACAATGGACAGTATTCAGCATTGACACTCTGATTACTCTATGGCAAGTGTTGCACTGTGCATTCGGACAGCTTTCTAACAGAATAAGTATTACTGCTTTCAACAATTTACTGTAACATTTCTGTGGGATTTGACAAATCCAGTTGGCCTTCAGTACCAATCTGCATCAAAAGGCCTTTGGAAACCATGCATTTTCACCAGTTCATCAAATCGTCCTTCCTTATACCAGATAGCTACTGCAGACCTGCAGTTCTGGAGATGCTCGTCATCTAGCTTTCACTAGGTAACCGCTGTCAAAGATGCTCAGTTCATCACTTTTGCCCATTTTTCCTATTTCCAGTACTTCAAGTTTGAAGACAAAATGTTCACTTGCTGCTCAATATATTGGAACAAAACGGGTTCCAATTTCCATCCTAAATATAAAGACATACAATAAAAACAAATACACTGGTATTTTCAATTGTTTATTCACTGAGTGTAAGCCACATACTGTAGGATCTGTGTGTGTGTGTGTGTGCGTGTGTTTGAGGGCGGGGGTATTGTGTGTGCCAATATGAGAAAGCTCACGTGACAATCCTTTAAATTCCTGTCTCCCCGCTGCGCGATTTGTCAGAGTACGGATGGTATCTGCCTGTGATCGTTACGCATGTTCGGTTCTGGACACAGACGGTTGACGGACTCGGTTCGAGTGCTGCTCCACTCTCCTTCATATTGTTCACGTAATTTGGAGCTCGCCCGTGTCTTTTGTTGTTCCTGCAGAAGCCCCAGGCCAGGAAAGGGACTCGGTTCATCTGCCAGAGAAAATATACCTCGTAGGAAAAGAGCAAAGAATGCAGCATTGATGTTAACGCTGCACCGAATCAAAAGGTGATCCCTAATGTCAGATTGCAGGAATACCGCAAATTGAAGCTTTCATTCTCCTCGATGCACGGCTAAAAGGAAAGAAAGAAAGAAAGAAAGAAGAAAGAAACGCTGCAGCGGCTCAAGTCGGGGATCCTCATCTGAGCCCAAGGGGTCTCACCCTAAAAACCTAGGAACGATGTCCTCTACAAGATTCAAGAAAGACAAGGAGATCATAGCGGATTACGAGACCCAAGTGAAAGGTGCGTTGAGAATGCGATGCGTCCGCTCAGTGTTCATTGTCTCTGCAGAGCCAGTCGATATGCATGCTTTTGTTTTTCCTCCTCCAATCCGTCCAATACAGTGAATGTACTCCATCTCTTATATGATGCAAGCACTGGCTCCCCAGTTCAAAAATGAAACAATACTCGTCCATGCAGGTAGATGGCCAGTCAAGTCAATGACAATGGTGCAAGGGTGTTTCATCCCTCCAAGCCCCCTTGTGTGAAATTGTCTCCCTCACACATTCAACATTAGTCATTTCTGTGATTTCCTCAGATGCTGCCTCCAGGGTTCTGTTTCTGGTTGAAACGATCCCTATGCTGTAATCTGTACAGGATGTATGGGAGACTGTGTGCGTCGGTTGCACCTCATTTTTTCACATTTTGAGGCCTGTACGTGATTATGAGTTAAGAATCGCTTTAATGCAATGCAATACACATTTTGATACGTATTGATTTTCCATATTCACTGTCTACCCAATTTCTTCACGTTTGATCCCAGAAATCACGAAGCTCACAGAATTCCCCCAGGGATTTATTGCTAGTGATTGGCTGTTTTCTAATGCTGCTCTCACCGGGCAACATGGATATGACAGCCTGTGGCTTAATGTCACAACTGACACCCTTCTCCCCTTCTAGACCTTCGTACCTGTAATATGTTTTTGAATACCGAGTATTGCAACATCTCAATTAACCAGAATCTAGGCTTTTGGGTACCAATATGATGTGGGTCTAAAAAAGAAGTAAGTAAGTGAATGATGAAACTCTGGGTTCTTTTGTTAACCTTACCAACATGATTAGGAAGTGGTTTTGTGATTACTCATGTTGACTTGTTTGTTTCGTGTCTTGCAAGATATCTTCAAAAATTGCCAGTAGATTACGTTATCATTTTTGAATGGGTGCATTTTGGATCAAGAGGAGTTTAATTATTTCTTTTGTATCATTTTTTCCATTTTTATTAAGCCATGTGTGGGCCTTTTTTTAATATGCATAATATGCAATATTTAATATGCATAATATTGGCATGATCATGTAAAATTATGCAAGACCGATCAAAATTAAAATGTGGACAACTCATGATTTTCTAGCACCGTGCATAACTGGACCCAGACCCGGATCATAATCCAGATCTGGGATATTTAACCATTCCAATCTAGTGAAGATTGTGTCCCTGTACGTAAACAGAGGGGTGGAGGTATGGCACTGCCATTAATGTGTGGGTATGATAATGTAAAATCAGAGTCTATCAAATTTGACTTCATGTATTTCTGAAAGGTAAGGTATATCTATACAAAAAATATTCCTTTATGCACCAAAAAATATTTCCATCTGGCATCAACATAGGACATACAGCAGGACATGCAATGACAAACTTACAAGGGACAGTCTATTTAGGCTGCTGCTTTACTTAACATAAACAGTACATAAATTAAGATAAGATATTTCCTTGAGGGGTTATTAGGTCAATTTTAAGGCATGGGGCTCTATAATAGCACACTCTATAGTAGCAAGTGGTTTCAATGTTTCCCTTCCGGGACCCCGAAATCATGGTAAAGTCATGACCTCTTTGGTTGGTTTTGCTTGTTTCTTTTTGTATGGATTGCCTTTTAGCTTCTGATTCACACCGTTCCAGACTTCCTCTACCTCTATGATATATGCCTCTACCTGCCCTGTGCTAATCTGTTTAAAATTCTTAAATGAAAACATGTCTTATTTCTACAGTACAAATCCACTTATACTCCATGTTAGTCCAGGCCCCTTTTTTTTGTAATTCAGACATCAATTATTCAGCTTCGAGCCATCTGTGTCTTTGGTGGATTGCTCTTGTTTTATATAGCCAGACACTGTCTGCTCTTCTTTGCATTAGCTTTGAATTGTGTGAGGAGGATGGATGTTAATATATGGAGAATGCTGCTTGTTTCCTATTCACAGATGTTGCGTGCCATTGCCTGCAGACAGAGAAGGCTCTGCCCCCAAGAATCCCCCACCTGACAACAATGGCAATGTTATAAGTTGAAGCAGGCAGCATACAAGCTTTAATGAAATTCAGATCGGAAATTGCACCTGTCATGTGCTCACTTATTCTTCCATCGTTAGTTTGTGCGTGGCAGATTGGGCCAGATCATCATCAGTCAGTTGATTGGGTCAAAACAAGATCACAGTTGTTCTTTCATTATGTATGAAGTCTCATGAACAATTTGGTTTCCCATCAGCCATATCATTTAACGAAATGGGAGTAACACTGCCAGTTACATTCAATCTTACTAAATATTACTTAAATGTAAGGAGGAAAGCTTACCATTATGTGACATTATATTTGTCCGCTGGAGTGTAACATGCCTTTCTGCTTAAGTCTAAGATCACCGTCTTTAATGATTTCTTGATGACCCCTGAGGCTGGCTGGTAAAGCTGAGGTCTCTGAAGGACATAGGTGATAGTGTTCACTTTATTCAAGCTGTTCAGTTGGCAGATCCTGTATTAGTATTTCAATAGAGAGGGTTCATACACTGAGCAGAAAGAGCGTTGGCTGAGCAGCGTGGACTCCTTTGAAGACTATTTTACTGCTAACCACTATGCGGTACTGGACTGCAGCTCTGCCTCCTCCCGTTTGCCAGTTTTATGGGAAGCTTGTGAAGTTTCGCTCTCGGGCTCAGCCATCAGCAGCTCTCTGATGTTAACTCTCAGGGTTATGAGACTAAAATATGGCTCAAGCGCAAACCCATACTTCCGCATCAGTTTGATCTGAACCTTGAGCAATCGTAATTTAAGTACAGTAGAGATACATCGTGTGAAGAGAAGTGATGATGATCAGTGGTGGACATGTACAGGACAAAGCTCTCAAAACCGAATGTGGATTCTTAAATGACATTAGTAAATATAAATACATAAGTGCGCACTGGCAAGACTATTGTAATACCCCCACACAGTTTTTTCCTTTTTTTAATGGTTCCTTTGATTTCACATCTTTTCGGGAAATGTACTTTGACGCCAGACACAGCAGGTTGCCTGGTCTGTTGGCAGTGTTCCCTGAATGGCCCTCTGCTATGAATATCTGATTCACTCTACATGGAGTACAGCAGAATGTTACCCAACTATCATTTCTAGCATGCTGCACTTAGTAATAGAAAGTTTGCAAACAAAATCAGTGTGATCAATGCTTTAAATGGTCTGCTGAGTTTGGTATCATCAGATCCACTTATTCATTTACATACATACAAATAATATACATGTAGTAGAGCTTCTATCCCATGATGATTTTCTTGATGTAACCTTTGCAAACATCAGTTAAGACTTTGGCACTGTAAACAGCAAGAATGACATGAAATCTGATCATTTCAAACCTGATTAGGGTAACTTTCATATGTAACACTAAATCTAATTGTATCTGAGTCATGCTGATGTTTCATTAGTGTGAACAATCAGATCAAAGTTTATGTTGCTCTTCTCCCACTCAGCAAGCTCATATCACCGTTTTTCGGCAGTCAATTATATTGGATTACAGCAACAAAAACTCTTAGACATGAGGTTGCAGTTTTTACAGGTAAATGGTAAAATGTAGAGGTGCCCCTATTGCAGTTTTCTTGACTAATAGATTTTTATTAAGTCGTAGTGGTGGGATTCAGATTTTTTTCTTCCAAGTTTTTAAACCATAATATCAGCTTATGGGTGGCATGGTGGCGCAGTGGTTAGCGCCGCTGCCTCACAGCAAGAAGGTACCAGGTTGAAATCCACGTCTGCCAGCCTTTCTGTGCGGAGTTTGCATGTTCTCCCTGTGTCCGCGTGGGGTCGTGGGTCCTCTGGGAACTCCAGAGTCAAAAAACATGTGATACAGGGGAATTGGTGACACAAAAATCTCTCGTGACCGTGTGTGGTTGTATGTCTATGTATCTGCCCTGCAATGAACTGGTGACAAACGGTTGTTGTATCAGTATTTGATTCATTCTGAAAATAACATGACATACCAATGACAATTGCTATTGTTTATCAACGTGCTCGTTTCAAATACAAGGATGATTGTAATCTGCCAGGACACAAGGACTTTGAGAAAGTCGAAAATCTGTTTTAAACAATTACATCCTTTTTTCTCTTATTGTAACACCTCCCCCGCACTGTCTAGTTTCCCCACGTTTTTTTTTTTTTGGCTTGCGAGTTAGGGTGTGTGCGATTTTAGTCACTACTGGGTTAGGGTTGCGGCAGACTGCATCACATCCTTCGTGTTAAAGTGTAGATCCTTTGTGTTAACGTGATAACTCAAAAACTATTTAATGAATGATTTTCAAATTTTATACCCACATAAACCTCAGTGTGAAGAATAATTGGATTGATTTTGGTAAAAAATGATTGTATATTTCTGACACTAGGGGGAGCTTAATCTCCAAAAGTTTTCAGGCTATAATTTCCCAAGCCTTGTTCTGATTTAGTCCAGATTTGGTGTGAATCAAATCGAAGGGCAGGTATGGACTTCAGCGGTATGATCATGGATTTATTTTTGGGAAAAAACATCTCAAAAAAATCTTACGGGACTTGTATAAACATGTCTTCTGAAAATGTGAAACTACTCCATTTACTCTTTTTGTACCTCATGACATTTTATTTAAGAACCTGCAGGGGAAAGCACAAGTTTGTCAAAATGGGTCTGTTTAGCACAAAAACACGCATTGCCTCACACTATTGTGTCTGTGAAAGATGTGCACTTTATTAAAAGGGAGAAAACAACGACAAGAGTTTCACATGTTTGTGCAACTTTCTGTCGTCAAATATCATAGCCTGGGCCCAGAATTCCCTCAGCGTTACTGACTTGGCCCTGGACTGTAAAACTCAGTGATGAAGGCAGCTGCCACTTGATAAAATGAGAGTTTGTTCTGTCCGCTATATGAGGATTCAGGAGATAATCAGCCTTTCATGAAATGCATGAACTACCAGGCGTCCATTATCGTGTCAGACTGTGTAAGCATAGTGGGTTTGTTTTGTGTATTGGCATTGATGAATAAGGCAATGGTCCTTAAAACAAAATAGTTTCTCTGTGATTTGTTTCTAGGTACTGCATCATGCAAATACTTAATTCATTCAGTTTTGTATTTTGAAAGAATTTCAATCTGCACTCTCTGAGGTAATGGCAGTCTTTCAACGTCCTGTTTGTTTTTCAGTCTAAGTCTAAGGGCTAGAGTTATTTAATTCAAATAAACCCATCTGCCATACAAAACAGGCTTTGACATATCCCAAATGACAAGTAATTGAATACATTTTCCTTTTTATTATACAAAGAACATATAACAAAAGGAAGAGAATTTCATAGAAAATATAAATGTTCTATTAAAGCTGTGCATACATTTGTTTGAACTGTTAAGGTACATATAGAATTACTGTTTTGACATGGCATATTCATATTAATGTCAGTAAAAAAATTAAATATATGCCAGCGCAGAGGCAATCAGCCATAACATTAAAACCACATGCCTGATCTTGTGCTTTTCCCCCTTTTTTGGGCCAAAACAGCTCTGCGATGTACCATGTGTTCTGACACCTCTCTATCAGAACTGTCAATTGGGTTTTTCAGCAATTTGTACTCTACAGTAGTGCTACAGTCCTTGCTTTCATCACTTTGGTATAGCTAATGAGCACTGCACACTAGAAAAACAAAAAGAAATCAGCAGTTTTGGAGAAGCTCTACGGCAGTCTAGCCATTACAATTATCCTTTGCCACTGACGCTAAGATCTTATACTTGTTTATTTTTCCTTGTTTCACCACATCTACTTTGAGGACAAAATGCTCACTTGCTTCCTATATCCCACCCACAGACAGGTGCCATTGTAATGAATTAATCAATGCCCTTCTGATTTCATCTGTTTGTGGTTATAATGTTATGGCAGATTGGTGTAGAAAATATGCATTGCAATGTCCACTTTTTCAAGTAATTGAAATTCCATATCATGTTTGTTCACTAGTTAATTATGCCCAGCCATATCAATATAGAAAAATAAACAGGTAGAAAAAAATCCTTCAGCGCTTTGTGCATTCTGTAGTCAACAACACCGCTAGGCTTAATCGTTAAAAGCAGTTTTAATGCAACCCACATTGGACACGCACTCAGAGACCTGTGCACTCTGTAGGCAACAACACACCCAGCCGTCTCCATGAGCAATGCAACGTTTAATATTGTAAAGTAAAATAGTGACGTTAAAGCCAACAGATACGTGAAGTACATGCCTTTTAACATTGAGCTAGCTAGCTAACTAACTTGCTTTCCATGACAAGTCATCGTCGTCTAGGGAGTCAATGTGCCTCTGCGTCAAATGCTCCGGCATTACTGACGTCAGTAATGCAAATCAGGCAGTTTACATCCTTTTTGGCTGTGTTGAGGGTGAGATGCTTGGATGTTTTTTGTCCTGCTGATGTTGCCCAGGTGCTACTGTTTACTTCCCTTCCATTATACGGTGTCAGAGGCATCAGTTGGTGACTGCGCTGTCTGATGACGTCACAGATTTTACGATTATTAGTTTCTTCGACAACTAATTTCATAATCGATTTTGTTGATAATGTTGATTATTTGTTGCAGCCTTAGTTCAGTTCTTTGAAACTTTTAACTCTCTGGAGTCTGTAGTTAGACAAGTGTTACGGTTAACCCCAAGCCTCTGAATAGTGCATTAAATAATGCTCAACATGACAATGTTTAGTATCATGTTTTTGCAGGACAGCATTACGCATATGACCTGTCATGTATTACTTCCCTTGAACACTTGAACATACTGTATTAGTGTATGGAAGTCAATAACACATAGCCTCCTAGAATCAAACGTGATAACCCTGATTTACCCTTTATTTTGTGAATTATTTCGGTGTGTGCTTTTGTCAATTTCATTTACATGCAATTTAAAAGAACTACAGTAAATAGGCAATTTTCAAATTTTGTTAAGTTTATGGGTATAGTTAAGTTGAGGGTTTTGAATCTTAAATCATTAATTGAGAATTGAAGCAATGACTGAGGCCTGTCAATATAACAAGGATGAATCTTTAGTTCCACCGAATTTAGCATCAAATTCCAAAATAATTCTGGAGGGAAAAAAAAGCTGTTACAAATTTTACAGTTTAAAACTAGGCAGTGGAACAGGACAGGAAATAATTCTGATTTATTACCGAACAGATATCTTGATTGACATGCAGCAGTATGGCAAATGAGAGCTAGCTGTACCCTTATGAATAAAGGAAAGAGGGCAGTTGTGCCAAAATAACAGTGAGAGATTGAAAAAGTCTCTATCTAAGGAAGTAATTAGTTAGCTTCTGGTAGTGCAGGCTTGGGACCTGTCCAATTAATTTTACTACATTACCAGTGAAGCACACATCCCACTAAAGACTTGAATGATTAAAGACTGCACCTATTTCCAGCCCACAAATCCCTCTTACCCAGCACTGATTGTAGAAACAGAAGCATATGAGGAACATTGTCTCCTTAGTCATTAGCACAAACATGTTTTTTAATAACACCAATGTCATCCAAAATTACCAGGGTTTTCATGTTCATAAAGTCGTATTATGAGGATCATACGAACCCTGTGTCATAAGACAATTGCCTTTAGGTTCAATGACATAACAAGGAAAAGACCTTCATTCTTGGTTTCATCTACTTCAAGTCATTGAAGAGCTTTCCTTGTTTGGATGCTTCTATGCAGTGTTTCCCTTATTAGATGCACAGACAATTGTTCACCATGGCTCAGTACATAAATACTCATGTGCTCCCTCACTCAGTTCTGCCATCGGACTCTCCTCCAATAAGCTGCTCCACAAGGACCGGTGCACAACCCTGTTGCCATGGAGATACCTCTTAGCCTGGTCCTGCAGAGCTGGATCCCGTCCACAGAAATGACAGACTCCAAGACTTTCAAGGAGCTATTTTCTGCTTGAAGCTCATGCTCCGGCTTTACCAGAGCATCAGGCACATGAAACACCCCGACATAATGACGATACAACCAAATCAATGTCAGCGAGTGGCAAAACAATCTGGGAAGATTCTTGCTTTCTTCATCCGTTACGCTCTGTGAGGGGAAACTTGTGTTTTTCCCTTTGATGCAACAGAGTAGTCTGTTGCAAATATTTTACATTACAAGAATCAATGCAGAGCATTCAGTAATAAGAATATAGGGGGTGTATTGCAAAAAGATCGGTTAAAAAGGTGTTTTGGAAATAGACGACCTGCCAGATAAATTGACTTTCTTAATTGAATGTCTTGCGAGTTCTATTGTACGGACTTAAGTTGGACAGAAGATCTAGAGGATAACCCAGCTGGTAATTAGGAGGGAGAAGAGCGAGACGACCTGAAGACTGACAGCTGGCATCTTGCTGTTGGACGCTCCATCAGATCACCTCTGCTCCAGCCATTGATTGGTTTCAGCATTGTTGTCTTATCTTTGAGTACATGTGCTGCGGGAGTCTGGGATTATTAGAGAATTGGCGAGATAGACAGATAGACTACACTGACATTTAGATAAAGTCCTCATGAATCAAAAATTGCTTAATCATTAGGGGATTAAAAAAAAAAGATGAGAGAAATGGGATTAGTTCAATGACTGTAACTTGAATTATGAGATTCAGTCGACAGAGACAGTGAATTAAGATCTGGTAGAGAGTTTCGCTTGTCTTTGTCTGTTTTTCATGTGAATTTGACTCTGCAGTGTTGAGCCCAGAAACTGCAGAGCTGAGTTGGGGATTAGGTTGGAGAATTTGGCTCAGGGGGGCTTTTGTCTTGTGCGTATGTGTGTCCGCACACAGTGTGCGTTATCATTTAGTGATGTGCCAAAGGATATAATTTTCAACATGTGAAAGACCTGGTTATGATAATAATTTATTGTAATGACCATGAGACTATTTCTTTCCCCAATGCTCACCGCTGAATCCATCAGTTCAGCTTTCCCTGCTGCCTCAGAATATTTTGCAGATAAATCCCATTATTCACTGCGTTTCAATTTCACCTAAACTTCCCTGCACCAACAGACGTTGCCCTCTTTAACAGTACCCTTTCAGTTAAATGATGCACCAATATACCAGCACACATATATGGAATTGACTTCAGGACAAACCACTGACAATAGTTACACATTTTTATTTGTATCTTTGTTTGAGAGGTTGTTCATAATGTATAGCATTAGGCAGCATGTACCAAGAGAAAGACATGCAAAAAATACATCAAAAATAAAAGGTTGAGAGATTGTGAGATCATGCATAAAAACACCCACTCATGTCAACTCCAAATGTTTGTAAAATGGAGGTTCTGCCCTTAGAATAGGGTCTGCATTAGTTTGAATGACAATTTATTTTATCAGAGGTGAAAAACGTATAAGACGGTAAATAAAAACGAAAAAAGGCCTTTTAATTTTCCTTAGTGTCCAACCTCTTCTACAACTGTACAACTGGTCATAGGCTTTTTTGAGTCTTTGCTACCTCACTCTTTGCCGTACACTGGGTCTTTTTGTATTCCTGTCTACTTTCTTAATTTCTCGTGCCATCCCACATTTTCTTTACTAAGCTTTTCCTGCATACAAATTATTATCCAGAACCTCTTCATTCCACCACCAAGTCTCCTTATATTCGCATCGGTTCACTGAATACTCTCTCAAAACCTCTAAGGTTCATCAATGTGCCTTCTAGCTTCAGATACGCCTTAATGTTCTTCTAAGTTACTGACCCTAACCCAAAGTCCAACACAGGTCTGGGTGTGTCTAGTCCAGATGCAACCAGTTGTTGATGTGTTTCTGTATTTTTTGTATTTGTTTTCTAAGCTTTCCTGCTCTACGGGCTGAAGAGAATGTATCCAGTGAAACCTAAGATAAATGATTTGGGAATATTTTTCTGTATCCAGTTTGCTTCATACATCCACAATACAAGCCAATGCACACATCTGCCAACAAGCTTGACAGAGCATTGGGAGAATCAGGATTCGCGGACATCTGACATTTTTGATGGTATCTGAACCAGACAACTTCTGGGGTAGAGTTCAGGGATCTCCAACATCCTACTATTGTTTTCAGAGGGCTTCCTGTACTGTGAGGAGTTAAGTGTCCTCCTTGCTCTCAATTCCATTTTCCACAGTGTAGATGGAAAAATATCTTGTAGATCAGGTTTCCAGTGGCAGAGGCTGCTATATAAGGGTGTTATGATTTGTTGTTATGAGTGTGAAGTGACTTTAGTATATTAAATCCACTGTAATAATATGGCATATAGATGATATGTCATAATTATCCTGTTCAGTACAAACCCCTCACACCCATAATTCTGCGCCATCATTAGTGTGGCGTTAAAGAAATACTGTTTGGAGATATTGGACGATAAATATATTTGATATATCAAACAGCTGAGACTCCGTGTGCAGTAATGGGACACAACTAAGTAAAAATAATGTTTGCCTTACTTCAATTTTTGCAGAAATATGGTTTTCCTTATAGCTGAAATTGTTAGAAATTGTTTATATAAAGCTCAACTAAACCAAACACCAAATGTTATTTAATTTCTGGACACATATTCTTCCAAATGTTGATGGTTATAAGGTTTTAAATGATAAGATTATACTCCAAAAAAGAGTGTTGGCCTTCATATGTTTTATCCCACCATAGGTTGACCATATTTCAGATAGTCAAGACTCCCACCCCCTTTTTTCTCCCTAAAGCCTTTTTGGTTCATATAACCCCCACCTCTATCATCCCAAAAAAAGACATATGTCTCGTCAGGGCCACTAATGGCTGCAAATACATCAAAAGTTTAACATGCACACCCTTAATCAAAAAATATGCTTTTTGGTTTGTTCAAAAATAATCTCTCCTGCAATGGGAGCTCTGGTTTATCGCTTAATCCAGCAACAGAGAACTTAATGAGTCCATGTTAATGCCTTGACTCTTTTTACTCCTGGTTGTCAAAACTGATATTTAAGTATTAGATATGCATTTTATTAATATCTGGAAAACAGTCCTATATGTAAATAAATTGGACTGAAGTACAAGTTTATTTTCTAAACAATTGTATTACCCGGCCTGAATCTTCTAACATAATGCACATACCGGCACATCATTATTGACATGAGTAGTTTAAAGCATTGTTATTAAGGTTATGTATTCTGAAAACAATTTAGAGGAAGAACTCTAAGGCTTTAATAGCACTTAATTTGTTGGTGGTTTGAACCACTAATCATTCTTAAAAGCGGTAGATTTGTGTCAAATTACTCACCATGTTTTATATGCAGTTGCTGAACGGCGTTCTTTGTTATTTCTTCAGCTGTTTTGGGCTGTTTTTTTTTGCGATTATGGACATCAGAAGTATTTCTTGCTGTGAGCATGGTATTTGTTTATGTGGCATTCCAAAAGATAAACAATTGTCTTCACTTTTGCTGCAGGCCTATATGAACATCATACCACCTCTTAACAGATTGAAGAAAACCAAAGGGGAGCCCTTCACGTTGTATAAACCAAAGACAATCAAGCCTCTCAAAGAGCTGGGAATACTGAGGGAATAATTCTCCCTTTGCTCAAGGGAAGGGTGCACTGCTGCTTTGTGTGACCTAATTTACAAACTCCACTGTCAGATTACAGACCTACAGCTGGTGGTACAGAGTTCCTTTTTGTGAAAGACTGGTTTCAAAAGTAACTAGTGTAACTCATGCAAATCTGAGTCTGAGATTCCTGGGGTATTTCTATTGGCAAACTATCTTTGGCACTGGTTTTCTAATTTTCTGGCAAAAAAGAGTATTGAACAAACAACAGGAACATAGCTGCATGTCTGAGAGGGCAGGAAATTCCTCAAAGGACTGCAGCAGCAGTGGTATCTCTCCCTGGGATCCGGTTCAGGGCTCCTACTAAAACAGAGCTTTAAGCCCTCAGAGTTGGGAGGGAGAGGGATGCCTTTTGATGAAGGGGAAGGTTGGGATAATGGTTAGCCACGGAAGCATGTTGCTCCAAGCCAAGACCAGGCCGCACAACATCTCAGGGAGGGAAACTTGCCCACACAACATCAATGTTTGTGTTTCATTGGTGAGGTTCCCCAGCAGCGAGAGTCCATGCATATGTTTACCAGGAGGGCTTAGTGGACCAAATTACACCCTCAACATCATGGATCGTCTGTTCCACTGCTGTGGTTCCACCATTCATTCAGAAGTGTATCTGTTCACAGTGTCACTGCCCTAGCTGCAACAAATAAAATCCAACCTTTGTCATTATTTTTAAGTGTTATAATTAAGCTCAAGGTTGTCACAACATCCTGCACTGCGACATACATGTAGGAAGTTCCATAGCTGATCCAAATTGTGTTTCCATGCAGACATTTTGATGACAGAAGTGAACAGAAATAATTTTTTAATTGAAAGGAAGGCCAGTCTTTACCTAAGAAGGGGTGCATAATGCCAGTGTGTATCCCCGTAAGAATGCTTTGCTCATAATAAAGCATTTCAACCATTGTCCAAAGAACTATAACCTGTCTGTGATCTAGTTTTGAATATCTAAAATCCACTACTAGACATGACTTATTAAAATCACTTTGTGTAAATGGTGTTTTTATTTGGCATTAAAACGCCTTTAATAAAGATTGTTGAATATCAAAGGGTTCTTAATGAGGTTTCCTTCTTCAAGAGAAGTAAGAAGTCCCCCCCCCCCCCTTGGTTTTGGGGGTTTTGTTCCGCAAAATGGACCATTTTTAGTTACTGAGTTGAGGAAACGCTGCTGTTGATGACATCACTACAAAGACGAATCAGGTGTCTGTCGTTATTTCCCATGGGCTTGAAGGATCTGTTGTCTGCCTGCCAGCAGCAGCTTTCTCTTGAGCAGAAATCTGACTTCACTACTCGCTGTCAGTAGTGAAGTCTGTCAGGAACTACTCGGGAAGTGCATTAGCTTCCCATTAAATCGGTTTCATCTCACTACATCCAAAGTGCACACATTTATGAGGAGGCATACAAACTTGTCATCTTAGTGGCTCTGCCTGGAGCCTAACTAGATATTCTCACTCTCAGTTATGCCTTTTTTGTTGCTACTGGTCCTAAGAAATGCAATGAAATGACTGTTTGGCAGCATGTCACTTTGCAATACCTATAGGATTTTGTGCTATTATGCTTTTCAGATGATGCAGAAAAAGCACATATTTCATAGTTAAAGGTACTGAATTATTTTATATTTAAATTTAACTATTATTAGATCAAACTAAAAGCTGTATTTCTCTGAAGATTGTCTACAGAAGTCTTCACATAGCATTTTATGTTGATATAACCATCCAACAACTTCATATGGGCATGTTAATATCAAAAATTCTGATACATATTAATGCAATATTGTTCATTAATTATAGATGACCTTTTAAGGATGTTTTCCAGGGCATATTGTGCATTGTTGTGACAACAGTATAAATAGTTGACAGAACATTTTTCTCTGCTATTTTGATTGACAGAGATCCGTAACCAGCTGGTGGAGCAGTTCAAGTGCTTGGAGCAACAGTCTGAGTCCCGTATCCAGCTGCTGCAAGACCTGCAAGAATTCTTCCGCCGCAAAGCAGAGATCGAGCTGGAATACTCCCGCAGTTTAGAGAAACTGGCTGAGAGGTTCTCATCCAAGATCCGCAGCTCCAGGGAACATCAACAGTTCAAGTAAGTTCTGTACTGTTGTTGTGTTGGGTTTGTGTATTTGAGAGGTTATGTACACAAGGGGTTTCAAAGGATTAACCATATATCAAAATGAATAATAAGAAATTAATTAATAATAACAGTAAGATTATTATTATATTTATATTAATATATTTCCTATATTTTTAAGATGTATGTTTAAGCTTTACAATTTAATGGTAATCCAATAAAATATTGAAACTGACATACTTTGTTACGTATAAATATTCAGTTGCATCCTCAGTAAAAATATCAACGTTCCTAATGGGTGACATCTCGTTCCTGAAAATGCAATTATACAACCATCTTTTATTACTCCTACTGAATAAATTTAGTGATGCATGATTTACAGTGTACTGGCTAATATACACAAGATAGTACAATATACTATTTTGACAATTAAATCATATCCAAGCAAAGTCTCACATACTTAGTAATGGAAAGTTGAGTGCATGCAAATTTAGTTTCAGAAGTTTGTTTTCAATTGGTGTATAAAAGCAAAGAAAGAAAGTAGGTAAGAAAGGATGATTGGGAAAGAGGAAGAACATTGGACCTGATATAATTATAGAGCCAAACAAGGTGTGTATGTATGGACACCTTACACTTTCAAATGAACGGCTAATACAGCATCCTCCATCGTTTCTCACTGTATCCAAGACTCTCTTAAACTGATTGTGAATATATTGACTATTTTACCGATGTCTGCATGAGAATCTGGTAATGTTCACCTAAAATCAATATTGTGAATTACTGCGTAATTTAAATGTAGTTTTAAATGGAAGACAGACTGACCGTTTGGAAAGGAAGTTCAAGTTCTAAGGCACGGAAAGTGAAGGAACCAGTGAAAAATTATGGCAATTGAATATTATCAGATCAAAATCACCTCACCTGCAGGCTCCACCTATTTTTATTTTCCGCTCGGCAAAGACTGAAACGTTACACTGGAGAAAAAAGGGAGTTCATCTGGACAGCAACCAGCACCAACACATCGGAACATGACTCATTTGGGGCATGAAGCTAAGAGCTGCTGCCCCCAAAACACGGCACCTCAGGCCAGCAGGCAGGCTTAGTCGAGTCTTGAAATGGGACATGAGCCAAGCACTGAATTGGCTGCAGATCTCAGACAGGAATCTATGCGCAAATGATTGTAGCCTCACCCCAGCTCTAATTCTTACCATTAGAAACAACTGGAGTGCATTTACATTGTTTCCATATGTTGAAACTTATTTCTGGGATGAAATTAAAGACATATGATCCGTATGGTTACACTTATTCCTGAACATTAATCAAACAATAAATGTTGTTAGAGTGCAACTTGCAAAATGTGCATTGCATGCAGTACTGTTTCAGAGTAGATGTACTGCATGCAATGCACATTTTGACACACTGACCACCTGAGGTACAAATACAGATAAAAACAGATGTTTCTGAAATGTTGCCATGGCATATATTGTATTGTATTCAAAATGAATTGCATTTGATACTGTGTACCCTCTGGATGTAGAATAGGGTAAAGGAAACATGAGTATGGGTAAGGTATGAAGGAGAGTTGTGTTTGCATGTATGTGGGTGTGTGTGTGTACGTGTTGGCGTGTGGACCAGTATTTGATGAGATAATTGAATCCAGCTGGGTTAGAGGAAGCGTGCTTTACTCTGGTGTCTTGGCTGATGGTAGGCAGGCCTGTGCTGCTGCTGCAGAGACATTGTGGTTTAACCTTTGGACTGTACATTATCAACACATCCGGGGACAGGTTAGAAAAAACCCCATCTAGTCCGTGACACATCTTGTAAAAATATTGTATTTTACTCTGGCAAAATCATAAAGGAGTTTCAATCTGGAGAAAGGCCACACAGATGTACAGTTTAAAGGCCCTATATACGTAGAGTTTATTGACATATATGCTGATAAAAACATGCATTTTTTAATCCTTTTTTCATTTAAACTTCACCAATTGAGATGAATTTAAAAAATGTGACATCATCACAAGACCTTAAGAACTCAGGCAGGGTCAAACCACTGAGGAAGTGTGGGTCGGAGGATATAACTCATAGTTGACAACATGCAACAGACTGCGTAAGGTTCATTCTGAAAGTCTGTGCCACCAGACATTCATGCCTTTACTCTCTAGTATATAATATAATAAAACAGTTTCACTTTTTCCTGCTTAAAGAATATAAAGGGTACATTGAAGTCTGCACAAATAGTGCAGCATTTTATCTAAAGCCAGGCATTCACCCTGATACACCTCTCGTAACAATTCCTGAAGACAATTCCAGTTTTTGAGTTAAAATATGGTATATCATATCACTTCCATCAGAACAGGTTCACAGCACCGATTGAGAATCTCAGAGCAGCTGACGGAGCTGCCAACTCCAGGTTAATATTAGCTAGCATTCCGCTGCTGCTCCAGACATCGCGTAAGATATTGCATTCACGTCTCCATTGTGCACGAGAATGCTTCTTTAGTGTGTGATGATCCACTCCTTTTAAATATTGTTGTGTGTGCATGCTTGACATGTGTCACGAAAAACAATTTCAAAAATGGATTTTAAAACTCCTGTATTGTATATGAGTTTTTGGTGAATCCACAAAATGTTCGAAACATGTTGAACCTCACAATCTCAATCCACAATCCTGGTAATCAGCAGTGAAATGCCCTTTGCTGTACCCGTCCTCCTGATTTAATCATAGTTAAGTTTTAATTTACAATTTAGAAAATCTGTTTGTCAAATAAAAATATAAAAAGACCATGGATCATCAAACTTACAGAACAAATGGACAAAATAACTTGCTTTTTGTCTTTTATCATTAACTTATTTCGTTGAAAGTAACACTTTTCCCTGACATCCTGCTGCTCTTTAAGCCCTGTGCTCTACTATAGACTATTTCAGTAGCAGACGGATATCTTGTTATGATTTATAGCTTTATTGGTTTTTAACAAAGCAGATAAGTAAAATAACCCATCTTGACCAGTGCAGACCTTGATATATGCTAAATCGCCCCATAGTCTATTGGCTGAACCCTCCCAGCGCAGATTCATTATCAAGCAGAATGCCACTGTGATTTACAGCTACTGCGGTTTCTGCTACACCACTGTTACCCACAGGATAACTTTGCTTTTCCACTTTACCTCATTTGCCACGGTGAAAAGACCAGCTGGAAGGTTTCTTAGTTGTTCCACACTACAGTTCCTTTGCCAGATAGTGGGCCACTTCCTTTTCCCCCCCAGAGATACAACTCCTAACTTGATCTTAATCATAGAACAGTGTCACAGTCAATACAGTATAGTATTTCAGGGTACATTTTAGGAGATTCATAATGTACCCCATTAGATCGAAGTTGTTGTCTGACTGTCATGCAGACATATGTTACATAGGCCCATTAGAAGGCCGACTGATGAAATATTGAAATGGACAATATCCCGTCTGACAAAGATAAGACAGGGCTCGTAGTGATTTCCAAATTGGTGGATAGGGTATTTGAGCATTAATGTCTTTGTGTATTTATCAGAATGAATGGTTTGGAAGTCTTTGAATGTGGGGGAGGGGGCTTGTTTGGTATCTCTACAGAGCCAGTGTATTTAAATGTTTGTTCTATAGTCAGCAATGCGTGGGTTTGGACAGCCATGCATTGATATAACAGCATGTAAATAATATAAAAAATAGTTAATAGAGGTACAGCGTGTGTCTGGAAGATGTTTGTCTTTCAACAGCCACCCTTAAATGTTTGATGCTATGATTTAGTTGTTACATAATAATGAATGATTTATGTTTGGTTAGAAGCAGATGTTTATTGGCTCTACTCACTGCACCATACTATGATTATAACTTCAGTTCTATTTTTATGCCACAATGTCGTTGAACCGTGGGTGCTCTCAAGAGGGACAAAGTGCAAAGGTTTGAATTGCATCAGTCTAGGCTTGGTTTGCTCTAACACAGCAGTTGATTCCCTGCTCCTGTCAGGGTGAATAGTCCAGATGGTGGAAGTCAGCATGTACAAAACCAGTAGATTAGCTGGTTTGCAGTTTGTTTCAGATATTGTCAAACCCATTTCTCCTCCGCTGATTCTCTGCTCTGGCCCTTGTGTCTGTGCAGCTGTGCATTATCAAATGTTGGCAGTGTCTCTCTTCATGGAATGGGAAAAATGTTAAATGATGTGCAAATTACCAGTGCAGCATATCTGAACCCCACTTGAAATTTAGGCATGACAAATTTGAATGGCAAAGCTGGCGGGATGTGCCCACGCCTCCCTGGTCTTTTGAAACTGTGTTTGGCTCTGTTTCCTTTTCCTTGGCTGTTTCATTGATAAGCAGCCGGCAGACAGCGTGGAGGGGATTAAAGGCCTTGAGAGAGCCGAGTCTTGTTTCGATAAATACACACTTCCCTTTGGAATTCCTAGCTTAGACACATTATATGCTTTGGGTAATGTAATGTTGGCATCCAGTACAACCATAATGAAAGCAGCTGTTCTCTAATGTATAGTTTAATGCTCAATTGTTAAAGGTATAGACATTTTTGAGAACTCTTGTCATTGATTTATCGTGAAATCAAAAGATTATATAAGATTAGTCCTACTTTTCTTAAACACAATTTCTTTCCTGTTTTGCTTCCACCGCCCCTGCGTGTGATGTTCTTCGTGCTCCTCCATGCATTTAAATTTTTACGGCATGGATATGTCTGCTTCACAGGAGCGCTGAACCAATGCAGACCTTGTGGAAAATCATTGAGACAGTCAGGCAGTGCGCTGCAGGATGAGACAGATGTAACAGGATGCCAGAAAGCTGCATTAGTCTCTCCTCCTCTTCCTTCTCACTTCTCTAGAGACACTCAGCTTGTCACTTTCCCTGTGCATGTTAATGATATACTGTATAAAACAGAGGGTATGGTGTGATCCAAACTAAGCTTTTTGAAGTCCCCTCGGTTAATTAACCCCTAGGCTTTCAACAGATACTCATCTTTTATGGGAAATCAGCAAGGAAATATGGGTACAGAGGAGGGACGGGAGAATCCTTTGTTATTTTGCGCTGTCCCATAGAACAAGTTGAGTAGCTACATCTATTTAAAATAGTTCAAAATGAAAAAAGAAAAGAATTCTTGGGTAACACATTTAGCAGCAGCATTGTTTTTGTGAACCACAACCACAAGCACTTTCAACCATTAGAAGACGATAGGTGTTTACCGTATTTCCTCAGTGGAAGTCGAAGAGAACTAAAAAGGGGCAAAAAATAGGATCTGGCTGTGTTTAGGGATCTCGGACCCCTTTTGGGAATTAGCAGTGAGTAGATGTTTTGAGGCCAGCGTGCTGATGTCCTGTCAGATTGAAGTAAGTGCGCATCTGGGACCAGGGTCAAGTAAAGGAATATTAGGGAAAGGACTCTTCAGTAATTAGATATCAACTTTATTATGCGTAATTAGCAATATGACATCCCTCTGATGGGGAGGGGACTTTGATCTGAGGGCAGCTTATCCCATTTTTTTGCTCCATGTTGAAACTTTACCTCACCTGCTCTGGTTCCCCCACCCTTTGCTCCCATTTCCCTTTCTATGTCTTTGTCTCCTCCTCTGGGTTGGTTGATTGATTAATGCTTGGATGGGGTCCAGACGAGGGTATGGTTTGAAGGGAAGTCTTTGTGTTTGTAATTCGGCACATATGTGTGTCTCCTATTTGAAAAGAAGTGAAGCGGAGGCAGTTTAAATTGATTCTAGTAATGGGGTCCATGACTTTCAGGATCAATATCATCACCAGCATTATACATTAATTAATGCTATGTGATCGAGCATTATTTAGAATGAAGGAGGTTTTTTATTCATTAAGGCAAAACATTTAGAAAGGAAAGAAGGGAAAAGAAGGAGTTTTCATACCTCAATATTAGCTTGGTTATGGGAGGCTTTAAGGCCAAAATGAAATATCTAATCACATGTCATGCCATAAACTTTTTTTTTTTTTTTTTACAAAAATGATATGTATGAATAGATAGAATCCATGATCACTTTTGTGATTTGCAGAATTAACGTTCAACACATTCGTTCGGTCGAAATGTACATATTTTTGTGAAATGTCTCAACAGCTACTGGGTGGAGTGGCTTGAACTTTGGTCAGGATATTTATTTCACCTGCAGAGTGAATTGTATCTGAACTGATCCTTTCATTTTTAATCTAGGGCACTCATCCGGTTGAATTTTGACTTTGTGCAACACTTATTTTATTGAAAGAACTATTGAAATTCCAAAAGAGCCCTCATTCTGTTAACCAATATTTTCATGTTAAATCATGCAAACATATAACAATATCTAGACTCCGGGAGAACAAACCTCCACCTCAGTTTCACCAGCATGGAGAACCTCAAACTAAAAGTCCCATCATAGTTTGACCCTCATGATATGACCCTCTGATATGACTCATAGACTACTGTACTAAAATCAACCAGTAGATTTTGGAATCAAATTAGCACTTTTCAATCAATATCAATATATTAATTTGATAATTGTTGAGAAATATTTTATAATGGTCATTTTATTCCGGGTCTAGCATTGTTACTCATTGAAGATGTGTCATTATTATTACTTGGATCCAGATCAGACTTTGTAGACCTAATTAGGAATTCATCATGTAATTTTGTCCATGCATTATCTGCATCTATCAAGTCAGAAGAAAAAATCTTGTGGTCATAACATCCACTACAAGATTTGGCTTCTCCTATTAGTAAAGAATCATTAAAAGAACAACTCTGGAGCCAGACAGTGATCTGTATCATCACTTCAATCTAACAGGTTATGGCTTGGGCCATGTCCTAACAGACAGACAAAACGTTTTTTATGTAACAGCTTTAAATTTTCCCTTTTTTCCAGGAAAGACCAACACCTGCTATCCTCAGTAAACTGTTGGTACCTGGTGATAAATCAGACGCGGAGAGAGAGCCGGGACCATGCCACCCTCAGTGAAATCTACACCAACAATGTCATTGTTCGCTTGGCCCAGATCAGCGAGGATGTCATCCGCCTGTTCAAGAAGGTCATCCTTCCCTCTTTTTTATCCTTCTAGTCTCCTCTAGTTCCACTTCCTCCACTGTCGACAGTGCTTAAAGTGTCAGAATCCTGGGTAAACAGAAATACAAGCAACTCTTTTTTGATGAAATCTGTCAAAATGTTCATCATTGCTGTTGACAAATACCCTAGCAAGTTTAACACCAAGAATTTAACCAAATATTGTAATGTTAATGTTAGATTTTTTTTATAATATTCATTTTATATTCAATAAACTATGCTTTAAATGTTCCACATAGTTTATTTTTTAAACATTCAAACTCGATTGAATCATCTTCTATATTCAACAGCTATGTAGTTCAGAATAACAACTTTAAAAACTGTCTCATTTAATGCAGTTATAATGGGCATGGCAAATGTATAAAGAAGTCAGTGTTTCTCTCCAGGACTCTCCATATAAATTAATTGCTAAATAATAATCTACAGGGGGCGCAGCTGTACAATTCCTATCTTTTATAGAGGAAAGGCTTTCAAAATGTAGGTTCTCAGGTGCTTACCTACTACAGGTCCTGCAAGGCGTTGCATCCCAGTTTCTAACTCGCTGACTGAATCCTCCCTGCTCCACCTGAGCCTCTGCAGCAGTCAGCCTCTCCTTAGCCATTAATGCATACAGATGCCGTTCACAACATGCTGCAGCTCTCTGAGGATATACCACCAGACTGATGCTAACTTGATCAGGGTATCATGTCTGCAATAAACAACCACATTCTTCACAGGTACAGGTTCTCACAGATGAAGAAAGGTGCAGTAAATTACTGGGTGGACTTACGAGGGTGTGATCGTGTGAATTTAAGCTGTAGTATGAAATGTTAAGTCCACATTCCCCTTCATTCCCTTTTTGATTTGAGAGCATCAGTTTCAGAAAGCAGTGCTCTCCATGCTTTATTAATCAAGCCGCCAGTCTCATGTTTGATTGGGTGGAAGAGCTGATGACATGGAGGAAGAAGGTATTTTGCATTTTTTGCTTTTGGTTGCAGTTTTATGGACTTTATAGCATTAAATTAGAATTCTACTTAATATAGTGTTGATAACAAAATCAGAGGATATAATACTCACCAGGAACCCAAACTTTTGCATTAACAGTAAAATATTAAATCATAGTCGTGGGAAAGTGGAAATAAAGAACTGTTGGTGTAAGGAAATCATCAAGGGAAGTAGGACTGATGTTATTGAATATCTTTACCAATTTTGATGTCAGCTAGTAATTGTAATATATTTCTCTTGGATTCCCCGAAGTCACAGTTTCAGGATAATAGGCAGAGTTTGTTCCACAAGATCACAGCCAAAGATTGATCCTCCATTTGTCTTCTTAACCCTGTAACTTTCTGCTCGCTGTATTCCAGAGCAAGGACATTGGGATCCAGATGCATGAAGAGCTGGTGAAAGTGACAAATGAACTCTACACTGTAAGTTATTCATGGATGTCGTACATATCAACTCCCCACACCTGATCTCCCCACTCATCTAATATAGTTTTTTTCATTTTATGTTCTGATATTTTTTTCTGAAATACTTTCTCTTTTCTTACCTTCATGTTATGTTTTTGAGAATTGTTTTGGGAAGTTAGTTTAGTCTTTGAAGGGGCCAAAACTTTGCAGGCAAATATATTTCTGTTATTTACCCGGATGGATTTGATATTAGAAATACTTGTCTGTATGATGCAGCATAATCCCACTCCATCACAAACAACAGCCTCCAGTAAAACCAAAAGGTTGATTCAACACTTTTCCTATTTGATACTGAACACTCTAACCTTCTTGAAAGGATAATTGATTACATGGCCGATGCATTAGACTGCATCAGTTCTAGCTATGTGTACTTATTATGCCGGTAAAGTATTAGAGTAGTACTAATCCTATTGGTTTTCTTTTTGCCTTTCAGGTATACAGCATAATGTAATTACATCACAACTGGCTCCCCACAATGATATAATAAATAATATATACAATATATAAATGATTAAATAATTAAAAATAAACAAATCAAACTTTGCATATGTGATCGAAGTACTGCATACAGAATGAATATTGTTTTATGTGAATGTGACATGCATTTCACGAGCAGTAATGTGATTAATGTGCATAATATGGTCATGATATAGTAATATAGAAATTATTAGCATACATCATGAGAATGCATTTGGATTGATGTGGTAATGATCAAAAACAGCTGTTGATTATGAAATGAACATTTCTATTCCTGTCGGCCAACTTCTGAGTTGCTCTTTCAGCGATAGTCCTTAACAGTTATAGAGATTGAACAATTTGTTCATTTGGCTTAAGACCTGGTGTCATTAGAATATACAGATATATCGTCATCATAAGATAATAGGATAAAAGGGGCTGAAGGCTTTTCAGTCACCAAACATGGAGACTACCGTCAGGGTTTTCCATGGAGAAGCCACAGATAAAGGCAAAGTCATTTTGTGTATTAGTAATTCCGACATCAATTGATTTTTTACAGGAAACCTTGGAGATGATGGGTGTATGTCAGGTACATACTATACGGCTGCATTATTACGCAGTTTAGTTTTTGTTAAGTGTTGGACTTTGTGAACAAAAGTGGACAGGCTCCACGCAAGCTCTCCTTGAGGAGAAACCAAATAGAAATCAAAGCTGTCATAGATGACTTATTCATCTATACAATGTGAGCAGAGTCTAACAACCAAAGGGCTTTCATCTCTCCCCGGTCCTGTCATCTGTCAAGAAATGCATCAGTGTTATTTACAGGAAAAGGCATTTTTGAAGGACGGCAAACTAAATGTATTTACTATATATTTACTATATTTTACATTATATCATCATTAGTAAATTCTGATTTAAGTTTGTTTGAGGTAAAACGTGGAGTCCAGAAACACCAGGGATCAGATTTAATATTTAGACTGTTTTTTAATTATCCGTTTCACCTATTCTCCCCTCTCTGGCTGCATAATGATTAGCAGATGGTCCATCCTGTCACGATCTACTTGGCTTCAGCTGCAGTTTGTCTAAAAATTCTGAATATAGATGTGTAGATAGGTCTTTTCTAAATATGAAATATGTCTGTTTGAAAAATGAACAGCTGATTTGGAAGGATATGTTTTTCAACCAACACAACAAAATTACAAATTAAAAAAAACTGATGATGGTCAACGCGGTACGGTCTCACATTTAATTATTTTTTTTATTGCTGATCCTCTTCGGCATTGTGACCACACTTGAAGGAAGTTCCCGGTTTTGGTGTGTCATCATTTGGCTTTCTTTTTTTTCTTAAAAATGCTTTTATCTTCTGTGAATTAATATCTGTATTTATTGTTTTTGTAGCCATTTTGAATCTCTTTAGGACTAAATGTAATCAAAACTGTACAAATGAAGGCTTTTTTTTTTTTTTTTTTAAAGGATTTTCCAATCAAACCACAATCTTTAGAAACGTTTGACAATGAACTAATGGCCCAAAAACAACCCACATGATAGCAACGCTCTCTGTTCTTGAAAATTAAAGCTTGGTTTTAATGGTTGTACCAGTATTAGTGAGTTTTAATCTTGTGGAAATGGCTTAATCAATAGCTTGGCCAAACGGTGATTGCCTTGTGGTATTTCCGATGGTCACTAACAAAAAGTTGCTTAACGATATATAAAGTCTCATGCTGCCGAGAGATAGGTATGGGAGAGATGTGACGCGATTGGCTAAAGCTATTAAAACACTGGTCAAAGTATGCTGCTGTAACGGTTTGATTGGTCAGAGTCGAGTTCCTGTTGTCTGTGTTTCATCACTAACGCCTAAACTGTCATGAGAAATAGGAGCAAAGCCAATATCTCTGTGAAATTCAGTTTTCCTACCTTGATACAGTTTTAATTTCCTGCTATACAGATTCAATATCCTAACTGGGATCAATAAAGCCTATACACTTCTTATTGCACCACCTTTTGTCTGATGGCTGCTCTCGAAACTAAAACACAATTACTCCTGTTGATAAAAACGACTGCGATGAAAATCTCTAAGCTCACTCATTCATTCACTCTCCACTCACTCACTCACTGACTCACTGGGGGTTAGAATTTTTTTCCCTCGTTTGTAAGTGATCCTGCATCACCTATCATACAGCTTGCATAGATTATGTTATGAAACATGGCACTGTTATTTCCCCCTCTATCACCAAAGTGGGGAGACTGTCAGTCATGTTTTGTCTATGAAGCTTAACTTTGTACATAATCATAACCATGATGAAGTGGTATCTTTATATCCCTATTAGGGAATTTCATCATTACAATTTTCTCCAGTTCCACTATATAAATTGGACCGGATCCACCTTTGTGGATGGATTCATTACCAGAGCAGATGTCAAATACTATTTGATATTTTTCTCAGCAACTTTCCTTTACACAATTACCAATTTCTGAAATAATGCTTTTGTTATTTAGGACCTTTCATCATTTGTAGTTTTTCCACTTCCACGGTTACAATTGAGAGTCACTCTATGAATGGGATTTATCTCGGATCAGTGCTTCTGCGGCATAACTCAAAAACAGTGTATTTACGTTGAACACTGAACTTTGCAGTGAACTAGAATTACTCTATAAGGAGGGACAACTTAATGATTCCCCATAATCACCAAGCCTTAAAGTTTATTTCTCACAAAATGAAAAACATACCTTGGAAGTGGATATGAGTTTTTCAAACTCTTATTTTACCAACAAAGGCGAGGGCTTTTTTTATCATGATAATATGTGACTGACGATAGCCACTGCAGGAGGGCCTGGGCACATGGGTTCATAATTCTGCGATCTTCAGTCATTTCTCTAACAGGCTTTTGTTTTTGTCAGAGAATTGTACCTGTGGTGGAAGAAACTGAGTATTTTATGCTTGAATATAACAGTGGTATGCCTACAAGCTCTTCCTGACAGTTTGGCCAATTGTTGTGGTCAGAGAGGATAATATTTTATGGGGAAACAACAAATTAATGAAGTGTAACAAACTAGCTGCTCTGACTCAAAGCAGAGATGTTGTGAATTTTCAGTCGCTTAAATCCCTGAATGAATTTGTTTTGATTCTGAACAGATAGATGGCAATCTTCTCTGTTAGGTTTCACATATCAGAGACTCATCAGGAGGTTAACAATCCTTAGAGGATATAACTGTACCACTCGTCCGGTAGACACAGCTTAAACTCAATCTGCAAGTCCTCTAGTCAGATGGTTGGAATTTGGCCTGACATAACCTTTTCAGAGAAAAAAATTAAAGGAATTCTTGTTAGCAGAGTGTTAGTCTCGTCTGTTTCATATGGGAGTGACTATGTCGATATTGAGCTTTGTCACTCAGAGAGCAGACAAGCCCTTATGCCCTTATTTCTTGTTTGTTGTATTTACTCTGCTGCCAGATGGCTTAAAGGCCTTTTGTATTCGTCTCTTTTGTAGAGTTCCTTTGAGAGGAACTGTACCGGCCCTAGCTCTGAGTTGAGAATGAAAATAGAGCCCGGCAGCACTGGTAAATGTCACTATAACAGGGTCATAGGTCAGTGCAAGATTATAGTGGCAAGTGACCCAACAACAAACATGTGATTTTGTTGAGTAGTTTTATCTTGGAGATAAAAGAGACTTTGCTGCAGCAGCGAGTGTGCATTACATTCTTGCTCAGAGGAAACAATATAAATGAGTGTTTATGAGTACTGTCTTACATCCTGAATGTGTTCAGATATAAAGTCTAAATGCTCAAAACGTTTGAAGAAACGCCTCACATCTCATGTGGATGTTCTTTTACAAGCTTTAAGAATGGGCTTCCTGCTGATGAGCCTCTCAATGAGCATCTGGGATGAATTAAGAAAGACTCAAGATGCTTTTCTCTTGTCTAATTAAGGTTTCTGTCACTGCAGTCTTGTCAACGTCAATTTGAAGTAGGGTGTGTCTGAGCATTTAAGTCGAGATCAAAGTCAAGAGGTTACTGCAGGGAACACGCTAAACAATGCTGCTGCTCTGCTGTACAGAAGAGCTGAGAACTGGTGATAGATGATGAAATATTTCTGGTCTAAATAACGTTGATGCCAAGAAAGCAACAGTGATCTTGGAATAAGGGGGCATTTTGAAAATTCGACTGCAGGTCCAAACCACACACGACACTGAGCCCCAGGATTCACTTAAAGAACTCCACATGTAGTGACATCTGTGCAACCAGTTCAATTGATCCACAAGGCCGCCGTGCAATGGCTTAAATCAAACCAAATGGAAGGAAATAACACAGAGAAGTAATAATATCTAATGTATTGTAATTTGTTTTAAAATCTCTCTCATCATCAGCCCACAGCGAGGACGTCTGTTTGAATGTTGTTAACCTGCAGTTCAAAATCCCAACATAAACTTTTTTTTTAGTAATATGACAAAGAAAGGCAACAAATCCTCACTTCTAAGGGCTTAAAGTGGAAAACATTTGGAATTCTGAATAATGTCTGAATATACGTAAATCGACTTATAGCTCTTATTTATTTTAAAACATTGATATATAACATCCCCACCAATTTCAGACGGACCTACGAAGAAACTTTAGCTTCTCTCGGTCCACATGCTATTGAATGTGTAGTCAATAAAATGAGGGCATCTTTTAATTATGACTTAGTTTGCAGGGCATCTGCAAACTATCTTTAAATCACATGAACCCTTTCTTCACATGTTATAAATACATTATATTTTATATGTGACATCATGGGAACCTGACAACTCCAATTAGAATCCTGAGATCATGAGAATTGTGACAACTACAGAATTCTCCTATATGTATTCTCCTTGAACTGTTGAAATTTGAGTTTGACTAGACGGCCTCTCCCCTCTCCTCACTCCTTCCTCTCCTCACTCTTTCCTCTCCTCACTCCTGTTACCTTCCTTCTTCCCTCTCCTTGTTCTGGATTCCTCGTTCCCTTTTTACTTCCCCAGTTGAAATACAGATTTTTCCATTAATTAACTATTACCCACAGAAAGGGGGTGATGTGCAACTTTAGCATCAAATCCCTCGCATGTACTAGAAAATGGCTTTGATTATCTATTCACTGGTGGCCACTATGTCTGAAAGAGACAATGTTCAGTTTATCCATGCCTCTCCATCAGGTGATGAAAACATACCACATGTACCACACGGAGAGCATCAGTGCCGAGAGCAAGCTGAAGGATGCAGAGAAGCAGGAGGAGAAGCAGTTCAGCAAGTCTGGAGATCTCAACGTGAATCTTCTGCGCCATGAGGACCGCCAGCCAAGACGCAGCTTTGTCAGGAAAATTGAGAAGATGAAAGAGAAGGTCGGCATAAATCTAAAGATGGATAATTTTGCATGTATTCATATACAGTATATCATAATGCCATTTAGCTTCAATCCTCCAGCTAAAAATCCTGAACCATCAGTTCAGTATTTAATCTAGTCAGGAAATTCAAAGATAGAATTGACTCTCACAGCTCTCTTACTATCAATTTTGGTCACAGCAGACACCTGCTCTGATAAATCCACTGTACGCTACCTTCCAAACACCAGAATCGCACATGTTGCAGCCGACATCAATAACTGAGCACCATTAATAACATCGAGTGGCAGTAGATATTCCTCTTCCCTGCATGGTTGTTTCTAATCTTTTGTCTCATTACTCTGCCTGCAAACAAGTTGTAGGAGGAACAGGAAGACATCAAATGTATTTTGTTATCCTAAATCCCCCTGCTGCGATTTGCACTCTAGTGGCATTGTAACTATTAAGGGAAATGTCAATGCACTTTAAAATGTACAAAAACAGCTCAAATAATTAAAAATGATTGGATTTTCTTGTATATCAAACCGTAGGAATGTAGGGAGTGCACTCTGCACAATGAAGTAACTAAAGCAAAACTAAAGTGCTTTAAGCCTGAGTTAACAAAATAGATGTGATGGTTTTTTGTAAAAATGTCACCTAATAGAATGGATTATGCTGTTGTTATATTATTATTATTGGTATAAGTACTTTTACATGTGATAATGTCAATCTGAATTCTCCCCGGAGATATAGGCCCACTGACTGCCATGCTAGTTAAGCTTGTATGCAAGAACATAAGGATATTATGTTTTCTAATAAGAAGTCTGAAAGTGCTTCTCTGTCAGTATTCTCCTTTTGCAAAGAAATGACTTAATATAAATCTGGCTACACCATTACTATCTCTTTGGAGCCTGTTTCTGTCGAAAGTTTCGCTGTCGTCTATGGCCGTCTGACGTCCCAAAGCTGACGCTGCCTGAGCACACAACCTAACTCCCCTGCTTGATTTTCCTGTACTGATGATTTTCCCTTCATCTGCCCTGTCTCTCCTCTCCTCTCCTCTCCAGAGGCAAGCCAAGTACTCGGAGAATAAGCTGAAATGCACAAAAGCCCGGAATGACTATTTGTTGAACCTGGCAGCAACAAATGCTGTTGTTGCAAAATATTACATTCATGATGTTTCTGATATGATTGATGTAAGTATGCACAAGGCACATGTGTTTGTTTACATCTCATAACTGGGATTTATGTCGATATAGCTCTGCAGCGCTGTCGCTTTTCTCACCATCTGTTTCTGTATTTAATTCACTCTCAGCCTGTTAGCTGTTTGTTTTGAGCTGCTTTGCTCCCTCCAATATACAACGAACACTCATAACATTTAAACAACCTGCCTAATATTGAATTGGTCCAAAGCAGCTCGTGGTTTACTTTGTTCTGACATCTTTCAATTATTGCTAGTATTAACCTTTTGGTAACAGTGTCCTTGACCGGGAACACCAAACAAAGCCTGCAATTCTGGAGATGATCTGGCCAATTTGTCTAGCTATCACAATTTTGCTCACTTCAAAGTTGCTCAAATCCTTAACTTTGCCTATTTTTCCTGCTTCTGACAAATCCATTTTTAGGGTATAATGTTCTCTTGCAGCGTAATATATCCCACCCAATGACAAGTGCCTTTAGAACAAGATAATCAATGTCATTCTGACAACATTTGTCAGTGGTCATTATGTTTTGGCTGAGTTGCATATTGTTTCGCCATGACACTGAGATACTACCATTGACATATACACCTGTTCAGTAATCGGTACTGTCCAGCAGTGAAAGAAGGATGTTCTGGACCAATGATTTCATAGTACTCCGTCTGTGTTGACAATATATTCATTCTGATCCATCTTTCCTCTATTAGGTTCATATGTTCTTATTCAAGCTGCTTTCTGTTCTTTGTCAGCTCCTCAGTCAGAATAGACACATTTTATTTCCCAGAACTGGCTGGTGACTAGTTCCATTTGTAATGAATAATCCCTGATTCTTATGACCAGAATTCGTACATCGGGCACATAAATGTGAATATTCTTTATTTAAACTATCCACCAGTTCCACTGCTAGAGTGTCTGATTACAAGAGTTTAGTTCTAAGGCCGGTTTCGTTTAGTTAACTGCTAATGGTTGGCAATCTGTCAAATGTAGGTGTTGAGAAGAGGTTCTTTTAATGTAGGTATGACTATGGCTAATGTGTTCGGCAGCTTTCTCACGAAGCTGAGAGCCCAGCTCTGCTGGCAAATAGATGAACAATAAGTTTTAAACTTATTTGCCATTTAAAAAAAAGATTTTTAGAAACATTCTGTATTCCTTTTTGATGTGCAAACACACAGCTTCTTCTATAATGTGGTTCCTTATTTCCTTTCTCAGGTTATTGCCACTGATGTTTTAGTCTCCATTTTGATGTCCTCTAGTTTAAATGTGAGGGAAATAAACATATATCGAGCACAAATGGGCATCCATGTCTAATTGGTCTATTTGATCGTTTTTTTCCCCTGCAGTGATTTTTCCACTTTAATTTGATTTTCACTGAAGGCTTTTGGTTTTGAATTATTGATTTATGTTCTGTAGTTAATGTTGTAGCTCTTTAGTTGTGCCAACAAAGTTTATAGCCTTTTTTCGTTGTTTTTAACGATGCTGCGTGCCGTTTTTAGCCATTTGTTTTGTCACTGCCTGTGGTATGGGTTGAAACCATTCTAGTCATGCTGCTTTATGAAGGCCTGTTTCACGCAGCTTACACGAGTAATGGCAAAAAATGTGGCATTGTTGGTATAAAACCAAAAACCTTTATTCTATATTATAAAGATGAGGTTATCATGTCAGCCCTTCAGTATGTCTGTCTATGGTTCTAATGGTTGTCATATTTTGCTGGAGGACAGTGATAAATCTGATTTACTAGGTCTGACATAGAAGTTTTTAGCCATGTTATGTTACTTGCAACTTTATCATTTGCAGTTGAAACAGTATGGACAGTATGTCTCATCTATGCAGTCTAATGGTGGGGGTAGTGGACCACACCAAAAACCCAATTCATGGTTGTCCCTCCCTCTTTGCTGGGGAGCTTTGATGGATCCAGTGTGCTGGAAGTGAAAGGTCCATGCTATCCTAAATCCTGCTGAGTTTCAAGGAATAGAAATGTGAGCATAACAGGTTGGGCTGTCGGGAGTGGGGCGGAGGAGGAGAAAGGGTTAGAATCATGTCAGAGAAATTTTTCTTCCTCTGCCTTTTCCTTGGTCGGTTGAGTGGTGTCAGCATGATGACATATCTAAGCTTGTATTTGGAGAATAATTAAAAAATTGTTTTCATCATAGAGAAATCACATTCTTTCCAATTGCATGTATAATTATAGTATACAACATCTAAATGGAACACAGAAATTTGGTCTAGAATGAAGCCATTCACAAATAGACATGTAAAATTAAATGAGTGGCATATGGCATATTTTTGAAAGATTTTAAAATATGGAGTATATATACAGTCTCAACATGTTTATAAAGTTCTTAATGCTAAAGATGAAAAACAAAGCGGTCAACAGTATTTGAATTAAAGTATAATCGTGCTTTATCTGCTCCTCCAGGCTACTACTTCCTGGAGATGAATATGTTCTTACATAATTTGTGTTTGAAAGGAGGGTCATTTTCTCCCTTCAGTCTTTACTCTACTGAGAAACTTTGATTGAGTCATGTAAAGAGGCTCCTCAACCAAAGAGGAGACTTCTCCCTAATTTTTTACCAATTGAGTCACGGAGGTCTTGGTTGCCTGTAGCTCTCTCTAAACCCCCTCACTCACTACCATCAGCTGCTTAATTAGGTTATTTCATACAGCCCTGTGTGATGTAGCGACGTGATTATCTCTGGTGTCCTACTGCGCCATCTCCTTTTATTCTTTGAACTCTACTTGGGTTTTTGAGATGTGACCTGTAGCAAGGAGTAATTCGGGATTTTAGATCATTATGATGGAGGGAGCTTTATCATTCATATTGAGAAATCCAATTAAACAACAACTTAAAGATGAAAAATTTGTGTTAGTCTTTGCTGAACCCCTTGCTGATTCACCTTTTCACCAAATTTACCACAGGTTCATCCATGGCTATTGGTCAAGCTTTCAGACGAGTCTAAATATAGATTTCACAGTGCCAGTAAGTGGCTCCACTCGTATATGAGATTAAAAAAAAGAGCAGATTATGGCAACGAGGGCTGCCATGATCGGGGCATTTTCTTGTTTTCCATTTTACCACTTATATAATAATAATAATAATAAGCTTTCCTTTATTTATCACATGGTACACATTTCATACATACACACATGCAGTACAATATTGTGAAATCTATATCTGTATTTGACCCATCCCTGAGGGAGCAATGGGTGGCCCCTGTGAAGTGCCCAGAGAGCTGAGGTTTCAGGGTCTTGCTCAAGGACCCTTGGCATGTTGTGTCAGTGACTGGGCTTGAACACTGGTCTTCTGGTTGAGTGACGAGTGCTCTACCCACTGAGCTAAAGCCGCCCTTATGTATCGTAAACAAATACATATTTGTACTGCTTTTTATTTATCAGATGTTTTGTCTCCACAGTGCTGTGACCTTGGCTACCATGCTAGCTTAGCACGCACTTTCAGGACCTACTTATCCGCCGAGTACAATTTGGAGACATCACGCCATGAGGGACTGGATATCATAGAGAATGCTGTGGATAACCTGGACTCCCGCAGTGATAAGCACAAGATCATGGATATGCATAATCAGGTGTTCTGCCCTCCAATGCGCTTTGAGTACCTGCCGCACATGGAAGATGAGGTGATGTATTTAAAATGCTACAGCTCACGCAGCATGTTTCTTTACAAAAACTGATTTAATTTTCCTGTTTTAACACATAATATGTCCTCCTCCCCAGGTATGCCAGGTGAGCGCCCAGCAGCCTGTCCAAACAGAACTCCTGATGCGCTACCACCAGCTGCAGTCTCGCTTAGCCACGCTAAAGATTGAGAATGAAGAGGTGAGAATCTATTATGGCTTTCTTTCAGTCTGGCCACCTCCTTCAGCCCCGCCCTAAACACAAAGCTCCGTCTCATTTTCCCCAGAGCCACGTAGCAGCGCCACATCACCGTCTGTTCTCTTTGCAATTACCCTTCGATGACCTTCGCTGGGTGGCAGCCGGGAATAAATTTGGATTGTCACAGTGCCAGTGTTTTGATTTCTGTGAAGATGTACATTTATCAATAGTGTGATGAAGGAGGACTTTTTCATAAAGAGGTGTCGAAACAAAGGTGCAAACTGAGGGAATGACTGGGGTCGATCAGATTGCTTCTCAGCCTTTTATTTCTCCACGTCTCATGCTGTGGAGAATAATGGATGAGCCATGCATTTCTGTTCATCTCAGCTCAACATCAAAGCCTCCTTACAATTAACAATTTGTATCTTTGCCAGACTCTAATTTTAATATCTTAGCTACATTAATGCTGAGCTGCAGGTTGATCTGGACTTGCATTTAGATGCTGCCCACTGGCATTTCAGCGTACTTTAAGGTAATTTATCTTTAAGTGGACAATTTATTTTTTATATAAATATTCTAGTCTAGATCGCTCATAACTGTTCTTTTTAATTGCCATTGGTTACCATCAAGGCTTGGAAGAAACTGACTTTCATACAAAACAATATAATATTTGTTTGTCATCTTCTTTCCGGCTGTGCAGGTTAGAAAGACGCTGGATGCCACCATGCAAACACTGCAGGACATGCTGACAGTAGAGGACTTTGATGTGTCTGACGCCTTCCAACACAGTCGCTCCACTGAATCCATTAAGTCTGTGGCCTCGGAGTCGTACATGAGCAAGTTGAATGTAGCCAAGAGGAGGTCAAACCAACAGGAGACTGAAATGTTCTACTTTTCAGTGAGTTACTGTTGATTCTTGTCAATCTGTTTAATCAAAACTATTAATGGCTGATGACCCACTTGTATTGCTAATCAAGATCAAGACATCATGCTCTGAAAATAAAAATTCTATTTAATATACAATAATTCATACTGATTTGAGGATCACTAAATTGCTTGGCAAGTCTCGCCCACCTCAATAATCCTTACAGTGGATTATTACGGCTGCTTATGCATTGTTGTCTTCATATCTCTTCCTAGAAATTCAAGGAGTACCTGAATGGCAGTAACCTCATCATTAAGCTACAGGCTAAGCATGACTTACTGAAGCAGACGCTGGGTGAAGGTTAGTCATTTCTCTTCATATGTCTTCTAATAACATGGCTCACTATTTCATCCTGTCATTTTGAGCCACAGAAAACCAAACTGCTCTGTAAAATTGCTGTCCTCAAGGTCAAGGCTGCAGGTTTCATCTAATAAGCAGGATACACTGAGGTACAGGAAACTTCATAAAATAGAATTTTTTGGAAAGAAGGAAGTAGGAAATGAGCATTAGTATTTAAAAACACACAAAAACAAACTGACCACACGTATCAATTTGTCAATGCGTTTTCTTAGTCTCTATATGATAAAGCAGCAAATTTAAGGAATGGTCTTTCCTCTGCCCCTAACTCCCCCAGGGGTCCCATTGTCCCCTCAGCCATGAACAGTTTATGCCAAATCAATCATCAGGACCAGACCCAGGCCCATTTCTGCAGCTGCTTGTGCATCTGATAGAAAAGGTCATTAGGCATAGACAGCTGAGGCCTTGCAATACTCAGGCCTATTTCCATATTTCACATTTTGGATTCATTCATTCAGAATATAAATAATTCAGTTGTTCATTTATTTTCCTTTTGTGTTGCATTCAGGGCCTCAGGAAGTCCTTGTGATTTTCTCTGATCGTTTTAGGATCTACATACTTTTGCAAATCATAAACACTCACATATTAGGTCATTTATCTCTGGACAGTTTCCTGTCCACCATGGAGCAGGTGACAGACTGTATGAACACAGTATATGGTTTTCCAGGTACCACCGATATTAAATAATTCAGGCAGGCAATCAGGGTTGCACAGTAACCAGTAGCTCACTGTTTCACAACCAACATAGCATGTTCGCGTATGTGTGTGAGACTTTGCAGAATAATAAAGGGAACAACATGAGAACACTGAGTGCCACATGGGTTTTACAACTTGCTGCTTTGAAAAAAAAAAGCCGGTCATTGTCACAGGACAAGATGTAGCTAAGATATCTAGCAATATATTTTCATACCCTTTTTATAAACTTGATTTGAATCAGTAATGATGATTATTAGTTCCTGTTTAACTTTTTCTACGTTTAGGTGTTTTATGGCATGTACTTTTCTTTTAATTAGATTGATAGGTCGATGAAATTAACTGAATAAATGAATTGAATTTGTACATGTCACATTTGTTTTATAAATTATATACTGTATCCCTCTATCGCTGAGAAAATTGAGCACTTATGGATAAGAAATTAGGGAAAAATCAGTGCAGATTTGTTTTTGGATGCTTGAGAATCTTGTTGTAATTTCGAGGTTGGGTAGTCAGGTATAGACAGGTATATCACTCAGAAGAGCGCCATGTGGAAAGTGAGCTGTTTTATTTAAATTCTCCGAAGATTTTGTTCCATCTGTCCGAATGGTGTGTTGAGAAATAGGTAAATTTATGCTCTTTCTGTCCTTTGTTAGGTGGAGTAAAGAAATGATGAGTGTCTTTGTCTGCCCAGACAGATGCTTTGCTCTGTGTATAAAAAATATTAACAGGAATTGACCAAGCTGTTGTATTTTCTTTTAAGGATTTGTCTAATGGTATAGCTGAGTTCATTGGTTGTACTTCATTTTACATTGCTCAGTGTATAAACCACCGAACCCCCAATAAATGAACGACCGCTGTACCACCTTAGCAAAAGCCATTCACGTTGAACATAAAACGAGAGTTAAGTATGAAACTACGGTTCTATGAATCCTGGATGACCGCCAGAGGCTCTGCTTTAAGCACTGGATGATTCTATCTCGCTCTTGCGCAGGTCGACTAATTATATCAACAAAGTCACCTGTGACCATTGGATGACCCGAGAGTGTATAAATGTGTATTTATTTGTCTCCAACCACTGTGCAAACAGCTTCCACCTGTTAGCATAGAGCAACTTAGTCGAAGTTGCTGTTGAGCTCAATATTGTATGGACGACTGACTGGTCACAGGAAGCTAAAAGTGGGTGCTAGCTTTCAGGGTCCACACGGACAGTGGCACCCTGAATTAGTGGGCCATATGCGCCCACAGACCTGAGACAGAAAATTTGATCTCTCTGGGAGGAAAAATGGTAATCCGTTGTGGAGCCTTAATAACGCTGGGAACCATGGTCTCCCTGGCCAAAGTGGAGCCACCAGAAGCAAACTGTAACTTCCATGCTGGACTCTAGGGGGGCTGGTCCTCTCAATCAATGAGAACCAAAAGGGGCAGTGGGTCGTTGCCTCAGTGGCAAAGCGATCAACCTATAAGACCAGCAAAAACATGTGCAGGTGGCAACTATTATTGCTGGCGTCAGGCGAAAGCACCGCAGCCACAAAGCAGCACAGAAACTTAAGTTGTTGACAGCTTACACACTAAAACAGGGAGAAGTCAGGGTAGCAGCCGTGCTAGCAGATTGCTACAGTGATTACGGTTACGGGATACGTTACACTTATCAACCGCAAATATACACAAGGGCAAAACACCTGTTGGTTAAGGAATAAATTGAAAGTATTTACGTCACACACACAACAAGACGAGGACACCCGATTGTTACGGAATAAGTTGTAGGTATTTACCGAACACACACACAAGGTGAGAACACCTGTTGGTTACGGAATAAGTTTCACTTATTTACCGCACACACACAAGGCAAGGACATCCATTTATAGAGAACTTAGCATACTTTACTCACCACCCCTGGGCGTATTGTCAATATACTGACCACACAACTTGACAAAGTGGAATCAACGCGCCTGCGAATGTGGTCCATTTTAGAAGTACAACAGCAGGTCGCAGCTTCTGGTGGACGAGGGTTTACTCGTAGCACCAACTATTCGTTTATGATGCTACTAGTGACTAGCCAATCAGAAATATGAGAAACAAATTTACCTGCTATCATTAATCTGTAATCGCAAAAGATAGAAGGAACGGATCCAAAAGATATAGACACTCGTGTGTCATCCAGGGGTCACAGGTGACTTCGTTGATATAATTACTCGGCCTTCATGCACGAGATAGAAGCATCCAGTGCTTAAAGTACCGCCTGGCGGTAAGTAAGGATGAAATAGACAATAATGTATAACATGTCCTCCTTCTGTTTTATTTTTTCTCACAGGGGAACGGGCAGAGTGTGGAACTACAAGGTACAATGCCCTTTAAAATCCTGTCTTTCAGGCATATATTGTCAGATTCTTTCTCTCTCGTGTTGTTGATGTGTATGTTCCACGGTGTTTAAGCATATTAACGCATCGGCTTTCATGAAATTGTTTTGAGTTCACTGCTTGCTAAGTAAAGTAGACAGAAAGTCTCTCTTTCGCTCTTTCTCTCTCTCTAGATTTTTCTCTCCCTCTCTTTCTGTGTCTTTCAACTATGCTTATTGTTGTAAGTGGAAGTTTAAACAATTAATATGAAATTTAGTTGCCTTGGATTCCGCCTTAAGGATTAAGTTGTATGTGCATGATTCGTTGTTATTGTGAGAGTATACATTGCTCAGCCATCATATTGAAACCACCTGCCTAATATTGTGTAGGTCCCCATTTTTCCATCAAAACACTGCAATGCACTATACATTCTGATGCCTTTCTATCAGAACCACCTCCAAGTTTTCACCAGTTTATACTTTAGTATTTCCTCAGTGGTATCGTGCAACATGGACTAGTCTTTGTTCCCGACAGACCCTTTGGTACCCAGTACTCTGTTGCTGGTTTACTGGTTGTACTTCCTTAGAACACTTAGGGCTGCAGGGGTTAGTGCCTATCTAACACCCAACATGATGTGCAGTTTTTGAGAATGACTGACCCTTTTGTCCAGTAATCACAGTTTGGTTGTTCATAGAATAGCTAAGAACAGAACAGATCCATACATTTGCCTATTTTCCCCACTCTCAACACATGACTTTCAGGATAAAGGTTCGCTTGCAGACGAATAAATCCCACTCAACAGAAAGACAGATTCCATTATAACAAGATTATCTATATCATCCGGACTGTGGTTATACTATTATGGCTGATGAGCTTATATGCATGCAGGATTCTCTCATGGTATTTAAAACTTTTTCAATAGAAAGACTCAGGAAGCATGTCTTTTCAGTGAAGACTCGTCTGTTTATGTTATTGTGAGTGAAACGACTTCAGTTGTCACAGTGTATGGAATTTTTGTTCCTTTTTTTTTTTATCATTTCTCAGGCCCCCTACACTTCCCCCTAAACCACAGAAAATGCGGAAACCTAGGCCACGCTCCATGTATAACCATAAGCTGTTTAATGGCAATATGGAGACCTTCATCAAGGTACCCTGTGGTCGTGGTGTGTTACTGAGAGTCCCTTGTGGAGCAGGAGGGGAAGGCAGCTGGAGCCTCGCTGTCATTCTTTTCCTCACTCTTGCCTACTGTTCCTCCCTCTGTTAGCTGCCCTTGATCATGATATAACGCCTCTGTTTAACCTTTAATCCTCCTCCTCCCTTCCTCTGTCTACCGGTGCAGACAGAGTGGCAGTCTGCTGTCTCTTTATTCAACTTCAGAACAATTTATCACCTCTGGCTTTATTTCTGTCTCAAGTTACTCGAGGCAGTAAACAGAAATGGGCCTGCTTGGTCCCTCACCGCAGCTAACCCTTGACTGCATCTCTGTACCTTCCCTATTGCCAGTCCCTGGACTTAACCAACTTTAACCTCCACTTTTTAATGTTGTGCTTCTCTGTCCTCTTCTCCTCTTACTGCTTTCTGTCTCAGAGGAAGAAGGAATGCCCGTACCCGTATTCAGGTATCAGTATAGGTCAGGGCCCAAGGGCACTAAAACCTATAGACTGGCATCTGCTCAGACTACACTTGCATGCTGCTGGTTTCTACAGATGTTTGTTTGACCGCTCATGAGATTCTCTTATGCTTATGAAGCATAAAGATGTTTTTCAAGTCTTTGACATTTTTTTATTGTGAGTTATGGAGCCTTAGCTTTCTCCTATCTTGCATAAAATAATTAAATTGGTTATCTATACATGTTTAAAAGAGAATATTGAGTGTTTTTAATAGATATATATGTTAATTTATTTGTTTTTTAAATGTTTGTACCTTGTCTATATTTATTGTATTTCACATCATTTCAGGATTCAGGTCAACCTATTCCACTTGTTGTTGAAAACTGTATCAGATACATCAATCTATATGGTAAGTCCAGCATCATGCAGCTATGACCACAACGTCTGACATAAACGGCAGACATATTAACTGAAATCTTGAAACCAGTCTCGGGAAGAGTGACATCAATACTTTAATGCGAGCCAATCTTTTCCATGAATAGCCAGAGGTAGAGAAACTGACCCGCTCTGCTGTCCATCTCACTCCCTGAGTGCTCAGCTGCTTGTTGGTGATTGGACCAGCTCCTAACTACAGATCTCATACCTCGAACATTAAAATGATCTTTGTTTGGTCAGTTCAGACCCTCACACACACGCATACTTTATTACTCCTGCCTGCCTACCTTCACATCTTTCTTCAGCTCATTGTTCTAGCCTGAAGGCCAACCCCCTGGATCTGGACCTAGTGAAACTCTAGAAAACTGATTTGAATCCCTCTAACTGAAACCACATGCTGCCGCCTCAGAGAGAGGGTCCTCCTCATGGAAAAATGTGCATCTCGCTTTTATTACCAGATTACATTTCCTGCTCTGTGTTTTGAGTTTGCGGTGAGCCTGGCACTGTAGTTTGGAGATAAAGGTTGCTAGCATAACTATGAATCCTTAAATCTTGGCTTACGTTTCCTTCAGGCTTGCAGCAGCAGGGAATATTTCGTGTGCCCGGATCACAAGTGGAAGTCAACGATATTAAAAACTCCTTTGAGAGAGGTGAGGTAGATGGCATTGTATTCCCTGGTTTCATTCTACACATACTTAAACAGGATGGACCACATGTATCATATGTCACAACTGAAAGAACACATGTTCTTCTTAATCAGGTGAGGATCCCTTGATTGACGAGCAGAATGAGCAGGATATCAACTCAGTGGCAGGGGTTCTCAAGCTGTACTTCAGAGGACTGGAGAACCCCCTCTTTCCAAAGGAGCGTTTCCTTGACTTCATCTCCACCATGAGTGAGTCACACATAGTAATAATGATTCAAAGCCATCATTTCTTCTTCAGCTGTTCTAAAGATGAGAAAGGCATGCATTTTAGCACATGGAAGCAATCTCAGCACTTGGGCCCTCTGTCGGATATTTAACAGAAAGCCAGTAGAAAGATTAGAGTGTGCGCCACATCAGGCTCTTGTGTGCGAGCTAGCCACAGTATCATTTATCCGCTGTTTCTACAGTAATTGTTTGATCACTCAGTGAGCCTTATCTCTGGTAAAAGGCAGTAGGGGGCATCTATTAAACTGTCAAATAACAATCTGACAGTCTCCTCTGCTTATTGCTTTTACTCACTTTTTCCTTTTCTCTTTGCTATGGTTTGATTATATTATATTTTAGTGGACTGTGTTGTTATTGGGTCAGAGTCCATATATTTTAAAGTTCAAAGATGAGATTTGGCTCCTATTAATAGGTGGCAC